>CAWUFW010007968.1:600000-944508 GCA_963921515.1 Calotriton arnoldi
CTCCTGGGAGATGTTCCACTAGGAGATAGATTTTGTGGTGAATGGCCCACCTCCAAATGTCTTGGGCCAAGTGCGACAGTTGGAGAGAGTGTGTCCCCCCCCCCTGTTTTTGTATGTAATACATAGCTGTGATGTTGTCGGTACGAACTAAGACCGTTTGGCCGACCAGGTGAGTCTGAAATGCTTTGAGCACTAGAAACACTGTTAGCAGCTCTAGATGGTTTATGTGGAGAGTTTTTTGCTGTTAACTCCACAGGCCTTGCACTGTGTGGTGTTGAAGATGAGCCCCCCCAATCAGTGAGGGACGCGTACGCTGTTCGCATTGCCTGTGGAACTGGGTCTATGAAGGGCCGTCCTTTTGTTAAATTTTGTGTGTTCCACCACTGCAGAGAGTGACGAGTACGTCCGCGTACCAACACTAGATCGGTTAAGAGACCCTGCGATTGGTTCCACTGACTTGCTAAGCATTCCTGTAGGGGACGCATGTGAAGCCTGGCCTATGGAACGATCATGATGCCATCATTCCCAGTAGTTGCATATACACTCGAGCTGGAAGCGAGTGATTGGACTGAAACTGGAGAACTAGAGCCTGAATTTTGCGAATTCTGGCTGCATTGGGAAAGGCCAGAGCCTTTTGAGTATCTAAAGTGGCTCCCAGGTAATTTTGAGTGTTGGAAGGTTGGAGATGCGATTTCAACACATTGACTGTGAACCCCAGTTGGTGCAGTAACTGTATTGTCCTGTGAGTATGTTGGAGACACTTTGGATACGTGCTGGCTTTGATGAGCCAGTCGCCCAAGTAGGGGAAGACATGAATGTGTTGTCTTCTCAGATGAGCAGCGACTACTGCCAGACACTTTGTAAAGACTGGGAGCAGTGGTGACTCCGAAGGGGAGTACCTTGAACTGGTAATGATGGACCGCTACAACAAATTTGAGAAATTTGCGATGAGCGGGATGTATTGGAATATGGAAGTATGCGTCCTTTAAGTCTAGAGTAGACAGAAAGTCGCCGTGTTGCAGGAGTGGGAGCACTTGTTAAAGTGTTACCAGGGGCCTAATTAGTGTAGATGAAAGTGTGGAGGTGTATAACCTGAACGAAATTTTAAAACAGGTAAGGGAGTACCAGCGAAGACTATTTTAATTAATGGGTATCCCACCCTGATTAAAAGAAACAAAGGCGCATGTCTGAGATTATGTCTCAGGTAGGGCGCTCTATTGTGCGCTCAACATGTTTCTCGCCTGGTAGTTAAACAATCTGGTGGCGATTCGTCAGGACCTAATAAAATCAAATCTATCTACACTTGGGTGGTTGTATGGTGTGATCTACCCTTTTAAATCAATCTAACACATGCTATGTGAAGTACCTGGTAGCATATGACCAACCTGGTAAAGGAATAAAAACAGTTATTAGAATCAGATGTACCAGTATAAACAAAACTCTCGTGTTCCCTGTTTGACAAGCTCACAGCACACAGTGGTGAGGACTAAAAACATACGTAACGTGAGTGCCATGTGGGTGATTCTCACGAACATTTTATCGTGAGGATCACACAGGCGCATCTGGTGGAACACCACCATAGTTGCAGAAGGAATTGATGAACTCACCCTAGTTGGGTTTCTCTATCTACTTCATCGATACCCGGCAGGTATCTCACAAGGAATTTCCTTGTGTGCTGCGTGGGTTGTGGATTAAAAGAAACAAAAATTAGAGCATATCATATAAACTATGTGATTAAGGTGTGTTAAGCAATGCAGGAGTCTTTCAAACTAGTAACAATGTTACTAGGGGTTGACAATAAAATACGGTGAGTAACGGGCTTCGCCGCTACCACGAACAGCCTGGGCATGAGTTGAGTAAGTATTACTTTGCTTCAAAGTAACAGCACTAGTATTGGTGTAGGTATAGCATATCTGGTCTATAAATAATCTGAAAACAAATTGCTTGCGGCGGGGCTGTTAGAGCTGTGGGCGTCTAGCGAGATGTTGAGCAGACTAGTTATACAGCAGCTGAGGCTTCCCAATGTTTGGGCAAATAATAAAGGTATCTGATCAATATTACCTACAAGAGCACAGTGTATTGTGTCATAGTGTACTCACGTTTTGCAAAGTCCGCAAAAGGCCGGCCGACCGACCTACCTACCCTCTTCTGCCGGGATCAGGAGGTGCCGGGACGTCCAGCAGGCTTGTTTAAATACTGTGAGTGACTCAAGTGGAAGTGGCGGGAACCTTCCGGTCGATTCACCGCCTGCACTAGACTGTTACAGCTTTTGCAGAGATACGTGGGGTCCATCTTGGAAGATGTTTAATCCTGGTCAAAAATGACCGCCATCTTGAAATGGTTTGAGTTTACCCGGTGGTATGGAGCGGTTAGTGTGATTAATTGCGTGTTATATTCACTTGTATGCGAAATATTTGAAAAACTTGGGCTGTGATATAATCGTAAACCCATATTTGTATCAATGGTGTGAGTCAATCGGTTAGTGTGATTCATTGCGTGTTATATTATCGTGTATGCCACATATTTGAGAAACTTAAACCTTGATATAATCCAAATTTGTATCGGTAGTGTGAATCACTCTATGGTTTGCGCTGCTGTATTACCTCATGTATGGTTAGGGGTAGTGCTAATACATACTCTGGGGTTAGTTTATTTGTACTGGCATGACAAAAAGTTTTGCATTATCGGTTTCTAAGCTTGTCAAGTGTTTAATGTGCTCCAGGGAATATCTTCATTCAACCCTTGTGTGCTGGTTGATAAACGATAGACCCATCTCTGTTCTTTCGCAAACAGGGCTCCTTTGGTTTTATTCCTTTACCAGGTTGGTCATATGCTATCAGGTACTACACATAGCATGTGTTAGGTTGATTCAAAAGGGTAGATCACACCATACAACCACCCATGTGTAGATAGATTTTATTTTATTAGGTCCTGACGAATCGCCACCAGGCGAGAAACATGTTGACCGCACAATAGAGCGCCCTACCTGAGACATAATCTCAGACATGCGCCTTTGTTTCTTTTAATCAGGGTGGGAGACCCATTGATTAAAATAGTCTTCGCTGGTACTCCCTTACCTGTTTTAAAACTTCGTTCAGGTTATACACCTCCACACTTTCATCTACACTAATTAGGCCCCTCACCCACACGGCACCAAACGGCATTTGGAATAAAAGATCTCCGCCAAAGAGCCCCTCATAGGGTATTGCAGCGCCGACCTGACGAAGAGCAGCCCATATGATGAAGCATGACACCTTGCCGGGTGTGTGAGGGCCCTATATTCCAAGAGGAGGAATCCTCATCCTCCTACACTTCATGACCACATAAAACCAGTTTTTCCCTGGTCTCGATATTAGGAACAGCATACCTCTTGTATCTTCATTATTGTTAGGGCATTTGTGCTGGACCTGTCTAAAAAGCCCTCAGTACCTCCTTTGTGATGGGCTCTATAGCCCCTTTTAAAAGGAGAGACTGAACCTCTTGTTTGAGGAGGTGTAAGTGATCCGGTGATAGTTTGTGTGAACATGGAGGAACGTTTGGAGGATTGTTTGTAAACTCCAGGCAATAACCAGAACGGATAATTTCCAGTACCCATTTGTCTGTAGATATCGACTGCCAGACGGGTAGGAAAAGTGAAAGACGCCCCCAACAGGTGTTAAATGGTCAGGGGGAGTGTAGGGAAGTCACTGTTAGGTATTGGAGAGGGAGGCGCATGTGTTGGAACCTCTACCCTTGCCATTGTTGCCTCTGTAACCCCCTTTGAAGAAACCCTTAGAGGCAGAGGGTTGATTGTTGCCTTTATAGGTGGTAGAGGCAGTGTCTGAGAAGGTATTCTTGGACCCTCCGCGATAGAAAGAGCGCCGAAAGGAACAATGTCCTGCAGTTAATTGAAGGGCTCCCATAGATTTGGCCACCTCTGTGTCCTTCTTAATTTTTTCTAATGATGAATCTACCACAGGCCCAAAGAGGTGTTCCTTATCAAATGGTGTGTTCAGGATAGAAGTTTGAACCTCTGGTTTAAAACCTGAAATGCGTAACCAGGCATGCCTTCTTAAAAGAACGCTGGTGTTGACAGCTCTGGCCGTAGTGTCCGCAGCATCTAGGGCGCACCTGATTGAATTACTGGATATGAGCTGTCCCTCCCTCACTAGGTCTTGCGCCTTGGACTTGTGCTCATCAGGTAGAAATTGGAGCAACTGCTCCATTTCATCCCAATGCCCCCTGTCGTACCTAGCTAAAGGTGCTTGGGTATTGGAGATGCGCCAAAAGTTTGCAGCCTGGGAGGCTACTCTTTTCCATAAAGCGTGTAGCAACTTAGATTCTTTGTCTGGGGGTGGAGCATCTCCTGTGGATTTGGGAATTGGCCCCTTTGAGTGCGTTGGAAACTACCAAGGAATCCAATGGTAACTGCCCCCTTATGTATGCTGGATCTGATGGTGCCGGCTAATACTTCTTGCCTACCCTAGGGGTGAGAATACGTGCCCTGACTGGATTAAAAATGTCATTCACGTGTCTGATCATACCCTTGAGCATGGGGAGTGTGTGCGAGGATTTTTGGGTACTACTGAGCGTTTCGAAAAGGAAATCCTCTTCCAGTGATTCCTTATGCAACTGAACCCCATGGTAGTTAGCAGCTCTACCCAACAGTTCTATGTATCCTACACTGTCGTCCGGTGGAGAAGGCTTGGTAGGGTACAGATCAGGATCATTCCCTGTGGGCGAATTGGTGTTGTAATCTGTCCAGGGGTCTGTAGGTGTTGGCTCATTGTCCCCAGCCCCATCCCCATCATCCTGATCATAAGGTGTATGTTGTGGTGAGTTTTCAGGTAAAATTAGTAAGGGTTAAAACTGAGGAGAAGGAGGTGAGGGAAGGGGAGGAGGAGAAGGGTTAGTACCGACATTTTTCCTTTTTAAAGAAATGTGGTAGGCCTCTTTAGTCTCAGGTTTGCGTTTTATTGTCACCTTGGTAACAATATGGCCAGTTGTTGGATGAATATAGAGCTCCCGCTGTTTCAGATCCGGTTTGGAGGGTGGAACATCGAAATGGTGCTCTTTTAGTGGAATCGGCACATCTGTTTGTTTCGGCGCCGAAGGCTTTGGTGCCGGTGTTTTGGGTGCCGGGGTTTTGGATGCCAAGGAATTCGGATCTGGAGGAGTTTTCGGTGTCGAAGGGGGTGAGGCGGAGCCTGACTGACTTAGATCCCGAAAGTTTTGGCTCGGTGCCCGATTTCGAACAGCTCTGTACGGAGCCGGAAGGCTTTGGGGTATGTTTTGGTGCAGAGCCGGAAGGCGAGGCGTCGGAAACATGTTCTTGATGCCGACCTTGGCCCGGAGGCAGGGGTTGGACCGGAGCCATCTTCTTGGTCTGAGGTGTACTTTGGGGCAAGGGAGGATCTGTACTCACGGTCCGCTGCCCTTGAGGGATGTCTTCGTCCCCCTTGGAGCCGTAGTCAGAGATGGAGATCGGGTCTTGTTCTTCCTCGACTCCCATGGCGTCTGCGGTCTCTTGTTCCGAATCTTCTCCGAAGAGGTCCGGAATGGAACCGGTGTGTTGGCTCTGCAAGTTGCGACGTCGAGCCCAACGTTCGTGATGCGTTTTCTTTGATCGGAAAGCCTTACACGCATCGCAATCCTGTTCTCTGTGCTCCGGAGACAAGCACAGGTTGCACACTTCGTGCGAGTTGGTGCACGGGAACTTTGCGTGGCACCGAGGGCAGAATTTGAATGGAGTCCGTTCCATCTACTGCGAGGCGGACCGACGCGGGGAGGCCCGATGGCCTTCCACGAGTTACCCCATCGAAAGAGGGATTTTTTGGTAAATACGATAAGCGGAGAATGGAATTACACGATCGAAAACAATACCGTCGAGGGTGAGTGTATTGTGCCCCCTGAGGGGAACCGGAGAAATGGTGTCGAACCGGGGCACAGCAATTCACGTCCGAACCCGATGGCGGAAAAAAATAATCTAACAATGGAGTCGATGTCCATGCGCACTATCACCAAAAGGAGGAGTCACCTACCTCGTGACTGGAGAAGACTTCTTTGAAGAAAAACAACTTGCAAACATTCGGACCGAACACTAGATGACACATGCCTCGAACAGCTAGTAAGTGCTCAATGTCACAAGTAGTCATTAAATTAAATGGCTTGAGTCTGGAATAACATTAAGATTCCACTGGGGACAGACATATGGTTGTGGGTTTGTTCATTCAAGAGGTCTCTTGACTGACTCATTCTTTTGGAGAAAATAATTTATGGCCTATTAAGGTAGGCACCAAAAAATGGCAGGTAATTTTTAAAGGAATCATGACTCAGCCTAGAGTTGTGAGAAAATTTAAGACAACATGCACAGCTGTTACAGGTCTATCAAGAGCCCAGTGACACAAACAAAGCTACTCGCTCCTCTTATGATGCTTAAAAGAGGTTTCTAGATGCATGTCTAACAGTAATGTTAAAGTCCAACAGTCTTGTATGTGCATTTAGTTTTCAGAAGCCAAGGATCTCAAGATCAGCTATGAAATCAATGGTTGAAGATTCATCTTCTGTACTGAGAGATCTTTATCTGAGGAAGTTCTAGAATACGTTTGCTGAAGGGCAGGATAAGGACAGAAAACCAGATCGGCCTTGGCAAAAAAGAGGCTATGAGAAACTTGTCCAGATTTCTGGACACTTTACCTCCTCAAGATCCATGTGGGTAAACGGTGTCAGAGGCAGGGCACAGAAGAAAACTGCAGAACCAATCAAGCATAACATCGTGCTATAGGGACTTTATGGCCCACTTCCATGAAAGATGTAAACTGAGTGAACTGGCAATTTTTCTGTCGTAGACAGACATATCTGAAAAACACCCAAATATTTGAAAAGGGACCAATAGACTACGATTGTCTGTAGTTAATTTCCCTTTCTCAGTGATGTACCCTAGATAGCCACACAAAAGGGACATACCCCTTGTGAGAAAGTGCTTCTTTTACATGGTTAGCCCCCACTTTTTGTCTGGTTTTGATGTGGTTTCAAATGTAGTGCACATGGTACCTGCCAACCAGGTCCCCTGTGCCAGTGCTCCTTCCTTAAAAACAAATCCCTAATTGACACTTCTGCCCTCTGTATGCCCCTTGTAAATGGTACTCCGAGTACATTATGGTGGTGTATGCTTTGTGCTGCTTTGTGCCCCTTCTCCCCAGTGCTTAACCTAACCCCCAAAGCTTGGCCCCTGCAAGCAGTGTGGCTCTATCAATCAATCTAAGACCACTTATAGAGCGCCCAGCTACCTCAAAATAGGTGTCCCGACGCTAGCAGACTAAAGAGACTGAGAAGCTCCAGATACTACTTTCCCTGCCTAAAGAGCCAGGTTTTTAAAGCCTTTCTGAAATCCTGTTCTGCATACAGCATGCATATGTGGCTGGGCAAGGCGTTCCACAATTTGGCTGTCCTTACGGTGAAGGACCTACCTCCGTGTCGCATTTTTGAGAAACGGGGGACATTGAGCAAACGCTGCTGATTAGATCTCAATGTCTGCTCCTGACGATATGGGATGAGCCTTGACCTGAGATATCATGGGCCTTTGACGTGATAAGCTCGAAAAGCCACGCTGAGTGCCTTAATCTCACTCCTCCTGGCCACAGGGAGCCAGTGAAGCTGTCTCAGATGTGGAGATATGTGCTGGTGAAAAGGGACCCTAAGAATTAGCCTTGCAGCCGTGTTCTGCACGATCTGAAGACTCTGAGTCAGGTAGCCTGGCAACCCCAAATAGAGACAATTGGCATAGTCCAGTTGGGAGGTAACCAATGCATTGACCGTGATCCTACGGCTCTCTTCAGGCAGGAAACGTAGGAATTTCTCTGGGCACCCCAGTCTCCATTGGAAAGCATTGGACCGAACTCTGATTTTGACCGTTGCACCCGGCTGAACCCTGGCCCTTGCTGGCTTTTAGCTCTGAAGACTGGGATTGTACGTGCAGAGGGGTACCTTGTGGCTACTGAGAGTCAAAGTTTGTCTCCAATACAGGTAACCCATCCCGCTTCGACACTGGAGATTTCCAGTCACAAATGGAGTGGTGATTATCTTTGAGGTTTATTTTGCATAGTGATGTAAAGTATCATGCTCTTTCTTCTGTTTCAGATGGAGAAGGAGTAGTAAATAATCACGTTGCTGGCGTCAGCTTCAAAATACGGCCAGTATTCCATCTTCTCACATACGAATGTGTCAGAATTTATAGTGTGACTAGTTCAAATTTTTGGTCCTGAAGAATGCCTGAGAACTCCATCGGAGTCTGTGATAGGCAGAAACATGATGACCTCTGAGGAGGTATATTTGTTATGAACTTCCTGTCCTCTGCTCTTTTAATTCTATCCAAAGATACTACAGAATAAATTTGCCTGTGCCCTTGAGATAGATTTAACCTTCACATACAATTTCACTGCACTCTGTCCCTCACTCACGAACATTCACTTTGTGGCGTCCCTTTGTCTTAAAACACCTCAGCTCCTCCACACCCATCACACCTGGTGGGGAGTCGTAGCCCACATCAGGGACCTTGTGGGCCCGGTGTGCGGAGGGAGCCCAATGATGAAGCATGTCACCTTTGGGTGAGTTAGGGTTCTCGTCCATTAAAAGGAATATTTTTTCACATATTCACCACTCTATTTTCAAATTCTAGTAGAACATATCTTTAGTGAGTTTTTAGTTTGGAAGAGGGAGAGATATGTTCCTTTTATACTCCCTTGGATCCTTGGTGTGATATTATTATTGTAAGTGCAGCACCTATTTAACCGCAATATTGTTTTCCCCACAGGATAACATTGGACAGTGTTGAAAAACTTCTAAGTGTCGATTTCTCAAAGTGAAAAGTATTTTTAATTAAAACGTACTTACCTTATTACAAGGATCTTGGTCTTAAAATAAAATACAAGCAAAGTATAAGTTTCTAAAATTGGTCTGGATATCCTTCTTAAGTCATGTGTCCACTATTGATCACTGTTGTACAATAAATGTCTTACACTCCTCTGTGTTAGGCCTAAGGCTGCTCGCCCACACTACCACTAATAGAGCACTTTGGGTTTTACATTGAGCCCTGCACACTTTTGGGGTAACCCTGCAAACACTGCATGGTATTACCATCTAGTGGCAATACGATATACAGAGCCAGCTTCCTATACCCCTTATAAACCCTGCAAACTCTGTTGAGAAGAAAACTGTCTAACTGAATGAGTGAAGATGGTCTTTAAAAACATAGGCGAAAAGCAAAAATGTATTTTAAATAAGCAAAGTCATTCAAAACTGAAGATCCATAAGAAGAACGTCCCTTTCAGAAGAAGAAACGAGAGACTTCTAAACACAACAAAAGATAAATTATCATGATGTGCCCTTACATGCTTTGTGTCAATAGGCAGAATGAACAGGAACCGGACTGGGGCCATTGGTGACATGTGGGGTGGAGTAGGTATGTGAGGTAAGAGTTGACCCTCTGGAAAACAAATTTAAACTGGCTGCTGCTTCTTAGATACCTGGTATGATCCTGCTTGTGAAGGTATTTCTCAATCAGGAAGGAAGGATAGAAAGCCAGAAAGTTAGAGGAACACCTTTCTGCAACTGTATTTCACACATACACCTGTAGAAGGCTTTGTAAAATGGTCATCCACTCTTTAGTTCTTTCCTTATTTTTAGTGGCTCATCTGTGCTGTGGGAATGGATGATATGTGCGACATGTTTTAACTGGACAGGAGTGGCCATTGACTATGGTGTGTGAGAGAAGACTAAGTATGTGTTGTTTACTGGTTATGGGGTCCTTTTAGTGGTATGGGTAGAGAAGAAGCAAACACCTACAACATATTACGTGTTTGGAGGAGAAGTGAAAGCATGCAATTTTCGTTTTTTGGTGGAAAGTGCACCTTTTTGTCATGGTCACCGCCACGTTTTGCCAGTGGTACTGATGTTTTTCGACTGAAGTGCACTGGGTCCCTGCTAACTAGGCCCCAGTGCCATTTCCCTAAAAACAAGGTAACATGGTATAATTGTAACACAATTGGCACACACTTTAGCACCCCTGTAAGTCTCTAGTAAGTGGTACCCCTGGTACCTACGGCATGGGAACAAAGAAGTTCCCTAAAGGCTGCAGCATGCATCATGCCACCCTAAGGGACCCTCATACAAAATGCATGCAGGCTGTGTGACATGGTGCAAGCAATGAGTGAAAATACAACATGGCACACTCTGTGCCATGCCAAAGTTACTGCATGTAATATATGTAAATCATCCCTAAAGCAGGCCTTGTAGCCCTAAGGCAGGGTGCATTTTATTACATGTGAGGGCATATCTGCATGAGCAGACATACACCGTGCTGTCTAGTTCAGTTACTAGATGGTATAAGTGAACAGGGACGCCATCTTAAGTATATGTAATGGGCACATCTACATGATGGCTTTACTGAAAGCTATGGTGTTTGATATCAAACACCTTGCCTTAATAAATCTGTACTGTTGCCAGTACAAAATTTATTATGACATGCACCCAGACGGCACCTCAGAGGCGCCCCCTGAAAAAATTACCAGTGTCTAGTGTACTGGCTAACTGGTATCGTGCAGCCTGCCACCACAGATACGTTTCTGACCCCTGCAGGTGAGAGCCCACGCTCTGAGGCCAGAAACAATGCCTGCTCTGGAGGAAGGCATTCACACCTCCTCCAGCAGGATGGCTAGTGATTTAGCATATCAAGGCCAGGGGCTTCAAAGCCCCTGCCGCCTCCGATATGAGACTTCAGCTACCACCAGACCTGGGAGATGCCACCCTCTGTCCCGAGACCCATTTGGCACAAGGACAGGTGGGAAATTAGCTATGCAAGTAGGTGTGTTGCACCGACACCAAGCTACCTAATGGCGAGTTACCTGATGTGCTCCACGAAAGAAAGGTTCCACCATCATGTTTTTGGGGAATTAGGAACTCTGGGACAGGGTTATTCCCACTCCCCACAAGAAGTGGTCATATAGGGAGTGTAGTGACTTCAAGGGTAAATAGCCCATTGGATACTACCCTTCACTCCCCTTAACGCCCCTAAATTTAGTATTTAGATGGCTACTTGACACCAGGAACTCAGATTTGTCTGCCTGAAGAAGGCCAAAGAAGAGCCAAAGACGTGAGAACTGTGGGCCAGCATCAACTTTGGTGCGAAACCCTGCCTGACTGCTGCTTTCCTGACAATCACCGACACCGACCCATACAGAAGCGAAACAGCCTCCCCAAACCCTTGAAGGTCTGCCCAGCATTTCCTCGACCCAACAACATCTCCCTTGGAGTGGAAGAGCCACTCCCCTGCACCAGCAGGCACCAACTGCAGATGCCCTCTACACCGTTCTGTCGACCGCTGGGTCCAGCAAGGGAGCAGCACCCCAGCTACAGGTCTTTCTGCTCCAGGAGGTCAGATCCGTCCCCTTGCCAAGTTTGAAGATGCCAGGACCCCCAGGAGGCGCCCTGCACCAGTACCAGAGGTACCGAAGCCAGTTGCAAGCTCAAGGCTTGTTTGTATTTAGTCGGAACACCACCACTGCCAAAACATACCTTCATATCAAGGGACTCCCAGAGAGGCCAGCTCCACACCAAGAGTGGCCCTGCTGTGTTTCTTTTCCCTCTTCAGCAGGAACACTGAGAACCGTGAGAGCCTCTAACTCACCGGCCTGCTGGACAAAACACCTCTGCACCCAAGCTCCCCAGCCTGGGATCATGTAAACAGACTGTGTCTCTGTGGTCCTAAAACCCTCAAGAGCAGAGCCCCCACCCCCCCAGGGTTCTGCCAGAAAGGTCGCCCTTGCAGCCTTTTCTTACAGATACTTTTCCCAATTGACTCTAGCGTGTAGAGTTCGAGGCTACCACCGCTGAAAGCCCCTCTGCACCCAGACACCCCAGGGCAGGTAAACTTAACTCTTGGTGCTTTCTTGAACCTTGGCACCTACTTACCTTAAGTCCAGAAGAGCAGTCCTGTAAATCCTCTGAAAGTGTGTCTATGCAGTGAATGTTTCTTTAATTGGATAACATTACCGCATTCGAGGCTCATGCCTCAAATCTGACAGCTGACATTTTCTAATGGTTTAACTGTAAGATTTGTTAACATCTAACGTACTTACCTGATTCCGATAACCTTGGTGTCTAAAATTATATAAAAATATGTTATTTTTCTAAATTGGTCTCGAGTTTTTTCTTGAGTGTTCGTCTCATTTATTGACTCTGTGTGTTCAACAAATGCTTAACACTACCCTCTGATAAGCCTAAACTGCTCGCCCACAATACCACAAAAGAGAGCATTTGGGAATATTAATTTAAGCCTTGTAAGCTAATAATGGTCGTCTGGACTTTCAACATAGTGTACCTTATTTTGGTACACTACATAAAAGCCAGCTCCCTACATTTTGGTCTAGCATAATTCCTTTTTAGCTACAGTCTACTTGGCATTCCCATTTTAGGCTTGGTTGGTAGCAGCATTGCCTCTTTGAAATAAAAGTGTTTGTCCACCTAGTGGACCCAAGCATTAGGGTTAGTGCTTTCTATCAGAAGGACAAGCAATAAGGAGTAGAATGCATTTGTGGTTTTCTTAAAATTAAGAAGGATTTCAGTTTTTGCACCCATTGAAAGGGCACAGATCTCACTTCTGTAATATTGGAAAGACAGATATTGGTTTGATAAGAGCCCATCTCCTTTGTCGGTTAGGAGGTCTGATGTTATTAAGGAGGTGCATGTAGACGTTCAAAAGCAGGCCAACAAGTGGAACTGAACATGACCAATATGTACACTCACAAGAGGATACATTGTGTTCCATTGAAATGGAATGTAGTGAATCTATAATTCCTATAAATGTTTATAATTTTCCGATATGAAGATATGGTCTAGAGTGCCCTACACTGTTAACAGTACTAGAATAACAAACAGAGTTTTTGTTATCAACAAAGGTCATCAATGCACCGTCTATGAAACCTAGCAAGGTAGATTGTCAATTTCAGATTGTGGAGTAAGCAACTATAATTACCTTTATATTTAGGTCTCCATTAACGTAATTGTCATTAAATTGATACACACTTGGATGTTTGTCATGTAACCAATGGCTATACACATAAATGTACACCCACATAGTAAATCCTGAAGCACTTCTGTTTTTAACTCAAGGACCAAAAACTTCACCGCCTGTGTGATGGATTGTAAGGCACTTCTTCCAATAAGATCACGGCTGTGCTGCTGGCTTGGAGACACTGTTTAAAAAGTATTTTATTTTATGGCTCTTCTCCAATGTTCTGAGCAATGTGAATCCAAATAAACAAACTAAGTTGTGGTACATAACTGGTAGTTCTGTATTTACTTTTTATGTCAGCAAATCTTTCATAGATTTTAAATAGTATGTCAAAGAGGTTCTACAGTGACTGGACAAAGGAGATTAGAAAGTCACATTTTTCTCTACCACATAAGCTAGTACAACAGTAAAAAGAAAATATACAAATTTGGAAAAAGTGTGCATCCCTTATTCTGCACAATTCCTTATAGTTAAGAAAAAGGTTAAGAAAAAGTCCACAGATCACTCCCTAAGCTTCACAAATGTCTACGTTAAGAAAGAAAATGAAATTACGGACAAGTTGCAGACCATTTTGGGCAAACCCAAGGTGGGCTTCGTCTCTGGAGGGTCGGGGGACCACGCTGGCACCATTGGCCCACTTCAAATCGGGCTAGGGGGCACAGGTGCAGTGGTGGTTTCCGGTGTCGGGTCTGCGGCAGACTGGAGTCCTCACAGTTCTTTTGGAGTGCCTGTAGGATACAGAATGTCTCAACAGGTAATAATGGGAAGACCGCTGATAAAACATGCACATTAAGTTGCAAAAAGAGACGACAGGGAGACTGAAGAAGTTGTTTGAGAAAACAAGCGAGTGGTTTTATATTTAAAGCCAATTAAGGCCAGAAGAACAGTATCAGCACTATTTACAGTAAGTAAAGTAACCCGAGGGTACTTGTGCACATGAGTGCTCGTGAAGGGGTGAACGGCACAAGTGATAAGTGTAACAGTTCTACTGGGCATGATTTCATATCATGGATACACAATCATGTCCCTTAGATTATTCCCTGTCCTTCTGCCCTGTATCTCCTTCCCCTTCTCTTCCGGCCATACCTAATTCACAGGGGTATACCACACCATTCCTGTGTGTTGTTTTTAACCAACCGCTGATCCTTCCACGCCCCTCCTCCTCCCCTCCCCCCCCCCCCTCTCTCCCAAGGGAGTTTTTCCTCACCAGCCCTGGCTTATTTAGTGTATCATATATTCACCATACCATTATCGTTTTATCTGTTCAAATGTATTATATGATGTATTAACAATTCCCTGCCTGTACAAATGTATATTATGCCAAACATGTTTTTTTCCGATCATGCTTCTTTGATTCTTCACAAGTATTTTTGTAAAACCGGTAATCTCTATGTACTGAGTCAATTGCTGCTCGACCCAGTTTTATTCTTTCCTTACTTTGCTTCAACCAACTTTATTCTTCTTCACATTGATTGGCCCAGGCTCTCACGACCCCTTTCTGGCCCCTCCTCCCTAAACGCGTGACAACATGACGCCCTTTGCTATCGGTAGATTATTTCCGGGTCGCCGTTAGGAATGCTCTGTACCACTCGGACTCACGCCGTAGTTGGACATCAATCCTCCTGTCACCCTCGGACGAATTACACAGGACGAATTCAATTTATAGGTAAGTGGTATACCATGCCCCTCATTCGCGCCGCTGCTTTCACCGCTCGCACACCGTTGACGAGTTGGCCTTTCTCATCCCCGTAGCACCCCTGACATTCTTATCGATATGCCGGAGGACGCTCCTGAAGGCCCCTGCATCCGGACGGCCTCCCCTTCCCTGACGGGAACCCTTGCTGGATGCCTCCCTTTCCCTCCAGGGCACCGCATGTTTTCACCTCCCTGGTGAGTTTCTCTCCTACTCTTCGGTTCAGTAGTCAAGCACGTAGGCGGCTCAAATTGGGAACTCTGACCCGCTCTTGCCTAATTCCTGATACCTTGTCCTTCTTCCACAGCATTGACTCAACACACTGTGAATGATGGTGCCCTGCTGGCCTTCTCATCCAATTCATTATCCCTATTTTTGGACCCGTGATTACCTAATATTTGGGACCGTTCTGTCTATTCAAGTACCGCCCTTCCCCTTTACATGACTTTTTCGCTCTTTGGCCATTCCTTTTCTTACCCTCCACTCTCCCTTTTTTCCTGTACAGCACAATAACTCTGTAACCCTGTCCTGATGATGACCTGAACTTGCAACAGGTCGAAACGTTGTCCACTGTCCAGCGCAAATACTGGTGCATTTCCACGATTCACCCAAGTTGCCTAAACTGTTGCATCTCTGTAAATCAATATTCGTGAACCCTAAACCTTTGTAAATATTGTCACTACTGTTTAATTTTGCGCCGCCTCACTCTGTTACACTTGTCACCTGCGCCGTTCACCCCTTCACGAGCACTCATGTGCACAAGTCCCCCCGGGTTATTTTACTTACTGTAAATAGTGCTGATACTGTTCTTCTGGCCTTAATTTGCTTTAAATATAAAACCACTTGCATGTTTTCTCAAACAACTTCTTCAGTCTCCCTGTAGTCTCTTTTTGCAACTTAATGTGCATGTTTTATTAACTGTCTTCCCATTATTACCTTTTGAGACATTGTTGTTTGTTACATAATAATTACACCCGGTCTCAACTGGGTTTACAGGGTGCCTCCTGTTTGCTTCCATGCAGGATACAGAAAGCAGCTTCGCTACTCCACACGAGTTTCTGGGTCTTTATTAAAGGCAGGCTCCCAGGCTTTTAGAGGCACAACAGCTGTAGGACGAGACGTCCTTAGCACAATCTGGCAGGAACAGCAGACAGGCCGGCAGGATTGGTGCTAAGTCAGTTGCTTCTCCACAGTCCTTCCTTCTCACGGCTCTTAGGTTTCTTTCTTCTTCTTAGGTCGGCAGGAATCAGATTTCCTGCTGACAGGGACCGTCTCCCCTAAATACTAGATTTAGGGGTTTTAGGAAAGGGTAGGGTAGTAGCCAATAGGCTTCTTGCCCTGGGGTCACTACACCCCCTATAAGACCATTTCCTGTGGCAAGTGGGCATAACCCTGTCCCGGAGTTCCTAATTCTGCTATCACCAAGATGGCAGACTTTTACATTTCTTATCCACATCAGGTATTCCATCTTAGGGATGGAACTAGCCTGAAGGTGGTCAGGCCTCTCTGACTACTAATTGTCCCACCTGTCCTGGCGCTAAACAGGCCCTGGTCAGGGGGGTTGGCATCCCCTCACCTCTGAGGGAAGCCAGATTCGAATAACAAAGGCAGTGGGCTCTTTGAAGCTCCCTGCCTTGGAATGCTAATTTGCCAGCCTTCCTGGAGAAGGTGTAAAACACCTCCCTCCAGAGCAGGCATTGTTCCTGACCTCCTGAGAGTGTGGACTCTCACACCTTGGGGTCAGAAACTAGTCTGTGGTGGCAGGCTGGACTGGACCAATCAGCCAGCACACTAGAGGGCTGGTAGGTTTCAGGGGTGGGTAAATGTTGTATAGAGCGATACTTTTGTGTGTGACGTGTGTGCGCGCGCGCATGGGAGAGGGACAACTAAAGTTTGTGTAAGGAAGGAGAGCCCTTATATTTGTGGCCCTGCCCTCACTCGTTCGTGACAATAACCCTGTCTTGCTCCTCCCAGTTACTGATGTGATGTGTACACCTGCAGCTGTGTTTGTGTGCCTGCTGTTTCCATGGTAACCAGGCAGTGATGCTACAGGGAGGGCCCAGCAGCAGGTGACTCAGTATTTCACCTGCGCTGTCTGGTAGGAAGCGACCTAAAAAGGGAGTTAAGGAGAATAAATATTGAAGTACGGTGTAAAGCAGACCAGGAAGTCAAAGGTATTGTGTTGAAAGACAAGAATACAAATGTGTCTACTTTCCCACTGGATTCAGTATACCTTAGAAGGTCCTAAGACCAAGATTGGAAAGCTCTCTATATATATGGACATTTGGTGCATTATAAATCCCAGATGCCCTGGCTTTTACAAAACCTGATGCCACTGATGGTCTCACAATAACTTCCTTAATTGCGTTGCTTTACTCCAGCTGCATTTTTTGGAATATGGCTATGATGTCTACTTTAGTATGGTCAAGAAACCCAAGTGGGAGGCGTTGCCCATTGACAGCTTTATGTCTCTAAAACGAGTGCGCTCTAAATGACCTGATCACTTTCTTTTCTCACCTGAATCAGCTGCTCCTTTAACCTGTAGATGGGTAGACTCTCTCTCTGCTCCAAGATGGACATCTGTGTCTTTTTACCATAAGATGCTTTGTTGCCACCAAACGCGTGTTTCTTCCATTCTGGAATATCATTGGGCATCATCCCGATACCCCTCATATTCGCGGCAATCTGCCTCCCATCCACTGAAAACACAAGATAGTACCTCACAATTTTCAACATTTAAAGTAAAATATAGTTTATTACTTAAATATTTATAGATTAACTTGTGCATATCATGTGATCCAGCGGTTAAATTGGAAAAGGTTAGTTGTTCTTTTCAAAGTTTTTTAAATTGTGGACATCTGGTGTAAGTGCATCAGTTATGACTATCTCCAACTAAGTGGACTACTTCTTTTCCATATCCAACCCTTAGGCACCACCTTTATATTGTGGTTTATATACCTTCTTTTAGGCACCTACAATAAACGTTTATTTGAGAGAGACAAGTGAGAGCTGTATAACTGCTTGGAGAGGTAGATTGGCCACATATGAATCTAGAACGATTCAAGGTGAGCAATTCTTGTTAGTAATAATTTGCAGCACGAGAATTTTATAGATCACCATACCGTGTTTACCAAAGTGATAGGTATGTATTTTACATTAAATCGATGTTAAATCCATTTTGAACACTGCACACAGCACCTGTGAATCCATTTTTGTGCTGGTGCAAATGCAGTGCCTTGTAAATATGTGTGCCGAACTCCAAGGAAACTGCAGGAAAACATTTCTAGCTCCCATAGTTGCATATAACATTATGTAAAATTCCTTTTCTACAACTGCACACTGTACAATGCATCGAGTCAATCTAGTCTTGGTAACAGCCAATGCCTTGCTAGACCTACTGAAGGAGGCAAAATTCTGTGTTGCATTTAAGATTCAAATTGTGTTTGGACGATACATCAAAACACTTCAGAATAAAACATTTCCTCTTGACTGGATTGCAGATATTTGAAAAAGAGAGTAAGATAACTGTAGTTAACATTAAAAGACAAATGTACTTTAGGTATAAGGATCAAGTGTGTCTACAAAGTTCTCTCTGAAACTATGAGTTTGATTTGCAGTTTAAGCTTGCACTCTAAACCCATACTATATGGAATGGTCCATACTGCGTAAGCATTCAACATAAGAATACGAGTTGTAGGACAAGGTGCACTGCAAAGCAAAGATGTATAGATCTAATATACGTTTGTAGCCTAATGTGTCTTTTATGCTCAAGACCAATGTACTGATATGGAAAGTTTAACAGAAGCATTTGAATAGCCACGGCCTAGGTGAAAGACGCTAAAACAGAATTCCTCTTTGGGCATCTAAGAAATGTCATCAAAGCCGTTCAGAGTCCTGGATCATACACCATGCTTACGTATTTTCACAAATTTCAAACGAAAATACTAAGACTCTGCCATGAATATACAAAATTTGGGAAATTGAAGGAGCACGTGAATAATGTCCTTTTCGATCTCTGTCCAAACTTTTTGACCATTTCCATTTGAACTTTCAGGATGGACTGAGGTAAGGTAGACCGCTCTATCAAAATAAAATTTACCATCCATCTCAACAAAGCCCATGCTACTGTGTGCTTTGGCCTAACATTAGAGAACTGACAGAGGCAAAACTTAAGAACCAGCAGGTAATTACATACATGAAGCACTACAAATCAACTGGTCAAGCTACATATGTTATGTGACTGTAGCAAAAAACTTGCCTCCATTCAAAAATCTCTCAAATGTTCTTCAGTGCCTCAATGAAGAGGACTGTGAATGAGTCTGCTGCAACATATTACCCAAATTATTGATCACTAAAATTAATGAATAATATTGTTCATAATTATTGATTAGCCTGCAACTCAAAAACTACAAATTTGTAGGAGAATTTTAAACAACCATTTTAGTTTTGAAGAGAAAAATGTTTTTATCCAAGTTACAGAGTTAACAGGGTTAGCTACATCACTTGGAAATGAACCACATTATGGTATGCCAACAGTCAAAACTGATTTCTGAAAAAAACAAAGAATTATGTGTTGATACTAGGGCTAGTCTACCAAGTTTATGTAACCATCAGTTTGCTCCAGAAATTCTAACTTCCTGTCCAGATAAAGTTCCTATTGGTTAGACAAACAGGACCTGGGTTCTATGTCAGGACCTTACTCTCCACTTTTATTAACAGCAGCCATTAGAAAAAACACAATAACAGACTTAACTTCCCACAACCCTTGGGGAAAAAGTTATAGTTCAAACTTCAACATTGTCCAATCACTTGGCTCCACAGTATCTCCATAGTCCCTTGTCGCTGTTGCCGCCTCCTCTTTCTTCGCTGCTCCAACAGCCTAGTTAAGTGCTCTGTCCTGTTTCTTTCCTGCTTATTGATGTATTTTTTCACATATACAGTTTGATAAACACTAAATGGGTTTGTGAATAATGTTTACTAGGATATTTATGTTAATTTGGTTCCGCCAGTCGCTCCTCCACGGCCGCTTTGTTCCTCCACCACTAGAGGAAGCCACCTGCTGTACGTGCCTGCCGCGTCTCGCTACCCCAAGCCGACCCGCGCTGTCAGTTTGAGGGAAATCGTAGCGCAGCCGGCAGGGTGCTCAGCTCGTCAGTTTCCAAACAGCCCCGTTTGCCTGGAGCGAGACACCCTGATTTGGTCTGTAGAACAAGTTAATTACCTTCGGTAACGATATATCTGTAAGAAACATTAGTAGTGATAGATTCCTTACCTTAGAATATCCCCAGGCGTCAGACTGGATCCGGAAAGTTGTCGTCAGCAGTACCCCTGTGCGTCGGTAGGTGGCGTCGTGCAGCTCCGCGTCCGTCGTTGGCGTCGTGGTCGCCGAGATGACGTCGCGGGCGCTACTTAGACGCCGCCCACGCGCGCTGACGTCCGTTCTGAACACGACTTTCCGTGCCAGGAACGCAGAGCCATGCAAGATACTGACCACTGGTGCATTGAAACTAGGGCCCTGAAAGGGATGACCTTAACCCTAGAAATCAGTTCGCAGAACGGGGAGGATGGGTGGGGCGGTAAGGAATCTATCACTACTAATGTTTCTTACAGATATATCGTTACCGAAGGTAAGTAACTTGTTCATCTGAAAGAAACACATAGTGATAGATTCTTTACCTTAGAATAGATACCCCAGCAATACCAACCCCGGTGGTGGGTCTGCGAACTAAGATCACACCAGAAAGTCACGGAGAACAGAACGGCCAAAGAAGCAGTCTCTCCGGACTTGGCTGTCCAGGCAATAATGCTTGGTAAACGTGTGCAGCGAGTCCCACGTGGCTGCCTGACAGATGTCTTGCAGGGGGACACCACGTCCCAATGCAGTAGTGGCTGCAGTAGCTCTGGTGGAATGAGCACGCAGCCCCACCGGAGGTTCTTTTTTAGCCAAAGAGTAACAGGCTTTGATACATAAGACAACCCAGCGGGAGATAGTTCTCTTGTGTACCGCCCGACCTTTCTTGGAGCCAACGTAGCCAACAAAGAGCTGGTCATCCACCCGGAACTGCTGTGTGCGGTTGAGATAAAATGAGAGCGAACATTTTGGGTCCAGACGACGGAGCCTCTCTTCCTCTCTGGAAGGATGCGGAGGCGGAAAGAAGGTGGGCAAGGTAATAGTCTGATATCACAAACAGAAGAGGGATAATAACACAACGTGCGGGTGGATGAGTGTAGGGGAAACGCACCAAATTGATAAAACTGCCCTCACACACAGCAAGCTGTGTCATGCTTCATCATAGGGCTGCTAACACACCTCCGCGTCAGCCAAACGCTGGAGGTGGAGCAATAGGGAAGGGGAAGACAATACAACATACAGTGTCCGATCACAGGTGAGAAAAAAGTGCAGCAAAAGTGATGTAAAACTGGTATCAAGGGATTATAGTCATCAATTTAATATTAGGTCCCCTGTCCAGGTTTAAAACAAAGAATGTGGATGCTAGGTTGGGGAGCTTGTAATGAGACGCCAACCCCTCCACTCTGCTAAAATGTCGACATGTTTCAGCCGGCACAACTAATACCCCGGCTTTCCTCAGGACTCTCACCACTGTGATCCCTGGGTGCTCTCCCTCACTCCTTTGAATCCAGAAGTAAAGGGGATGTCACCTTCCCGAGTCAATGCTCGGTTGCAAAAAGTTGTGGAACCCCTCGTATTTGGAGAGGAACATGTAAGTGATTAAAAAGACATAAATAACAAGTGATGTGTTGTGTGCTGTACCCTTTATACAACAATTAATTAAAAAACGTTTAATATATGGTGCATGACCACCACACCCTCATGTCGCCCGACTGTGATCTATGGGCGCATCCCCACACAATTTATTCAAGAGGGGGTTTATTCAACAATTTTATGATTCCCCAATTAGTCACACTCAATCGTATTTAACAGAAAAAATGTTTTCCAAGCACCGAGTAGTAAACCAAGCTTATTGTAGTGCTCACTTATGATGTATCAGAAGATATAACATACATGGGCCTCAAGAGCTCAAAGATACCACACATTCAACCGATACCAGTTATTTATTATGCTTACCGAGTTTATTGGATTTTTAAACTCGAACTGGCGGGGGAGTGAGAACAGCTTCCTATTCGCACTCTCTGTAGAGAAATAAAACAAGTATAAAAACCCCATGACCGAGGTAGTCAATGGCAAAAGCACTACCACTGCAAAAAGGGAGAGACCCTCAAACCAGGGCAACTTCTACCAGCATTATATGTGTCTCTATCCCTATAAATTAGGTGCCCGCTCCACGGGGTCTGATTAGAGACCAGCCAGTTACTTAGGTGCTATTACACAGAGGCCGTTATTCGAGTAAGTTGAGCTCCGGTATTTAGTAAATACATGATCGTTATCAAATAGTTCAAAACCTCCCATCTACGTATCGTACCGAGTACAAACACACCCCACATCTCCTAGGAAGTGACCCCTCACATCTACCCTTCCCCCTCACTCAAAATGCTTCAAGACATCTACCAGAGAGAGTTCTGATATACTTAAGAACTTTGAAGACTATTCCAGGGAATATCATCATTCAATCCCCTGGAGAAACTCCGAACCCTATAAATCCACTTTTGCTCTCGCACAAACAGGGCTCTTTCTGGATTACCCCTACTCATGTTGATATTGGGTTTATCAATCACAGTCCAGAAGAAATCCTCAGCCAAGTGATTCTTCTCTCTGAAATGATTCGTCAATCTGCTCGTAGTCCGTTGGCATCTAAATGTAGATCTGTGCTCCATGATTCTAGTTTTGACCCGTCTAGTGGTCATTCCCAGGTACACTTGATCGCAGGGGCACTTCAACATATAAATTACATAGGAAGAATTACAATTTGTATGTATTCGCTGCTCCCACGGATGGGTCAGACCAACATCTATTAATTTAGTGTTGGCTGTCAAGTGACAAACATCACACATCCCACATCTGGTGTGGCCAGTTACTGGGGGAAGGGACCAGGGTAGACTTAATCCCTCTGTACCCTCTTGTCTCCTTCCGGAATTTCTCGGTCTAGTATGCACCAGGATATCTTTAATACTCTGGCTCCGCCTAAATGAGAACAAGGGTTTCTCAAATGAAAGCCCATTAGAATTTAAGATCTTCCAGTGACGTAGAATGATTTTTTGGATGTCACTAGAAGCTGTGTTAAACGTGGTAACACATACTATTCTTTCAGTAGAAGGTTTGTCATTAGGTTCAAGGAGTGCATCCCGGTGACAGCTGCTAGCTCTTTTTCTAGCCCTTTTGACTACTCGTAAGGGATAATTCCTTTGTAGGAGTTTCCTTTGCAGGAAATCTGCTTCCGACCCATAATCAGCTAAATTGGAGCAGTTGCGCCAAAGGCGCAAAAACTGACCCACAGGGAGATTCTCCCTCAGGGACTTAGGGTGAAAGCTTTTAAAAGAAAGCAAACTGTTCCTATCCGTTGGCTTATGAAACATTCTCGTGTGCAATCCACCTTCCTTAGGAAAGATGGTGAGGTCCAAAAACGGTAGGCTCTCCTTGGTGATAGTAGAAGTGAAGAGGAGTAGGGGATTCCTACTATTTAGCCAGACCAGAAAGTTGTATACTTAATAATAGTTCCCTTCCCCTGTTTAATAAACCATCCTCCCCCTCCTTTAACCAACCCCCCCCTTTTTTCTTGCCCCCTTTCCTCACTATTTTTATCACATTTTATATATAGTTTCTTTTTCCCGTAGGTCATACCCTTCTCTGATTGCCCCCCATTATGTTTTGTTTGCCTGTCTCTTTCACTCACGGTCCCTTGATCGGCCCAACCGGGGTCCGGTCACCTTCCGCACCAGATTATATGTTCTGGGTTCAGTGGGTGATTTTACTGTTGAACTCATAGCGGAAGTGGTTTCTGTAGAACGACTCTGAACGAGCGTTCTAGTTGTTTGGCGCCGTCTGGTTGATTCCGCTCACATGGGTGAGCACGCCACGAGGGGTGGAGCCAACTCCCTTCAAGAGGGACTCGGGAAACACCGCCAAAATGTTCTTCGCGGCGGACAGGGAGAGACAAACTGTGTCGGGCAACAGCTGACCTTGAAAGCAGTAAGCGGGGCGAGATAGTATATGGGAGTGAGGGGAAGGGTAGATGTGAGGGGTCACTTCCTAGGAGATGGGGGGTGTGTTTGTACTCGGTACGATACGTAGATGGGAGGTTTTGAACTATTTGATAACGATCATGTATTTACTAAATACCGGAGCTCAACTTACTCGAATAACGGCCTCTGTGTAATAGCACCTAAGTAACTGGCTGGTCTCTAATCAGACCCCGTGGGTCGGGCACCTAATTTATAGGGTTAGAGACACATATAATGCTGGTAGAAGTTGCCCTGGTTTGAGGGTCTCTCCCTTTTTGCAGTGGTAGTGCTTTTGCCATGGACTACCTCGGTCATGGGGTTTTTATACTTGTTTTATTTCTCTACAGAGAGTGCGAATAGGAAGCTGTTCTCACTCCCCCGCCAGTTCGAGTTTAAAAATCCAATAAACTCGGTAAGCATAATAAATAACTGGTATCGGTTGAATGTGGTATCTTTGAGCTCTTGAGGCCCATGTATGTTATATCTTCTGATACATCATAAGTGAGCACTACAATAAGCTTGGTTTACTACTCAGTGCTTGGAAAACATTTTTTCTGTTAAATACGATTGAGTGTGACTAATTGGGGAATCATAAAATTGTTGAATAAACCCCCTCTTGAATAAATTGTGTGGGGATGCGCCCATAGATCACAGTCGGGCGACATGAGGGTGTGGTGGTCATGCACCATATATTAAAATGTTTTTAATTAATTGTTGTATAAAGGGTACAGCACACAACACATCACTTGTTATTTATGTCTTTTTAATCACTTACAGGTTCCTCTCCAAATACGAGGGGCTCCACAACTTTTTGCAACCGAGCATTGACTCGGGAAGGTGACATCCCCTTTTCTTCTGGATTCAAAGGAGTGAGGGTGAGCACCCAGGGATCACAGTGGTGAGAGTCCTGAGGAAAGCCGGGGTATTAGTTGTGCCGGCTGAAACATGTCGACATTTTAGCAGAGTGGAGGGGTTGGCGTCTCATTACAAGCTCCCCAACCTAGCATCCACATTCTTTGTTTTAAACCTGGACAGGGGACCTAATATTAAATTGATGACTAGGATCCCTTGATACCAGATTTACATCACTTTTTCTGCACTTTTTTCTCACCTGTGATCGGACACTGTATGTTGTATTGTCTTCCCCTTCCCTATTGCTCCACCTCCAGCGTTTGGCTGACGCGGAGGTGTGTTAGCAGCCCTATGATGAAGCATGACACAGCTTGCTGTGTGTGAGGGCAGTTTTATCAATTTGGTGCATTTCCCCTACACTCATCCACCCGCACGTTGTGTTATTATCCCTCTTCTGTTTGTGATATCATAGTATTGAGCGGGAGGTCAAAGAGGGAGCTTTTTCCTGTCACCCCTTTCTTTTGTGAGTTTTTTTTTCTTCTTTTTCTCAAGGTAATAGTCTGCCAATGTGAAAGGCCGTAACCACTTTTGGCAAAAAGGAAGGACAGGGCCTGAGCACCACTTTGTCCGGATGGACAAAGGAAAGGAGGCTTACAAGAAAGAGCCTGGAGCTCACTCATCCGCCTAGCGGAGGTGATGGCCACCAGGAAGGCAGTCTTTAATGTCAAGGGACGAAGAGGACAGTTGTGAAGAGGCTCAAAGGGAGCGCACATCAAGTACGTAAGAACCAGATTCAAGTCCCACTGAGGCATTACGAAAGGAATAGGAGGAAAAAGGTGTGTAATGCCTTTGAGAAATCTATTTACAACAGGGGACTTGAAAAGAGAGGGCTGATCAGGGAGCCCGAGAAAGGCCGAAATAGCAGAAAGGTAGCCCTTGACAGTGCCCAGAGCAGAGCCCTGCTGGGCCAAAGAAAGAAGGAACAGTAGAACTTCAGAAAGAGGGGCAGAAAGCGGATCCACAGCCTTTGCTGTGCACCATGCCACAAACTTGTTCCACCTGCAGGCATATACCACTTTAGTAGAGGGACGCCTGGCTGCCAGAATGACATCACAAACTTCAGGAGGCAAGTCGAAAGGAATCAACTGCAGCCGCTCAATCTCCACGCAAAGAGGTGGAGGCTGGACAGGTTCAGGTGGAGGACCGACCCCTGCTGCTGCGACAGAAGATCCTCCCGAAGAGGCAGTCTGATTGGGGGATCGATGCTCATACTGAGTAGCTTGGGATACCATACTCTTCGAGCCCAGTCCGGGGCCACAAGGATGACTTGTGCCCGGTCGCGCCTGATCTTCTTCAGCACTCTGGGCAGAAGTGGTATAGGCGGAAAGGCGTACAATAGACCGCAACTCCACTCGCGACGAAAAGCTTCGCCGAGCGAGTGCCGCCTTGGAAATTCCAACGCACAGAACTGATGACATTGCGCGTTCTCTTCGGTGGCGAATAGATCTAACCAAGGCTCTCCCCACTGCTGAAAGAGACCTTGCACCACCTCAGAGTGCAGACGCCATTTGTGATCCAGCATGCACCTGCGGCTGAGTTCGTCTGCCCTGGCATTCAGAGAACCTGCCAGGTGTTGAACCACCAGGGACATGCCCTGATGTTTCAGCCATGTCCAGAGACGCAGAGCCTCCTTCCTGACAGAGGGTCCACGACCCCACCCCGCCTTGCTTGTTGCAGTACCACATGGTGGTGGTGTTGTCTGTGAACACCTGCACTACTCTCCCCTTGACAGAGGGAAGGAATGCCTTCAGTGCAAGCCGTATCGCCCGAAGCTCCAGAAGGTTGATATGGAGCTTGGACTCCGCCGGAGACCAGAGGCCTCTGATCTCCGCCTCTCCCATGTGGCCGCCCCATCCCAGGAGGGACGCATCCGTCACCACTGTAAACTCCGGTTGGGGAAGGGAGAGGGATCTGCCGTCGACCCAATGCCGGTTTGTGAGCCACCACTGCAACTGTTGTGCAGTGCCCTCCGAGATCTGGACGTGATCGGACAGGTTCCCCTGATGCTGCGCCCACTGGAACTTCAGGTCCCACTGCAGAGCCCGCATATGCCATCTGGCATGGTTGATCAGCAGGATGCAGAAGGCCATGAGGCCCAGCAGCCTCAGAGTCACTCTGACCGAAACCCGGGACAAGGGTTGAAAGATGGGAATCAGAGCCCGAATATCCTGGACTCGCTGTTCGGGAGGATAGACCCGAAACTGCGCCGTGTCCAGAACCGCTCCCATAAAGAGGAGCTTCTGAGAGGGAATCAGGTGCGACTTCGGCACGTTGATGGAGAACCCCAGCAAGTGCAGGAGGTCGGCCGTAGTCTGGAGTTGGGAGACGACTGTCTGGGGTGAGCCCGCCTTCAACAACCAGTCGTCGAGATAGGGGAAGACTGAAACCCCTGATCTGCGCAGATGAGCTGCGACCACCGCCATCACCTTTGTGAACACCCGAGGGGCGCTGGTAAGGCCAAAGGGGAGCACGGTGAACTGAAAGTGCTCGTGGCCTACCGTGAACCGCAGGTAACGCCGGTGGGCTGGCAGGACGGGGATATGGAAATAGGCATCCTGCAAGTCCAGCGCTACCATCCAGTCTTGTGGATCGAGAGCAGACAAGACCTGAGCTAGAGTGAGCATCTTGAACTTCTCTTTGCAGAGGAAGCGATTGACGTCCCGGAGGTCTAAGATAGGACGCAGGCCCTTGTCCTTCTTGGGCACCAGAAAGTAGTGGGAATAGCAACCACGACCTACTTCTGGCGTCGGAACGCGCTCGATGGCCCCCTTGGCCAACAGGGCCGCAACTTCCTGCTGAAGAAGCACCAAGTGATACCCCGACATGCGGTGGTACTGAGGTGGCATGGCTGGAGGGGTAGTCTCGAAGGGGAGGGAGTAGCCCCTCCGGACTATCTCTAAAACCCACCTGTCCGAAGTGATGGTGCGCCAGTGGGGGAGGTGATGGCGAAGCCTGCCGCCCACTGGCGTTTGATGGGCCTGAAAGTTCGGACTCGGAAGGTTTGGAGGGAGTGGTGGCCGGGGTGGTGGTGGACTGACCCGCCCGCTGGCCCCTTGGTTTGCCACGGCGGCGTCCGCGGCCGCGCTGTGATTGTTGCTGCGCAGGCCTGTGGCTCTGTTGCGAACGCTGCGGGGTGCCCCTTCCTGTGCCACGAAAGGAGCGAAAAGCAGAAGGCGGAGGAGGGCTGACTGCCAAGAGTCCCAAGGACTTGGCCGTAGCCCGTGAGTCCTTAAACCTCTCCAACGCGCTGTCCGCTTTGTCGCCGAAGAGGCGACTGCCATCAAAGGGCATGTCCATAAGGGTGTTTTGGACATCCCCTGAAAATCCAGTGGTCCTCAACCAGGCGTGACGGCGAACCGCCACCGTCGTTGCAATCGACCTGCCCAGTGAGTCGGCGGTGTCTAGGCCACAACGAATCATGAACTTTGCTGCGTCTCTCCCCTCTGCAACAGCCTGGGAGAGAGCTGGCCGGGCCTCCTCCGGACACTGGGGCAGCACTTGCGCCACCGTATCCCACAGAGAGTGGGAATAACGGCCCAAGAGGCATGCGGTGTTCACGGACCGCAGCTCAGAGCTGGTGGAAGAAAAAATCTTTTTCCCAAACTGATCCAGCTTCTTGGTTTCCCTATCCGGTGGAGCGGAAGGGAAGGCGGTTGGGGAAGCAGAGGCTTGGACAACCAAGCTCTCGGGGGTGGGATGTTGGGAGAGGAAAATGGGGTCACCCGGAGCTGGGCGATGGCGTCAGGCCACGTTCCTATCCACAGGAGCCCCTGTGGTGGGCCTGGACCAAGTGCCCAAAAGAACATCAGAAAGGGCTACATTGAAGGGAAGCAGCGGCTCCGCAGAAGTAGCTGCTGGCTGAAGCACCTCTGTCAGGAGGTTAGTCCTGACGGCCACAGTAGGGAGCTCGAGGTGTAGGGCCTCGGACGCCCTACTAAACATCACAGCATAACTAGCACCCTCCTCCGTATCCAGACCACTGGCGTCCCCCAATTCCTCTGCCCAGTCCTGTTCAGACTCGCAAGCAGTTGCGAGAGGGTCCTCAGACCCCTCCCAGTCCTCCCCTTGCTCCTCAGCCTGTTCAACAAGTCTAAAATAAGGAGCAGGGACATGGGGATAAAAATCCCCGAGCAACGTCGAGAACGGCATCGATCGACGCCGGCTCGACGCCGCGTCCACATCGGGGCTGAAACTGAGGTCGACATCGTCCCGAGGAGCGGGCGGCGTCAGAAGTGGTGCCGGTGGAGTCGGTGGAGGTGTGACAAGGTTAACCGGCGCGACCGGGATCCAGGCCTGGATCCAAGGGTGTCCTGCGGCGCCGAGGTCGGAGCAGACACTGACGCCGGAGCCGCCGGCGAGGAAAGGCAAGGACACCCAGTCGGGACCGCGGGGCCCAAAGGCGCACCAGCGGGACCCGACGGCCCAAAGAAGCAAGCCATGGCCGACAGGAATTCCTGTATTTGGGCCGGAGTCGCCGACGACCCCGGGAGGGGCGGGTAGTCGGGCGGCGACTGCGTAGGCTCCGCCGGAACCGCGGGGGAGGCACCACCCGCACCCTCAGCCACGTGACCGGCGAGGGGAAGTCGGAGAACGATGGCGTTTCTTCGACTTCTTGTGCTTCGTCTTACCTGACCCCGAGTGCGAAGACTTGGATCCTGAAGATCGATGGTGATGACTCCGCGCACGGTCCCTCGACCTCCCACGGGACCGGGACCTCGAACGGCGCAGAGCCGACGGCCGGGCTTCCAGCAACTTTCGTGACCGCTCCCGCAAAATCATTGGCGCCATGGCCCGGCAGTCGGGGCACGACTTGGGGTCGTGGTCGCGCCCCAGGCAGAAAAGACACACATGGTGCGGGTCCGTCACCGACATCATGCGGTGACAATCCCTGCAGGACTTACTGCACCAGGAGTCGAAGACTCGATGAAAAAATAGAGACAAAAAGCCTCAAAAAGTCAGTCAAAAAATTGACTGGGGGTTCCTGTTCTTCCCGGATCTGCGCTTGCTGGCGCGGAAAAAGAAAGAACTGACGTCAGTGCGCGTGGGCGGCGACTAAGTAGCGTCCGCGACGTCATCTCGGCGACCACGACGCCAACGACGGACGCGGAGCCGCACGACGCCACCTACCGACGTGCAGGGGTACTGCTGACGAAAACTTTCTGGATCCAGTCTGACGCCTGGGGATATTCTAAGGTAAGGAATCTATCACTATGTGTTTCTTTCAGATATATTCAGCGCCTACTGTGCTTGTTACATTAGCGGACACCGGTCCAGGCAAGTCCATTAACACTACAGTTTGCAAGGGGTGTGAGGTATTCCTGGGCTTCTATCTCGGGCTGGGAGACCCTCACCCTTTAAAAACCCTCTTAGACTGGCTGGGACCCCCAGCATTGGTGCCACTACCTAGCTGTGCCTTTTTCTTTTCCTCTGATTAGAATGAGTGATGTGGAAGAGATATATGCGAAGGAGGATAGCATTACCTACCTCCCCATAGATGACCACGTCTGCGAGGTCATGAATGCCTCAATTTCTAAGTCGGTCTTGCAGGTGGTGACACTAGTTTTGTATAAAGAATGTCTTGTCTGTGATGTTGTGGACTCATCACAGCTGTACTCTTTCGTTGTAAGCATGTACAGATGGCTGTAACCTTTGGTTGTAAGCATATTCCAGATATAGTTTCATACATCTCTGTTCCTTTTCCCCTAGGATCTGATCGGTCGAAACAAGATTAAAAATGTTGCTATCCGTCTGTAGTTGCAGGAAGAAAGGGGAGGTGACAGTGACAAGTGACTATGGAGATGCTGTGGAGCCAAGTGAATGGACAATGACTTTTCCCCAAAGGTTGTGGGAAATGAAGTCTGTTATTGTAGCTTTCTAATGGCTGCTGTTAAAAGAGGAAAAAAAGAACTGTGCAATCCTTGCCTCCATGTCCTTAATAAAATTGAAAGTTTCCGTTACAATAGCAAGGATTTACATTACCTTTGTGTTATTGGTGGGACAGCGTGGCTATTAAGGGAAGGTTGTAGGGCTTGGACACAGCGTTATTATGAAAGTGGGAATGTGGGATTATTTAAAGATAAGAGTCAAGAATTTCGATCAATGGCAAAATGTATTTACTACCGCAGAATCTCTGATCATCCCAATTCAAGGGAGACTGCAGGAGGTAAGCTTATGCTCCTTTTGACCAAAAAGCTGTAATAGCTCTTTCAGCCTCTGGCTTGAATTAATGTCCCTAAGGAAATGTTCTTACTAATGAGGAAGGCACTTTTTTGATTGCCTTAACCCCTCCCATGCCCGGGACAAAGTAGCAGTCTGTTGGGGAAAACGGTTTGCATGCTGAGGAACTAGACTCCTACAAGCCTTGGTGCTTTAGGTGAGATGATCCTGTGCCAGAGGAAGTTACTGCTCAGTTAAAAGTATAGCAAGCTAACTGGAGTGCTGAAAGGTTGACAAAAGCTTCATCAGTTAGGTGGTCTGCGGCCATCTTCTGATGGATCCAGTGTCCCAAGGACTTCGGTGCTTAGATTCTAAACAGTGAACAGAGAAATCCAAGTTAATTGCAGTAGTGCAGGGACCTTTTGGACTTAGTATCAGTGGAGCTAAACCCCACCCCCGCCCCCCAATTCTCTTCAAGCAAAGAGAGGTCTCTGAGATTGTCCCTGCAGAAACTAGAAGCAAAATCAATACCAAAAAAAAAATGCAGCAGCCAAATTAAATGAGTTCATGAAAGTCACACTGGCCACTAAGGGAACATTGGGGACTATACTTCTAGTGCACTGCTGCTCTGTCATTTTTTATCCTTTATGGTGCAGGATTTTATTTTATTCTTACCAGATAGGTAAATGATCAGGCAATGTTCACCTCGACAAGACTTTTAGTGTGTTTTTAGGCATTTTTGTTTTATATTGAAACTCTTTGAAGTTAAACAATGTGTAAGGGGTATTTATCCTACTGGAACTATTTTCCTTCAGTTCATTACATTTTAATCTTTTTACGTGAACTTTTGAGGGTCATTTAAACTATTACTTACTTCAACTGTACTGCCGTTTTGCCTTATTTTAAAAATATAACACCATATGCACTCCTTCTCGGGATTACCTTGCTGCCCAGGCTAATGTATTTGAGGCGAATCAAGGTAACCCTTATTAAAACTTGTTTACCATTGTGGGTCCTTCTCGCCGGCATTGTGCAAACTCAGTCAGCGCACATCAAGACTATGACCCATCAAGTGTAATTCTAAAAACATCTACAGGTCAACCAGAAATTACAGGGGCATTGTCTGCTAATACATACCGTCGGGAAGAGGGTCCACCCAGTGCTTATTTAGGCCCATCGGAATAGAATCCATTTCAGCCTCTCGCTGGGCTTGTTTAAGCTCCCGCCTTTCTTTAGCTAGAGCACTCTGCATCATAGCAGCTTGGGACAGCGATCCGTCTGGATTCTGACAAAAGAATGGAATCGTGTGAAATGCTACATAACTGCAATTCCAATTTTGCTGCTCAGGAGACAACATGCTATAATGATCACCTCTAGAGATGTGTCAAGGCATGAAATCCAATGCAATGGGCCCCATTTAGCAAGTCAGTTTATTCATATGGAACATAAAAGCAAACCAGTAAAAACAGTCCAGATTATTCAATGTGTAAAATCCAATTTGTCCAAGATAAGATGCAGTACATGAAAGGTTTTCTTTTACAAAAATAGTTGGATTGCCAGCAAAATTGGAAAATGTTTTTAAATTTTACTCCACTTAAGAAGACCAACACATTGGTTATCATTCAGGCTTTTTAGACAGAATGGACAAAAGGAAGTGGCAAATATATTTATAGAGGGATGGAACACATTGCAACTATTTAAAAAAATAATTAAATCAAAGAGAGAAGCTATTAAAAATATCAACCTTGCTTTCAGATACCGATTACAACCTCAGTAGACTTCAATGACCAGCAAAGTGAAGAATCAGAGAGGTGATATGCTTAGTCTCTATTTTGTCTCTCATCCTATTCCCCTTTGCCCAAGTCTGCTGCTAACATATTACGATAGTATACAGTTGGCTGTTGATTCAATGAAGTGTGGAAGAGTTAATTTCTCCTGCTGGATCCAAATTCAGATTAGTGCATTGAGGCAATACCAAAATAGCCCATGCATTTCTAAAATCGCTTCTTTTTGTCACTCAAGCTCACAAGTGGACATGGCATTTACACAACTCTACTACAGAGTTAAAAGCCATCCTTCGCACATGCTAAAGCTGTTAAGTAAAACAAATACAGGACTCAGGGACAGCATTCCATCACTTCCTTTTTGCACTCAGGTTCCGTTCTGCAGGCACAGGAAAAAATGAGTTCACTTCCTGACTATTCATATCAGTACTGCTGTTCTACATGCTTCAGGGTGTGAAAGCGGGTGAAATGGAAAGCTTACCTTCACTATTTTGATGGGACTCATATCCATGCTCTGCTTGGTGTGTCCTCTAAGGAAAGGAGGCTCCTCTTCTACCAGTTCTATCTCTAGGTCCTCATCTGTAAAAAAAAATACAAGCATATGATCAGGAGAACTTTTCCTTTAACGCAAAGTTAGTAATGATCACTACATGTGATAATTCATTCATTGCAACTAACCCTTTATTGGAAGTCAAATACTTTTGGTGGCAAAGCATTAATCTTTCACCACACTACACAGCTTCCAAGAGGATTCTGTTCATCTTCCTCGGTTAGCCACCTCCTTGCATACTCTATGAATTAGCGGATTATAGAACTGCTAGGTTCCTAAAAGATATATTATTTGAGCACAATAAATACTGCAGGGATAGCCTGCGTTTGTCTCAATTGCATCTATATTATACCTAAAGCATTTTGTATAGTGCTTTCCCAATAATCATATTTCTAAAGAATCAATTAATATTTTAACTTTAAATCTAGGTGAACATTTTCACAGTGTTACTGAGCTATCCCAATAACACACTAATTAATGAGCATGGTGCATTTCACAACAAATGCAAACCATTCTTACAAAGGCAGGTCTTGAATAAGTCTGGGCGGTGAACTCTGCTCTGCTCGTGGAGTTTTCTGCACTCCGCGGAGCTCGCGGAGTTCCGAAAAACTCCGCTTTGCGTAGCGGAGCAGAGCTTTTCCCCTCGCTCGCGTTCATCAACGTGAAGTTGGCGAGCAAGAGCGAGGAAAATCCACCTCCTGGCGAGATTTTTCCTCGTTCGCGATCGTCAACATCAATTTGGTGAGCGCGAGCGTGGAAAATCAACCTCCCAGCGAGATTTCTCAACGCAAGTGGTCAGATTTCTCATTTCTCACGACCGCTCGCATTGAGAAACCGCCCGCTCGCGTTGAGAAACTGCGGCTCAAGTAAAAATCTACTCGGGCGGCAGAAAGGAAGCAGCGCCCGCTTGCGCTGTGCATGATGCCGTTCGCGATGATTGCACAGTGGGGACAAGCACCTGGCACTGAAAATCACTGCGAACTGCATGTATCTAAAGAAACTCCGCCGCTCGCGGAGCTACACGTAGTGCGGCGGAGTTTTTTTGCACTTCGCGAACTCCGCTCAGGCTTAGTCTTGAAATAAATTAACATGAGTAATAAACATCTCTCATGTTACCAATTCAGGTTGTACCCTGTGAGTGTCACTTACATAATTTAGAGAACGTCCATCTGTTGTATCAAATAAAATATAAAGGACAGTTCAATCTAAGAAGTGTATAGCGATATAAATGTGAAAGGAATGAGTATGTAAATCATAGAAAAAGAGGTTTTTATGAATCTGTGATAGAAGAGAGGGTTTATAAATGTATATATATTTGTTTTACACCAAATAATTGAATAAAGTGATATGTTTTAACACATTGAGGAGAAAGTATATGTTTGTATTGATAAGAGCACTCAACGCAACCAATTGTATCTCAGTAATCTGAATGCCAGAAGGGTTACTGGCTAAGTGGGTGAGTGCCGCGTGGTTGTTGTGTTATGTGTATTTGTAGAGCGCATGACTCACCCGGGAGGGTATCCTGGCGCTGAAAGCAGGTGTAGCCTGGGCAAAGGAAGGGTCTTTTCTAGAAGAAGAGTCAGGTCTTCAGTTTCCTGAGGAATTTAGGAACTGAGATGGCAGTTCTGATGTGAAGGGGCAGGTCATTCCAGGCTTTAGGAGTAAGGTAGGAGGAGGTACAACCACTGAATCCGGCCCTGGGTTGGGGAGAGGGGGAGTAAGCAGGAGTCCGGCTGAGTGGTGGCGTCTGGTAGGTTTTTGGAAGTTTTTGCGGTTGTTGATGTATACAAGGCCAATGTTGTGTAAGGCTTCGTATGTATGTGTGAAGAGTTTGAAGAGTGCTCCTGTATGGACTGGGAGTCAGAGACGTTCTTTGAGTTGTGAGGTAATGTGGGTGCTTGAGGTAGGCTGAGTGTAAGTATGGCCGATGTGTTTTGTACGAACTTGATTCTTCTGGTCAGTTGGGCATTGATTCCTGCATAGAGTGCGTTGCTGTAGTCCAGCTTTCCTATGATGAGGACTTGGTGATGGTCCTGCGAGTGTTGGTGGGGAGCCATTTGAAAATCTTGAGCAGGAGACAGCGTTTACTTGCCCTGGCATAATTAGATGATTGCCAATTATTATTCAAAGCTTATTCACATGTGTTGCCGGGTGGGGAGTGGGTCTGAGTTCAGCAGGCCATCAAGCAGAGTTCCAGAGTGAGGTTTCTTTGCCAAAGATAACTACTTGATAACTACCTGAGTATTGTGTGTGTTGAGCTTGAGGCAGTCAATTTTAATCCATCTGACGACTTCGGTCATGCAGGTGGAGAGGGAGAATAAGAGCTGGGTCTCGTATGCGTGGTATAGGATGCAGACTCCGTGGGCAAGGATAATGCCAGCGAGAGGGGCCATGTAGGTGTTGAACTGGGTGGGGATGAGTGATGTTTCTTGTGGAACTCCAAAGATGAGGTTGATGGTGTTTGAGGCGAAAGGAGCCAGGCTGACCCACTAGGAGCAACCTGTAAGGAAGGAGGAAATCCAGTGAAGCGCGGGTCCTTGGATGCCGGTTTTGCGCAGTCGTCGGATAAGGATGGGGTGGGAGACTGTGTTGAAGCTGAAGAAAGGTCCAATAGGATGAGCAAGGTGGGGTCTCCTCCGTCCATGATCAGCCTGATGTTTTCAGTGGCAGCGATAAGGCATTCAGTTAACCATAAAATTTAAAGTCTTCACAACCTTATTAGCCAGACCTAGTCTAGTAGACTCCAATGTTTAAAAGACAAGACTTGCTGGTGCCAACCTGCACCATTACCTTAGCCAGGAGATTCTAAAAAGGTATGACATCACTCCCCAAGAATGTGAGTGTCCTGATGTTCCACACTAGTGCTCAAAACATTTTTCAGTTAGCTCTTTACTCCTGGTAATCACCATGAACTCCAGTTTCTCAGAGATGTTCTGATGTGCAAATATTTGTTTCTTTGAACTGAAAGTATCCAGGGGGCTGAGATGAGTGCAGGATCCTGGCTCTCTATATAGTGTACCAAAACGAGGTACACTGTGCAGAGACCAGGAAACCCTTATTGGTTTACAGAGGTATAAGTAACAAACCTAAATGCTTTCTTTTGTGGTAGTGTGGGCAAGTAGTTTATGCTTATCAGAGGGTAGTGCTAAGCATTTGCTGTACTCACAGAGGCAATACACTCAACATGACATAACGTGTATTTGTAAAGCGCTCATTCACCCAAGAGTATCTGGGCGCTGAATAACAGATGTTTATTGTTACCCAACTCAACGATATTCATTTTATCGACCTCAGAAGATGAAAGGCTGAGGGGAACCACTGGGATTTGAACCTGTGACCGTGAGGTCGAACACAGGCCCCTACAGTGGATGCAATAGTCCACTAAGCCACTAGACTCGGCTTAAGGTGGTAGGAGGCCCAAGGCCCAAAGAACCACCAGAAGTTAGTCTTTACCTGCCCTGGAGCATCCAGGTGCTGAGAGGCTGGTTGGGTTGGTAGCTTTGAACGCTAGACCAAAGGAGAGGAGGGGAACCTAGAAATAGGCTGCAGAGGGAGACTTGGGGACACGTTCGGGCGCTCCCAACGGGGGGCTCAGTTCGTGAGGGCCCTGGGAGCAGGAAAGCAGTCGGTTCTCAGGAACCCGGGCTGGGGCGCTTGGGTGCAGAGTGGGTATGTCGGATGGGCTTGTGCGTCACGGGCACAAATGGTTGTCGGTCTCGCCGGTTGAGGGGACAAAAGTCAGGGCAGCTGGGCTACTCTCAAAATGGGTCTCTGCGGTGCTGACGTACCTCGACAGCTGCTCGGTCTTAGAGTCATTGGAGCCTGGATTGGACTCAAACAGGCTTTGGTTGCTGCAAGGGGTCTGGTACCCCAGGTATTGGTGCGGAGCAGGTCCGGTTGGTCCTGGCATCTTCTCACTTCATGGGGAGAAGGATCTGACCTCCTGGAGCGCAACTACCTATTCCTGGGCGGCTGTTCCGCCGGTGGAACCAGAAGCGTCAAAATGGTAAACTGGACTTTGCGGTTTGGTGCCTGCAGGATGCAGGGGAGTAGCTACTCTACTTCAAGGGAGATTGCTAGCAGACCACCGAGGTTCTTGCCAGATGCACCGTGGCAGGACAAGTTGCATCAGAGTTCCTGGTGTCAGAGGTGCCACCTAAATACTCAATTTAGGAGCTTTGAGGGGAGTGTAAGGTAGCAGCCAATGGGCTACTGACCTTTTTTTGGGTCTACACCCCCTTTATGACCACTTCCTGTGCCCTGACCCAGTGTATCCAATTTCATCAAAAAACAAGATGGTGGAATTCTATTTTTCGTGTTTACTTCAGATAGCCCATCTTAGGGGTGTAACTAGCCTGAAAGTGAACATGCCTCCTGACTAGCTACTTTTCCCACCTGTCCTGGTGCCAAATGGGCCCTGGGCAGGGGGAAGTACTTCCCCTGCCTGGGGGAAGCCGGGGTCGCATAGCAAAGGCAGCAGAACCGTTTGAAGCCTCCTGCCTTGATATGCTGATTACTTAGCCATCCTGCTTGGAGGAGGTGACAACACCTCCAACCGGACCAGGCATTGTTTCTGACCTCAGAAAGCGTGGGCTCTCACCTGCAGGGGGCCAGAAACCTGTCTGCGTTACCTGGCTGGTCTACACCAATCAGCCCGTATACTAGACGTTGGTAGGTTTTCAGGGGCACCTCTAAGGTGCCCTCTGGGTGCATGTTTTAATAAATCCACTACTGGCATCAGTAGGGATTTATTAGGACAAGGTGTTTGACACTAAACACCATAGGGTTCAGTGAAGCCCTCATGTAGCTGGAGAACTCAATGACCAGTGCCCAGTACATGCTCTCAAGATGGCTTACCGGGTCCCTTGCACTATCTAGCAATTGGACTAGACAGCACAGGGGGATATCTGCTCAGGGAGATATGTCCTCACATGTAATATAATGCACCTTTCCATAGGGCTATAAGGCCTTCTGTATGGGTGATCGGTGGAAATCATTGTTAGCTAATGAGGGCTAAGCAACTCATGCATTGTTACCAGACACCCTCACGCCCAACTCCATTGACTTTAAGCCTAATATTCATAGAACCAGATACTATTTTTGAACAAAATGCTTTGACTAGGGGCACTATGACAGGACTGCCATGTGTGTCAGTGAGAGTGTAGTCTTTGGGGATGTATGAACATGTAGGAGTATGAATGGGATAAGTGTGTATAGGTGGCTGAGAGCCTATGTTGTATGTATATGTGGCACCGTTACACGTATAATACAAACATATAACCATTTTTTTAAATGAGAGAAATTTAAAGTGTAGAAAACGTTATGAAAAAATGTTCACGATATGGAACATTTTTCTGCAGTTTAAATTTCTCCCACTTAAAATAATGGCTGTATTTCTCAGTTACAAATATGGCACAGTGTCTACCAGCCACTGGGAGCAAGATGCCTGCTGTGTGTAAAGGCGACACTTTGAAACGAGAGAAATTTAAAAGAGTTAACTTTATGTTTATATGGATTCCAATAAACTCATCACTTAAATTTAAGCCCATTTCCAAGTGTCACATTTAGAAACACCAGGCATCATGCTCTCAGGGGCCTGTAGACAAGGTGACATATTTATAACCGAAAAATACAGCCCTGTGTTTAAATGGGAGAAATTTAAAGTGAAGAAACATGCTTTATAAAACATTAAGACGTAATTGGCTTAATTGAAATTGGAGAAATACATTAAGACTTAAAGTTTCATAGAAATATTTGACTTCAATTTAAATGTTTCCCATTTTAAAAAAGAGGTCTGTATTTTTCAGTTATAAATATGGCACAGTGTCTACTGGCTACTGGGAGCAAGAGGCCTGCTGTTTGTAAATGTAACAGTTTGAAATGGGAGGAAATTAAAATGAAGTTTTAACTTAATTATTAAAGTAACTTTTCATTTTCTACCATTTAAAAGCATTCAGAATCATCAGTTTGTTCTCACACTCCAATATTGAGTTGATAAGGACTTTTGTTTAAGATTTAAATACTTCATTGAGTCAGTTCTTCACCTCTGTGCCTTGGGTCATAAATCTGACTCCAGCACTGTTCATCATCAGGCCCTTCCCATAACTTTAAAAGAAAAATGTGACCCTGTACTTATTTAATAATAAACTGAAGGCTGTGAGCTACTGGTAGCTCACGATCGACTGGTAGGAGACACCTGGTCTGGGAACATGGTTCACCGGCTTGTGCCAAGTTGTGTTTTCACTTTTGTGTGCATCATTTCACGCAGCCTGCAATGGCACTCTGCATGAGTTTGGTGGTGGGACCCTTAGGGTGGCATAATGCATGCTGCAGCCCCTAGGGACCCTCTTTAGTGCCCATGCCGTAGGTACCAGGGGTACCATTTACTAGGGACTTACAGGGGTGCTAAATGTCTTGCTAATTGTGGAACTGCACAGATAACTTGTTTTTGGGGGAAAATACTGGCACTGGGGACCTGGTTAGCAGAAACCCAGTGCACTTCAAAGTTGCATCAAATACCAGGCAAAAATGGGGGTGGCCATGTCAAAAAGGGGCACTTTCCTACAATAAGAAAGGTGCCAAAGTTGAGAAGGGGGAGAGTAATGGGAAGGATCAGTCATTAAAATCTAGTTCTATTCATATGCTGTGTTGCCTTGCCTTGAAAGCACCATGGGTGGGGGCCTGACTCCTCAGTATTTGATATTTTTAATGTGGCCAGGTGGCTTCTGTTGGATCTGTGCATCTGGTAATGTTTGGCTTCTGAAGAGTCAGTCTTCTTTGTTTAGACCATGTCACCACACTGACCCAGCTGCCCCTACAATAGCATACTGAGCCCACTCACCATACATAGCCTAAACAGGGATGGGTGAGTAAACCAGATACACCCACACACCTACCCCTTGTTCTACCAAGCGCACATTTAATAAACACACAAAGTTGTCATCACAGTAAACACATCCAGAAATAGCTCCGACATGAGTTTTTAATTGTTAAAGTATCTCTTACGGCAAAGGTAGTTCAAGACCTCCCTGTGTATGTGCAAAATATCTGCCAGATTGCTGATTTTTTTTTAAACTTGACTTTCTACACTAACCTTCTTCATCATCTACTTTCGGCAGGATTCCAGTTTCTTCATCAAAATCTGGAAACTCTTCTTTGGACAGAACATTGGCTGCAACCATCTGAAGTAAAATAGGAAAGCAGTGTTAAAAATGATACACCTGAGCTTCTAAAACAATCCCTCAAGCATAATCCAAATACTACTAAATAGCCCCCTTACTGTAAAAAAAAAACTTCAAGCTGACAATTTATATAACAGTATCAATACAAAAATTATTTTAAATGAAAACATAGAAAAACTGAAAAAATAGAAGATTACCAGACTTGTTAAGCAGTGCCTCTAATTAAAAAAAACAAAAAAACACAACAAGCATGGACAGGTCTGACTTATAACTGTAATTATATATTTAATCACTGATGAGTTTAGACACTCAACAAAATCTTCATACACACACACTCACACACAGACACCCATCCATGTATTTATCCCACCACAGATGCATGATGATGACCATACCATTTTCTTCTCCCTCATGTTTCCTTGTGTTTATCATGTTAACATTCTTGCTGTCTAGTTCACTGCACACCTTAGCAAAGTGGCCTCTTTTCCCGCATTTTCTGTAAAATACTCCTCTAACAGGACACCTAGGTTTGTTGGCTAAGTTGCTGACATTTTGACATCTGAAACACTTAAATTTATCAGGTTTTGTTTTTCATTTTTGTCTTTGGTCTTTTATCTTACTCATCTCCACAGATTCATTGAAATCATTAATGTCATTTGTAGTTTTAAGAACTTCTATAGGTGTTTTCATTTCATTTAGTGCAGTGTGTTCTATACTTTTAGAAATCCTTATTGCAAATTTGGGCTCATAGTTAACAACCTTTCTTGGATTTTAGGATCATTTGTGTAGGAGAGTAGGATCTGCTTCACATGGGTACCCCCACTTTTTGCTGATGCTTCACTGGTTTTCGACATTAGTCTGGCTGGGGCCCTGCTATTCAGAACCCCAGCCTAGCTGTTTCCTCTTTAAAAGGGTCTCCATGTGCCTTAGGCACATCACTGATTGGGATCTGGAGTGCCCTTGTAAGTCCCTAGTATATGGTATACTATGTACCAAGGGCATAGGTACCTCAGAGGCCTGCCAGGGGCTGCAGCATGTATTATGCCACCCCTGGTAGGCCATCCAAACTGACACCACAGGTCTGCTACTGCAGCCTGGGTAAGGTGGTGCATGCACCCCTTGCTGTGTATAGGTTACCTATATCACTAAATGCATACACACATATAAACCTATAAGTCACTCCTAAGGCAGGCCTTATCAATCCTAAAGGCAGAGTGCATGGTTCCTATGTGAGAGGGTGCCCCTGCATGAGCAGGGCCCCTCTGCAGCGTTCGGAGACCATCTCTGATGCTGTTTGTAGTGCAGCCTGACCATATACTCTTAAACGCATTATATCCTCGCGGTAAAATGCTAACTATGGAATGGCTGCACCTAAACATGTCGTGTTTGGTGTCAAACATCTTGGAATACTACCCCCCGCCAATCCTGGCGGCGGGGGTAGCATTCCACCCTTCTAGAGGGAAAGGCATGTTAACTCTGACGAGTCCGGTAACTTCTTTCCAGAGCCCTGGCATCACAAAATGGATGCTGCTGCCACAGACACGAGTCTGGCCTCCTGCTGCTGGACGAAACTCCGGCAGGGGAGGCCTGGACAATAGGTTTCCTGTCCCAGGGAGGTGTGACCACCTCCCCAGACAGGACAATGTGTATTGGGGCTGGGCGGGAGCACTTTCGGGTGCTTTGAAGTCCTGCACTGGGGGCACATTTGGTGTCCCTGTGCATACCCCAGTTCAAACCGGATCAGGGGCTTGCAGCCCCTGCTTTGGCGCGAACTGGACAAAGGGAAAGGGTGTAGCCACCCCTCTGCCCTGACCCACCCATAGGTGGGGCCACAGAGTAGTCCATCCCCTATTTTTAGAATAAAGGTAGGAACCCAGTCCCTAGGACTTTAGATTATACCTGGACGAAACTCTGAAACAGAATCCTGGACCTTCGACGCTCTACTCACGATTAGAGGACTGAAGAATCTCCCTTGGGGTCAAGGAGTGACTCCCCTGCTTGGCAGGCACCAAAGAAGCATCTGTCCGGTTCGCATCACTGAAGCTCCCGTCGGACGCCGAAGTCATCGCATCACCAGAGGTGGATTCTCAGACTTCCCCGAGGCTACCCTGAGTCCCCAGCAAAGCTGAGGCCCGTGGCTATCGTGGGTGACTTGAGACCGTGACCCCTGGACACCGAGCACATTTGCAAGTGCATCCTCTTCTGGGTCTCCCAAGAAGTCGTGCTTTGGGCTCCGAGTCGCCCTAGCCTCCAGCACTACCTGCACCGAAGATCACTGGCCCCCACTCCACGAGTGTCCTGTAAGCCAGCTCCACGTGCGGCGTCACGAGGCTCCTTCGCGGTCGCTAGCCCGTTGGCTAGTAGCCCTTAACGAAGGCCAATCTTTTCCTAACTTGGCATCCTGGTTGCTCCAGGCCTGCCCTCACTTACCCTCGCTGGGTGGGTTCCACAGACCTTGCTGGTCTGCACCATCGACGATCTACATCTTCACCGAGACTTGCCGTTGCCAAGGCTTGTTGGGTCCAATCCGGTCGCCGACACCTCAGCACTCGACAGACATCGTGCAACAGCCCGAATCCTGCTCCTGGTCGCCGACAACGCCTCCCGGACCTCGTGGCTGAAGAGTCAAGACGACCGTCATCGAACCTGAAGCACTCGACATCGGTGGGCATCTGTCCATCGCCTCCCTGGTCACTGGCTAGTGACCCAGACTCTGTCCCCTCTGCTTTCAGGTTCTTCAGAACTCCGATCCACTCTTGCATCCACCCGGACACTTTTCTCCTGGTCGCCAGCCGCACTTTGCAGCAGATCGCCATAAGAACCGACGACGAAACCCGACCCCGAAAGGCACCTATGCACCCGGCTTCCCTGGGTGAGGTAACACGAGTACTCCGGTGCTCCCGTGGGTAGAGACTCTTCAAAGTCCTAGATCTCAAAGGGTTTTGTCCTAGTCCTCTTTTAAGTGTCCCTTTCCTCTATTTTCCCGATCCCGACTTTCTCCATAGAAGTTAGCGGCGTATCGCGGTTGTGTATTTACACTGCACGCGTCTCCCGTGGGTCCCCTGTGTCACTACCTTGGGTGGTTCCTTGTGGTCCAAGCACTTCTAGAGGCTCTAGGCCTAGTGTCTAGTTCAGTCGTGGTTCGCATACCACTTTATTGGTATATGGTTTGGTACGCCCCTAGGGCCCAAACGTGTATTTGTGCTATTACTGTGATTTAAGATCTTATAACCTATGTACTTCGAACTCTAGCCTCATAAAGAGACTAGAGGGTGTGTTTAGTAATAAATACATATATTTTGAATATATACCTGGTGTGGTGCTCTTTCATTTGGTCACTCAAGAGATTATAGACTGGTAAAACAAGCTGCTTTACATTCCTTCAAGACTTAGCCTGAAGGCTGCTCTCCATAGCTACCACTAGGATAGCTTTCAATAAGGTTGTCTTTAACCTACCTACCATAAGAGTCGATTTGGACTGGTGCAAGGTGCCCACTATAATTAGTGGACAGCATATGCCAGGCCAACTTCTCACAATTAGTACAGCTGACAAGTTGGTCAGGTATGAAGGAATCAGTTAGGGAGCCAAATTCACAAGTGGCTGATAACCAACCCTCTTAAAACAGCAATGCAATAGGTAACTTTCTCATTATTTCCTTGTTGTCTCAAAATTTCTTAACATTATTTGGCACTCACCTAATTGTTGGACCCTCTCCTTATTCTGTGGTTATTGGTTCAGGAAGAGATTCAAACATTTTTCTACCCTCTATGCCAATGTAGTGCAACAGAATATGTTGTTTATGTATGAGAGTAAACTTTTCTCCTTCAATTGCTATTAGGTATGTTCACTGGCGCCTCCTCCGCTAAGGCGGAGGAGCGTCGGCCCACTGCTTTTTTGCAGTGACACAAAAGGAAAAAAAATGATAACTCGCTTTATCATCATTTTAATTTCTCCTACTTCTGCCCGCTTTGAGTTAGGGGACAGGGCAGGAGTGTTAGCTCCCTCCTAAAGTATGCAGTGACTGCTTGGCCGGCCCTCTTGGGATCCATAATCTAAATAAACACATATGGTAATATGTAATTTGGCTAATATTCTGGTCCCATTTCTAGTTTCATGTTTCAAGAATGTAACATGTCACATGGTAAAAGGAAGACAGGAAGAGGATACTTGCCACATGGTCCAAGAAAGATAGGAAAAGGATATCACAGCAAACTCAACTGAAGGGGTTGAGCACTAAGAAGCGATTATCTGATTCTCCTTTTTATTATGGAGCAATTTACAGTTCAAATATAGAGTATACTGAGAAAACAAAGTCCGTCATAAGTGGCTCCCGAGATGTACACAGCGTACTTGACAGGAATCCATGTGGAAGAATGCCTTGAGAAAGAGGTGATATTTGCACAAGCATTATCAAAAACATGACCCTGCACGTATCAAGGAGCCCCATCCTCTGGGCCAAGCAACTGCGATGAGGTTTTGCCGTAACTCCAGTCAGCACAACGCTGGGTGATTTTAGTCGGTGCCCCTCAGTCAGCACGACATAGAGACTGAGAGGGTCCCGCCCGCAGGAAACAGCATGAAGGTTGCATTTGAGTTCCCGTCTGCACAACGCGGGCAGTACTGTCAAGTGCGCCCCTAATCTGCGAGTCTCTGAGGTAGTAGAGGGTAAGAACAATGCAGCGCGTACTAATAAAATAACTTGGGGTTAGAGACTAAAAGGCCCCACTGTTTAATTCATAACTATTGAAAAAAGCGTTCCTGGACCACCACGGCAGAAAAGAACCAGAGGGTAATCCCAGTCGCACAGTGTGGCTTCACAGCATACTTGGCTCGTCTGACTGCTCTCATCGCAGCATAAGCAGTAAAGTACATAACTGGCAAAAATCGCCAAACTGCTGGTTCCAAGATGAGAAAGATGTAAATATCCTGTTGTGGCAGTAAAGAGTCCTAGCATCATGCAGCACTCCAATAAAATTGGAACAATTAGCAAAGCGCCGGCAAACACCAGATTCCTCGGTCAGCTGACTCACATCACAAATGCAGCAGTTAAAGCAACTGAGAGTCATCCTGGCTGTATTCCTGATGACAACCACGATCTCACAGAAACAACACAGTGCGAGTCTGGGAACAGTAAAATCACTCACAGAAGTCACTATACCCAAGATTGTCTTCACAGGAGATGCAGAGAATTCAATGTATCATGGGTGAAGACACAATATTGTCCCCTGCGTAGCATCCCATCCTCGTCATCATTGAAAAAAGGTGTCTTATAGGAAGGATGTATAAAAGGTACGATACTTTACTCAACATACATCGGTGAGAGATCCAGTGTCTTCAGTCTTACCTCACAGGGCTGCTCTCACTAACATTGCCAACATTCTAAGTGCCCTTCAATGGAGGGTTCCAAATGGACAGGAAAGGCAGTGGAGAGAAAAGACGGAAAAAGAACAGATAGGTAGAAAGGTGGTGAGGATAGGGGAAAAAAAGTTATAACAGCCCACCCATGGAAAAGAGCTCCACTTGTGCCAGGATGGAAGAAGTGACTCCAATGAATAGGTGGCTAGCCTCCTGTTAAACGACAGGGCCACCCTAAAGAAACGTGCACCTGTCAAAAGCCCAGCTGCTCTGAACACCTGCTGGACGACTAAGTGCCTGATGGGCGACCGAGACCAAATCTTCTTGAGGAAGTGTCCCGAGGTTGAAGTGGACTCTGGTCCATCAAAGAAAAGGATCTGCTTAGCTGCTAGCAACTGCTGTTAACCAGGAGACCAGTTGATCAGTGGCAGCTGGACCAGCACTGGACTCCCCTGCTGCAATGTGTACAAGTCCTGAGGCTGGAAACAACCACTGATGTACGTGGACCGGATGGTAGCCCCAAGAAAACTCACTGCAGCATCCCTTCAGTATCACTCAATCCTTTATCCACAGAATCAGGGCCACGTCTTGGCTGGACCCCGTTAAAGGAGAAAAATACCGTGAGGATCCTAAGACTGCTTACTACGACAGGTAAACTGTCCCCCTGGACCCGAGTGGTCCCTGTGACTGGGCTCAGCACGTTGTGGCTGAGGATTCCTTTTTGGCTACTAACTGCTTGCAACAATTTATTGCATCTGAAAGATTAAAGTTAGAGTATTTTACTTACCTTTGAAAAATCAAATCTCTGGTTCCCTTAAATAGGATTTTTGCCATTTTAATATCTAGGTAAAGCTAAAAAAACCCTTTCAATTTTTAAAGATTGTTGTTGATCTCATAACCACCCCACATAATAATCCATATTCCTACAGCGATCAGAACAGAATGAGCAACCTATATTTAGGACACAAAAACCTTCCAACGTGTACCTTTGCTACAGCTGCTTTATATTAATTTTGCTGATCATACAAAAAAATGATTTCTTTTGCCAAAGCACTTTTAAGTAGATGCAAGCAGTGCACATACAAGGGTTCAGAGTCCTTGTATGTGCACTGTTTGCATCTACTTAAAAATGGTTTGGCAAAAGTAATAATTTTTTCCCTTATTTTATGCAGTGTACAACTTACGTGGCCATCATTTGGTGCCATACTTTTATATAAGAAGAACAGTTAATACCTGTTTAATTTCCCATTTCTCAGGATCAGATATTTTTGTAAGACGTTTTCTCTCTAATGTATCGTCCTCCACTTCTGGTGCATTAACAAGTGAAATATGACTCGGTCTGTCAGGGTTCCTCATTGAAGCTTCTTCATTGGTCTCACCTACAAGGTTGCGACGTCTGTTAGGATTCAGATCTTCTCCAGTCTCCTGATCAACATCCTACAGAAAACATAAAGCCTTTAAGGTACAAATTTTTTATCTCACATACAGACCTAAAACACATTTAGAAAGGCAATACATTTAATAGGTGAAATTAATTAATGTGCTTAAACTAATGCAATAAATATCAACACTCAAATAAAGGGAAAAGCATATTTATTTTTATAAATCTGACTTGGGCAAAATGTACATTTTAAAATGAAAACAATGACCAGGGCTCAGAATGCAAGTAGTGCTTTTATGAATTTAGCAAGGCCGGAGCAGGTTTTTCTTTAAACCAAAGGATTAAGACAGAAACCCCTGAAATCTCAGTGGTGAAAGCGACCCACTAGGAAAATGCAAATTAAACCATAACAAAGTATCCTGATTGTGAGAAAGTGCCTTCTTTCTTGCATGGTATGCCCCCACTTTTTGCTGAATTGCTGATGTGCTTTGACTGAGTGTGCCCTGGGCTACTGCCAATCAGGTACCCAGGGCCTGTGTTCCTTCCCTTAAACTGCATTGAAGCATAAACCCAATTGGCATCTCTGGCCACAGGTAGGCCCCTGGTAAATGGTACCAGTGGTACCCAGGGCACTGTGACCAGAGAAGGCCTCCAAGGGCTGCAGCACTTATTGTGCCACCCTTAGAGGCCCTTTACCCTGACACACACACACTGCCTTTGCAGGCTGCGTGTCTTGGTGCAGAACAAAGTGAAGAGTCGACATGGCACACATCCCTGTGTGCCATGCCCACAAACCACTGCCCTGGCATACCTCAGTCACCCCTCTAGTTGGGTGCCCTATGCCAGTGGTGAGGGTACAGGTGCATGAGCCCTGTGCCCCTACAGTACCCAGGTCCATTCCTGGGCACTGTAAGTGCAGTGCTGCCATTAAGAGTATATGGTGCTGGGAGTTTGTCATTACGAACTCCACAGCCCCATAATGGCTACACTGAAGACTGGGAAGTTTGGTATCAAACTTCTCAGCACATTAAACCCACACTGATGCCAGTGTGGGATTTAATGTAAAATGCACAACAGAGGGCATCTTAGAGATGCCCCCTGAAACTCGACCAACACCCAGTGACCTGACTGAGCGGCTGCCGAGGCTGCCACCCCCAGACATGTTTCTGGACCCCTGGGTCGAGAGCTTGCTGCTCTCGGGGTCCTGAAACAATGCACATCCTGGGACGAGGTGCCAAGCCTCCTCCCCCAGGATGGGCAGGGTTCACGAAGGAGAAGCTTCAAAGGCATACCGCCTTTGTGAGCCTCTCCAGACCACTTGCTGTACTCAGCAACTGGTCCCCACTGGTTCCACCCCCCCCCTCTGGGTAGGAGACCCGGCGGGAAAAACAGAGTGAGGAAGAGAGGTGTGCCCACCTCTGCCAACTCCACCCCTAGGGTGGGGGAGGCGAGGTGAAGCACAACCTCGAGTCCCCGCCATCTTGAGGATGGGGGGACCCAGCCAACCGAGGACAGGCTCCTGCCCCCCTCCCACTGGAGAGTGGCAAAGTAGGGGGGCAAAGTAGGCCGACAACCCCAAGTCCTTAGGACGCACAGAGCCCAGCAGACCTTGTCACTCTGCACCAGAGAGCTGTACCTCCTTGTCCCCACGACCCTTGTGACCAGAGCCCTCCACTGAGACCACTGGGCGCTCCAAGTGCCACTCTGTACCCTGTTTGTAGGTGCCCCCCCCTTCCTCCCACCGGGGTAGAGCGAACAGCTACCAACCTAACCAGCACCTCAACAACCGGATGCCCCCAGGGCAGGTAACGAGTAACTGCTGGTGGTAGTTCAAAGGAGACCCCCCCCGAAACAGACCGCAAATAACTGTAGGCTGTAGGAAAGTGCCCTTTTTTGACATGTCACCCAAACTTTTTGTCAGGTATTCGATGCAATTTTGACTGGTAGTACACTGGGTTCCTGCCATCCAGGTCTCCGGTGCCAGATCCCTTTCCCAAAACTGCACAATTGTTCCCCCAATTGGCAATACCTTTGGCACCTCTGTAAGTCCCTAGTATATGGCATCCCAGGTACCTAGGCCATGGGTACCAAAGAGGGTCCCTTAGGGCTACAGCATCTATTGTGCCACCCTAAGGGACCCCTCGCCTTACTCGTGCAGACTGCCATTACAGGCTGTGTGTTTTGGTGCAGACAAAAGGCACTGCATACATTATATGTAAGTTAGCCCTACAGAAGGCCTTATAGCCCTAAGGCAGGGTGCACTATACTGTATGTGTGGACATATCTGCATGAGCAGATATGCCAGTGTATTAGCCAGTTCAGTTACTGCCAGCAAAAGTGACCAGTGAAGCCATTTTAAGTACATGTGCTGGACAATGGTGAAAAAGAGTTCCCCAGCTACGTGATGGTTTCACTGAAACCAAAGATGTTTGGTATCAAACATTGTAGGAAACTGGATTTTTGTTGCAGGACCACCCCCCAGCCCTCCCCACACTTTTTGCCTGGTATCTGAGGACACTTTGACTGAAAGTGTACTAGGCTCCTGCTAACCAGGTCCCCAGTACAAGTGCCCTTTCCCGAAACTGTACCATTGTTCCGCAATTGGCACCCCATTAGGATCCCTTTAAGTCCCTAGTAAGTGGTATCTCTGGTACCTAGGGCCTTGGAACTAAAGAGGGTCCCTAAGGGCTGCAGCACTAATAGTGCCACCCTAAGGTGCCCATCTAGCTCATGTAAACTGCCATTGCAGCCTGCGTGACTTGGTGCAGAGAAAAATGAAGAGTTGACATGGCACACATCCCTGTGTGCCACGCCTGCAAAACACTGCATGTGGTATAGGTAAGTCACTCCTACAGCAGGCCTTACAGCCCTAAGGCAGGGCGCACTATACACATGTGTGGGCATATCTGCCGGAGAAGATGTGTCCCTGTGATATCTAAGTTCACCCTTAGATACCACAAGTTCACAGGGAAGCCACACCGAGTACATGGACTGGTTACTTGTTATTATGAGTTTCCCAGCTACATGATGGCTTCACTGTATACCAAGGTGTTTGGTACCAAACACCTTATCTTGATAAACCCACACTGATGCCAGTGCTGGATTGATTAATATATGCACCCAAAGGGCACCTTAGAGGTGCCCCCTGAAAACCTACTGACCCTAGTGTGTTCACTGATGGGTCTCGACCAGCCTGCCACCATAGACAAGTGTCTGAACTCCCCCCCTGGGGTGAGAGCCTTCACTCTCGGAGGTCAGGAACAAAGCCTACTCTGAGTGGAGGTGTCTATACCTCCTCCAAGCAGGAACTGCATTCCACAGCGGAAGCTTCAAAGGTCCTGCCGTCTATGCTATGCGACCCAGGTCTCTCCAGATAGTGGAGATGCCCACCCCCCTATCTTGACCCCACTTTCTGGCAGCAAAACAGGCGGAACAATTAGGAAGATTAGGAGGTGTGCCCACATCAAGCCAGCACCACCCCTAAGGTGGATTAGCTGATGTGGACCTCACCTTTCAGCTTCCTCCATCTTGTTTTGGACGGAATTAGCATTCTAGGGTCAGGGTTTTGCCCACTTCCCACAGGAAGTGGTCATATAAAGGGTATAGACATCCTAAAGGTAGGCAGCCCATTTGCTACTACCCGTCACTCCCCTTAACGCCCCTAAATTGAGTATTTAGGTGGCACCCATGAACCCAAGAACACAGATTCAATGGATCAAGAGAAGAAGGACAAAGAAGAGTCACTGCCAACAACAGAAGAGCTGAGAACTTTTGGCGCAAACCCCTGCCTGCTCGCAACTCTCTCGACAATCGCGTCAGAGTCACTCGTCCTGCAAGCTGGAGAACTACCAAAGACTTGGGTAGCCTGTCCGAGCTCCAAAAATCGCCTACAGTCTCCCTTGGAGTAGAGGAGCTACTCCCCTGCAATCCCGATCCCCCAACAAGCAGAGTCCAGTCTACTGCCTTGCAGCCCCACAGCCCGACCGACACAGCAGATGATCAGGAGAAGGTGCTCATGCTCTGGAAGGTCAGATCCGTCTCCCCACTGAGTGTGATGACACCAGGACCAACCGGAGCCATGCAGCACCAACCCCCGGGGTACAGGGCGCCCTGCACCAAACACCAACAGTGAGAGTCCAGTCCAGATTCCCACTGCACCACAACCTAGCAGCCGTCGAGGGACGTCAGCATCACTGAGACCCACTTCGTGAGTGGCCCAGCTGTCTTGATTTTGACCCTGCCAGCTGTTTGACTCGAACCGCAAGGAGCATCATTGCACACCAACCCAGCCGCCCTAACCACTCTGCACCCGAGCTGCCTGGCCAGGGTACCGAAGAACCAGCTGTGCCCCCTTGCTCCAACACCCGTTGCGACCTAAACCCCAATTGGGATCTCTCAGACTTGCCCCAAGTCACCCTGTGCAGCTTATTTCCAGGTGCCCCCCTTCACAGTAGCGCACCCAGCTACAACCTCACCAGCACCCTGCTTCCGGTAAAAACCAGACAGTTCCTGAAAAACTGCTGGCAGTACTTTGGACCTTGGCCCACTCCAACTCTGAAACCTGAAGGTGAACCCCCTGAAACCGACTGTACCCATCTTTATTCATCTCTGGCTTTTCCTCCCAAAGTATTGCATTGTGCATAAAAGCGCACAGGTTGAAACGTTGTACTTACCTGTGAAAATTTCTAACAAAAACAATACTTACTTGTGAACGAAGTTCTTGGTTTTAGAAAATATGTAAAAAGTGGTATTTTTCTAATTTGGTCTCGGATTTATTCTTTTTTATTCTTGGAGTGTGTCTCTCATTTATTGCCTCAGTGAGTACAAAAAATGCTTAGTACTACCCTCTGATAAGTCTAACTGCTGGTCCACACAACCACAAAAGAGAGCGTTCGTATCATCATTATCATTTGAACTTTATTTGATTTTATGTAAAATCATAGAAGTATACAGCACATAAAACGTGAGAACTTACAGCATAAAATAGTAACATTTCATCACAAAGTTCATATATATATATATATATATATATATATATATATATATATATATATCTATATATAGAACAATTTACTTACAAATAAGTAATACAATGTTTTCTGTATAGCTGTACCTAGTGACATACAGAAAACACTTCCACAAGGAAATGGGATGCAAAGAAACATTCTGGGTGTCGCTAACAGCTGTAAATAGATTAATGCAGGTCTAATCTGTTTACAACATCCTAATACATTTATGCTGACACAGGCAAATTTGACCGTTTAAACCATTCGCCTTTCGAAAATAGCAGCTGATGTAATGTGTCCATTCTAAAAAGTGTCAAAAAACGATTATGCCGATTGGGCAAGTTCAGTAGGGGATCAGGTTCAATCCCAGGAATGGTTTTGACCATAATGTGTTTCCATACAGACTGCTTTGTTAAAGCGAGGTTTTCCCTGCCAGCCGTCACCTTTTGGATAAATGCTTGTTTAACTCACTGATAATCCCTTTTTCCAATGACAATGGGGTTAGTGAATAAATCTGGTCGCCCTAATTCATCAAAGGATTTTTTGATATAGAATACCCATGGTATTTGAATGGCATAATGAAGGAGTAGGCGATCCTGCCCAATGAGCCTGTTAAGATGTAGCTTCTCCTTGAGCCATACATAACACCATAGTGGTAAAGGGCGGACGTGAATGAATTCTGCAATATATGTCCTACCGAGTTCCTCATTAATGGTTTCTGCAGGGATGACCTGGGACACAGCCAATAGGTTTCTCAAGAATTTGTTTTCTTGCACCTGCAGATGTTCAATATTACTATACCCACAGACTTCACAACCAAAAGTGGCCATTGGTACATATTTGGCTTTGTAAACATCTAATAAAAATGTAGGCGGCTTATGCCCAATATGGTTGGCAAAGTCATGGAGGCCTGAAATAGCCCTTTGCATAATCCCTCCATTTCTTGAAAGAAGAGGCTTCCAGCTAAGCCCAGAGTAACATCCGAAGATAAGGAACAGTATCCACTTTAGAAAGGGCTTGACTCAGTATTCTAGAATTACAAGATTTTGTTTTCTTTGGACCTAAAACCATAAAATGCTATTTTTTAAAATTGGTGGTTAGGTCCAAACTATTCACCAAATGTATATAAGCATCTAAAAGATATTGGAGGCTCCTAGCTGTAGGAGCAATTAAAACCGCATCGTCTGCGTATAAGACTGCAGGGATGGGTCTTCCTCCGGCTTTGGGGGCGCATCTGCACCAGTATCCAGTAGCACTTTCTCTAACCAATTTATGTAAATGATGAAAAGAAACGGGGCGCGAATGCAACCCTGCCGGACACCTCTTCTCAACTCAACAGTCTCGGTGCATTCACCATTAGGCCCATATCTGACCACTCGAGTTAGGCCGCTACGAAGATCTCTCAAATGATCAAAGGGCCTACTGCACCCCCAAGGACCCCAGCTCAGCCCAGAGTTTATCTCTGTTAATACAATCAAAAGCGGAGTGTAGGAAGCTGGCTCTATATATACTATACCAAAGTAAGGCATGGTGTGTACAGAGTACAGTGGATCCCCAAAGGCTTACAAAGGCTCAAGTAGATAATACTAAAAGCTCTATTTATTGTAGTGTGGTCGAGCAGTTAGACTTATCAGAGGGAAGTGTGAATGCATTTGCTGTACATACTCATACAAGGCAGGAACACACTCAATGACTAACTTCAGGCCAATGTTTCGTAAAAATATTACTTTAGTTACTTTAATTTTTAGGAACCAAGCTGTACTCCGTTACAGGTAAGTGGACTTTTCAATTAGGCAATACTTTCCATTTATTACTGGCAAAAGGTTTGTATAGAATCTTTACATGTGCATGTAATGCTTTTCAGAGTAGAAAAATATATTTTGTATCAGGATCACACTTGGTACAATACAGTGGGAGACCATTGCACTCCTATGGGAGGAAATACAGGTGAGTAACTTACAGGTAAGTAAACACTTTTCAGGTTCAGTCTCCAGGGGTTTTAGTCAACACTGGGCAAGGATCGGGCCAAGGTAAGTACTGCACCACCAGCGGCACTGGGGCGACCGGGTGCAGAGGTCACTGGGCCAATGTTATCCTATGGGAAATGGGGGGGCCTCGAAGAGGCACCAGTTGCAGGTAAGTATCTGCGGTTCAGGGACACAAGCCATGGGGGTTGAGGTCAGCACTGGAGGGTCCACCAAAGGGCACAGAGACTGCAGCACTAGCGGCACAGGGGCAGCCGGGTGCAGAGTGCAAAGGAGGCCTCGGAAGCCCTGTAGGAACCAATGCAGATACTCGTTGAAGAAAAGGGCTGCAGGCTTGAACCAGAAGGCTGGCTGATGAAATCCCATGACTGGAGAGGTGAGTTGGACAGTGGGGGAATGTTGAGACACCGTCGGTTGGGCACTCCTAGGCCGGGGGTGGGGGGGGCTGCGGGTGCAGGGGTGTCTTTTAGGCGTCGGGTTTCTCTCACCAGTTCCGGTTGCGATTGGGGGGACCCTTCAGGTTGAGGCTTCAGGCGTTGTGGGGAAGTTCAGGAGAGGTCATCCAACACTGGATCCCAGGTCCGGATCGCCGGGGAGACGTCACTCGGTTGGTGGCCCACCAGGACTTGGGCTGTGGGTGGCGGGTGCAGAGTGGTGCAGGGTTCGCAGATCCGGAGTCCTGGGGTTAAGTTCATGGTGGACAAATACGGTGTCCACAGGAGAAAGTCTTTGTTGAAGACAGCACAGGACCCTGGGGTTCTTGGAGGTTGCTGGCTGCGGGCCACACCAGTTTCTTGGAGCAGGGCGCTGGAGGAGGAGACAGGCCGGTAGGGCTGGGGCCAAGTCAGTTGTCGTCTTCTTCTTCACTGCTGCAAGGCTTTTCAGTCATTCATCGGTTGTCGAATCTGAGGAACAAGGTTCAGGGGAGCCCTTAAATACTAAATTTAATGGTGTTACTGAGGTCGGAGGGCAGTAGCCAATGGCTACTGTCCCTTAGGATGATACACCCTTCAGGTAGGTGCCTCCTCCTCCATCCCTGTTCCCATTGGGTCTAATTCAAGATGGAGAATTTCCAAGAGAGGGGTTCACCTCAGCTCCTGGCCACCCTAGGGTTGTGCTAAGCCAAGGGGGACACTCCTACTCTGCTTACTAATTTTCCCGCATAACACAAGGTGAGAGCCTTTGAGGCTCACCATCAAGTGTTGCTGTTCCTGCTAAGGGGAAGTGAGAAGCACCTCCACCTAGAGCAGGCTTTGTTTCTGACCTATGAGAGCAAAGGCTCTCACATCATGAGGTCAGAAACCTGTCTAGCGGCAGCTGGCTGACAGGGCCCAGTCAGCCAACACACTAGAAATAGGTGGTTTTTCAGGGCGCACCTCTCAATGCCCTCTGAGTGCATTTTATAATAAATCCAACACTGGCATCATTGTGGGTTTATTAGGCGGAGTAAAGACATCATGGAGCTGTGGAGTTCGTAATGACGAACTCCCAGCCCATGTACTCAAAATGGCTTCACTGCACTTGCGGTGGTCAACAATGGACACTGTAGGGGCATACTGCTGATGAAGCTATGCCCTCACCTGTGGTATAGTGACCATGCCATAGGGGTGACTTACCTATGCCACAGGCAGTGGTGTGTAGGCATGGAACTCAGGTTGGTGTGCCATGTCGACTCTTTTGGTTTGGTCCCATCACAACACATAGCCTGCAATGGCAGGGTGCATGTGTTTGGGTGTGGGGACCCTTAGGGTGGCACAACACATGCAGCAGCCCTAAGGGACCCTCTCTAGTCCCAGGGCACTTGGTACGGAGTGAAGAAACCTCCTACCCACAAAAGCGATGTATTATAAGACTGTTAACAACCCCACTGATTGCATATGCATAAATTAATAGATCACTACTAGTCAACGTACGAAGATTGTCCATGATGATTAAAGTTTAAATTGTTGTTGTGAATGAATTATATTCAGTCACCCAGTTATAAGGTTAAAAATAATGTAGGGAATAATACAACCAACAGCTTATTCCCACATTATTTTTAACCCCATAGCTGGGGGATGAAGCATGCCATCGTCTAGGTGGGTGAGAGCATTGTTCTTAAAAGAGTGAAGTATCACATTCATAGAGATCATTTTTTTGATTTTTTTTTGGTAGTCAGTTATTATGTGCGTGTTGTGATTACTGGAGGTCGAACTGACTAGATCAACATATCCTCCCGACCCCATTGTGTTTGATGATATTGCTTGTGTATGTTCTCATGAAAATCTGTGACTGAATGCATAATACGATCAATGATAAAACTAATAAAAAGAGGCTTAAAATGTTTACAATTCCTCACCCACGATTGTCAAATGTGGCAAACTCAATGCTAGTAAATGTGGCAATGGTACCTTACATTGTTGCCAGAATAAACAAAAAAAAATCCCAACAACCCAGAGGATTCAGTTTAGGCTACTGCGTATGACATAAAGCTCTTTTTTTACAAAAGCTGCCCTGTTATTCTCCAGGATACAGTCCTATAACAATATGTAGAACGAAAGCACTGTCTTCAGGAAAGCCTTAATACTACTACATCTGTTCTGAGTTAGTAATACAGAAAGGTTGACGCTGCTAAGTTATGCTAAGCAACGCACAATACCATAGCAATTGTTAAGGCACAAATTGCAACAAATCAGAATACAGGTTATTAGTAAAGCTTAAAAATCAGTTTAAAGGCTGTATGGGTGGTGACAAAACAACGGTTTTAAAAGAAGCACTATGGCACTTGCAGTTTAATGAATACACTTATGAATCGTTTTCCAAGGAATTCTTACCTTCATGCTCAAGCTGGTTTTAGAGCCAGTGAAGGACAACACTTTAACTTTTACTCTTTGCCCTTTACTCACAACATCAGCAACATTAGCTACACGGCCTTCCCTTCTGAGCTCAGAGATATGCACCAAACCTTCCCAACGCTTTCTGAAGAAGAGAAAATTAAAAGCTAAGCACATAAAAGCACACTGAAGTACTACTCTTTGTCACACTGAAAAACAATTGACCATTTTAATGTTAAGAATTTAGGGCAACATTGTTTAAGTTTTGATCTTGTCATTGCAGAGGGCTACTACACATAAAACACAATATAGTAATGACTATGCCCTTGTAAGTTGTCATACACTTTAATACAGAAGAACCAGCAAAAAAAATGTTTATACAATACAGAGCTAGTTTCGTTTGGAAAAGCTAGTATATTTGGCTTACATTTGAGTGCCAACTAAAACATAAAAAACAGCTTGCTGGAGTGAATAGTAAAAAAACAAAAACATTTCTAACAGTATAGAATCTAGAATATAACAAACTTAAATTTTGAATAACTGAGTACTTTTGAAATGCAAAATAGTCTCTAAAGCCCTATAGAGTATGCAATCCATAAGAGGTAAAATGATACGCAAAGCAGCCAACAGCATGAGTTGAGAGGGTAATAATCAACTGGGTGGAGCTAAAGCCCACTATATGTATGATTTAAAATAATTTGTAACATCTGCCCTACCCATTCAAGCCAGACCTAAAAAAATGAGTATTTGACCGGGACACCAAAAGACTTAGGTGGTGGACGGCTTAGAAAGCTTGCATAAAAGTGTCAAGAAATTATTACATAATTAGCTTATAATTGTCATGTTGAGCAGAAACCCCCTGACACAGAGTTGTTGCACTTTAAATTCCAAATCTGAGGAACCGACAACAAGGTTAGGCTACAGCACCCAATGTAATTTCCCAGAGCAAGTCTGGGAGCGCCAAAAACTGCCCAAATTAATCTCATCCACTGGTAATATACTCTGTGCCACATTACAGTCCGTCTTTGCTTTACTGTCAGGGATCAACTATATGCAAACTAGTCTTACAACTGCCCCACAAGTTCAGCCCAGCCGAAACGTCTATGTCACATAACCTAGGTACTGGAACACAGGTGTGCTTTGGCCCTTAAGGTCCTTGCCTGTTATATTATCAATATGTTTAAACTTTGGGGCTTGTCAGTTACTCTGCTAACAGTTGGTCAGCAAGAACAGGTGATACAGGTATACCAGACGTGTGGTCCATAGGTCACTGCAACATAGAATATGAGCTGAACCTCACTAATGATCTCCAGCAAAGGCTAAAACGTGAGAATTGTTTTGTTCTTGGTCATGCATAGCAGAGACTGCTCAAATTATGTAGCAGTAGGCTGATAATTGCCTGCAGACATAATTGCAGGTGAAAAGTGTGACAACAGAAGTGGTTGTGCACCAATATTTTTGGAACGGCCTGCATTATAGAATTAAAACCACACTGAGCATGAAGCATTTTACTTGCCAGTTTTGAAGGGTTCTACACTTCGGAGAAGTTTGGGGCAAAGCAAATGACTGAAAATAGAGTGAAATATATCCTCCTTTATATTGCTTTTAGTATTACGAAGAATGTATCATCTGTCCTATTTTCTGTGTATAGGGTCTCCTCAATTCCACTAAAAAGTTAGCTCTAATGCCGTCAAATACAAACACCCACACGAGGTATAAACTACATACACAAATAATCAATTTCAGAATTTCACATTCACAAATTTCATTTATTGTAAGCGAAGATACTTTGCTCAATCGTTAGGGAAAATATAGGGTTTGTGGAGGTTTGCTGTATCGGCACTGTGGTGAATAAGTAAATTGATGGCTGCCAAGGCGCCCCAGTCACAGACTGTTGCCACAAAACGAAACAAAAAAAAAACTTTCACAATACCAATATAAGGCTTAAATCTCCTTAAATTGAAGAGAATATAAGACTTAGATTAAATACTTCTAGCACACTGTAAATCTCACTTCAGTAGACATCAATCTTCAAAGCAACAGAGGCATTCTCAAGAGGACTGCAGCAAGGAGTAACATAATTATCTTCAGTGCTAGCGCAGACCTCAGATTATCATATTATACTGCGTTGAAGCTGCCCTTCAACCCCATACCATAATGAGTGCATAACTGATATGTGCTGACTGACTATAATAATTTTGTACAAGGTAAAAGTGGTACCCAAAAAGACAACACATATACAAGGAACATACTTTTGTTTTATATGGCATTCTCCTAAATAGTGCTCACCTCAGCCCTTCTAGCTGAACAAAGCATCCAAACTGCATTATACTAGTAACTTTGCCATTGTACATGTCCCCAATGGAAGGTTCTTCTGGTGGTGGACGATCCACATGCTTTTCACGCCACCGTTCATTGGTCTTATCTGTTTGTCGCTCACGATCGCGTGATTCCTTGATAGGGCTAGCACTCCTGGAACGATGTCTGAGCTTGTCCTTCTTTCGATCTCTTGATCTCGAGCGAGACCGAGATGAGCGACGTCGCTTTCGGTCTCGGTCTCGGCTACGACTTCGACTCCTTTTTCTTTTCTTATCCCTGTTAAGAAAAAAAAAATACCTTTCGCTAGCGATTCTGGTGACATTTAATGGGAATTCATTTAATTTGTTAACTAAATGTCCTATGGTGAACAGTTTCAAATGGTAAGACGTATGCTTTTCTTTTCTCCCTTTAGTCTTCAGAACTTAACCAAGAGAGTTTGTAACTTTTGAAAGCAATAAGGACTCATTAACCACTTTCTCTCTGATCCCGAGATGCATAAATACACCACTCTGTGAAAGCAACCAATTTTTTGCAGACAAGATGCCGACTTGCATCACTACAGACACCTTCAAATCTCAGCAACACTTCACATTGAGCAATTCAGGTATGTTGTCTGCCGTTTGTTATCCCACCCAAACAGATATTTTTCTTCAGCCACAGTCACTAGGAAGGGCACTACAATACAACTCATAATTAATAGCTCATCGGCAGAGAAAGCTTTGCATGAAGAGAAATATCCTTTTTGGTACTTTACTGTCACAAATTTTATTATCGGTCTAGTTCTTTCAATGTAGAAAAAGCATGGTATTAAAAGTATTGGCCTAATCATTTTCTTACCTTATATCACCAGGCAAACTTTATGACAAGATGTGTAACAACTATACAAACACTTACATTCCACCACTACTTTGCATTTAGTAATCCAGATTCCATTCCCTGTGTAGATGCCCATGATGATTCAAGCAACAATGCCATCTGCATTCTGAATACTGTGGTGGCTATTGGTTCATATGGTCAACTTTGGGACCCTTATTATCAATCAAGGAAAAATGAGTTGCATCCAAGAGTAATTTACGTCTTTCCTATTCCACAAAATTCTAAACACTTTACTTCTCAAGAGATTCCAAACGTTAGCAGGTACAATTACAGTCTGCTACCCAATTGCCTAGTCTTTTAAAGGGCCTTGAAAAATACACTTTCATTACGGATTCCTTTTCAAGTAAAATAGGACCACTTTGAATTCCCAATCTACTTTTATGCTTCTCATTCTTTTTTTCTTTATTTTGAATTTGTATTCTATTATCTTAATTTATGTATAGGTGCTTTGTTGTGCATTACTTACATCTTTTATTTTCTCCATTTATATGTGATTTTTACTGACAGCTTGTACAGTGTAACAGCAGCATTTCGCAGCAGGAGTGAATGTTAAATGAGAAAATACAAGTAAAATAATACTGTCCTCTCCCTAAATTAATCAATTGTATATGTGAGTACTTTCTGGAGGCCCTCTTGATTAACTAGAGAAATAATTTGTGGTCTGTCCTTTTTAATGGCCTAATATGGTCTGGAGATCTGCAATCAAGAACTGTATACAAAACTTAAATAAGACATCTAAATTGAGTTGTTCAGGTGTAAGAATTTTAAAACAGTTCATTACACCTACTCATATATTCTTAGTGCACAAAATTACTGTTCTCTCCTACAAATATACATATGCACAAAAGGCAACTGTACAGCTTTGAGTTCTAAATCTATCACAATGACAACTGTTACAGACTGGTGCATGTTTGTTAACCCCATAGTCAGCAATATATCAGCAATGTATCATAGAACTGGTTATATATTGATGAATTGCTATGAATGGCTTTTTTCCAGCTGCTAATATTATATTTTACACATACACGTGCAAAGACATGTGGAATGTGTAGAGGCATACACAAACTATAAAGTAAGAGGATAAATGCAAAGTCTCCTTTCAGAAATTATACACTTATTCCAGAACTACCTAGGAATTATGCGATTTTTTTAATCTAATGTAATGTTTTACACAGTGTAAAGTGTATAGTGTGTTGTTATCGTTGGATTGGAATTTCAATATAAAGAGCATTTTTTATTTGCTTAATATTCGTTTGAAACATTTCTCTGCAATCCACATCAGGTGGGCTCAGCCTTCATCTTATTTAAAATGGAGTACTACTTGTACTTCGAACTTCATTGATTTGTAAATGGCGCACTGTAGGAAGCTGGTTCTTTATATGATATACCACTAAGTGGTTATATCGTGCAAAGAGTCCAGAGATTCCCCCAAAAGTGTACAGGGCTCAATGTAAACCTAAAGTGCTCGATTTGTGGTAGTGTGGTAGAGCAGCCTTAAGCGTGTAAGACATTTGTCATACACACAATGATCATTAAATGAAACACAGCTCAAAAAGGAGATCCACACCTATTTAATAAATATAAGCTTCTTTCAAGATTTATTTAAGACCACGATGTACGTTAAAAGCTAAGCAGACTTTTCAATATGATACTTTTCAAATTAAAACAAAATAGTGCAATTTTTAAGTTCAGCAATGTTAACCTATGGGAGGAAAACAAGAATGCAGCTTTGAAGGTAAGTACAAGACTTACAAATCCAGCCTTCAGGGTCTGTGGTCAACACCAGGCAAGGTTCAAATCAGTACCAAGAGTGAACAACCAGCAGCACAGGGGTGGCTGGGTGCAGAGGTCAAATTCGGGGTCGGGCACCCAATGCTAATCAACAGATTGAAGAGGTGCTGCTCACAGGTGAGTAAAGTGGTGTCAGGGGTCGAACTCCTGAGGTTAAGGTAGTAACAGGGGGGCCACAAGGCAGCCCCAAACTTACACCCTCAAGGGCACAGGGGCGGCCGGGTGCACAGTGCCAACATAGCGTTGGGGGCCCAATGCAAATCAATGGGGGAGATCGGTTTTGAAGAAAGGGTATAGGCTCAGGAATTACGAAGAAAACCCACAGCTGCCCAGGTAATTAGTGGTGCTCGGGGACATAGGGACACCATTGTTCAAGCTCCCCAAGAACCAGGGGTTTCAGGTGCAGGGGTGTCCTTTGGTGTCCGGAACAGCTTACTGGGCAGGTCGCAGTCAGGGGAAGGGGGTCTTCAGATTGAAGCTGCAGGCATCAAGGTAGCCTGGCAGGGTTCTGCCCACGTGGATTTTGGCTCAGAATCACTGGGGAACCTTCGTAGGACTGGCGGGTAACTTGGACTCGGGCCATGGGCGTCAGGTGCAGAGGTGAGTCCGGAGGCAGTTTCGCGGTTCCTAAGGACAGAGTTCTTTTTCTTTTAAAGTAGGTTTCTTCTTGAACAGGTCCACTGTTCTCTGGAGATCTTGATCTTTGTAGAAGGCAGGCTGTCCTCCTAAGGATTTGGAGGTCGCTGGGCTGCAGGACGGGTCGTCTTTTGGTGCAGGATCGTCGAGGGCTGCAGACAGGCCAGTAGGGCTAGGGCCAAGTCAGTTGGTTTCTGCAGTGTTCTCTGTTGGTGCGATGCTGCAGTCTCCAGCACTTCTTAGGTCATCAGAAATCTGATTTCATGGTCTGGGGTACCACCTAAATAATAGATTTAGGGGAGTGACAGGTAGGGACCAATGGGTTCCTTACCTGGGGTGTCTAAACCCCCTATTATGCCACCCTCTTGTGGGAGGGGGCATAGCTCTAGCTCTGATTGGATCAGCCCACCATCCTCAAGATGGTGGGCACTAGAAAATGTGCTTCACTTTGCCTCCAGTATCTGAGGGGTGGAGTTGGCGAAGGGGGGGGGGGGCATACTTTCTATTCTCACTAAGTTTTCCAGCCGGTTCGCCTGCCAAACGTGGGGGTTTCAACCGGGGGCTGTTATCTGCTGCTAGCAGCAGAGGCTGTGGCCACATTACAAAGGCGGGACGGCCTTTGAAGCTTCGCCCTCGAGCACTGTACTCATCATGGGGGAGGAGTTGTGACACCTCCGCCCACGATGGGCTTTGCTTCTGGCCTCAGAGAACAGGGGCTCTCGACCTAGTGGTCCAGAAACATGTCTGGCAGTGGCAAGCTGCCTACAGCCAGTCAGAGCCCACACCAGAGGAGGGAGGTTTTCACGGGGCACCCAAGGTGCCCCCTGGATATATGTTTTAATAAATCTAACACTGGCATCAGTGTGGGTTTATTAAGAGGAGTTGTTTGGTACCAAATACTGCTGTGTTCAGTGGAGCTTCCATGGTGCTGGGGAACTCAAGTTGTCAATTTTCCAGCCCATGTACTTTCTATGACTTCCCTGGCACTTACAGTATTAATAACAGACTTAAATATTGTAGGGGCATATCTGCTTGAACAGGCAGGGGGCCATGTCGATGTTGTCGTTTTTGTCTGCACCAAGGCATGCAGGCTGCATGGCCTTGGTGAGGGGCACCTAGGGGACCCCTCTTCAGTCCCAATGCCCTCGGTACCAAGGGTACCATTTACTAGAGACTTACAGGTGGTGCCAATCGTGGTACAGTTTTCGGGAAAGAATATTGGTACTGGGAACCTGATTAGCATGGCCCCAGTACTCTACAGTCAAAGGCGCATCAACAGCCAGGCAAAAAGCGGGAGGGTACTGCAACGGAAATCCACTTAAATACATGCACAAAATAGATTTCAACATGTACAGCCACACTTTTCTCCAGGGCTTCCGCTTTGACCATAATATACACCCAAATGTGTACATGCAGTACCTCTGTGCAATATATGAATATGGTGTCATCAATTATGTTATTAATTATGTTATTTGAGATGCCCTACCTTCGTTGCGCACAGCCTGTGGCTGTGTGCATCAGGGGTTGGCTGCAAGGACTGGCCTCTTCTAGCAAGGCCCTACACTGAAACCCGTGGGTGAACAACACCCATTCCACAGAGCCGGCCAGGTCCTGCACACAACCCCTCGCAGATGACCAACTCCACAGCTCCAACCCCCATCCGTGACTAACCCCCTTTAAGGGCCTGTTCAATTTCAAGTCTCCGAGTCCTTTAATGGTGGCTGCAACATTTTGTTCAGAGTTGTAGCCAGCCAATCACATCATTCGGTGTAGTGCAGTACCTTACCGCAAAACCAACCGAAAAGATATACCTAGCTTTTTCATGATCGTTAAGCCCTTCATGCTCAACGTAAGTCCCTCTTTAAATGCTCAGTTTATCTAGACAGAAAGGCTTTTTCGAGCCTTCCCAATAAAAAAACAAATCTATGTCTTTGGCAGTAAACGGATATTTATAGAAGGATCTATGCCACAGATTTAATATCCCTCACATCCTGGTTTTCCGAAATTTTGCTCATGATATGTATTCCGCTAATGGGCAAATTCTGAACTGTAGGTGGTAGGCCAACTTTTACAGGAGGGGACATCCCTCTACTTTAAAAATTTTATAAGTTCATATGATGTCCCAAAATTAGGTTAAGTATTTACAGATCAGTGTTATTCAGGGGTTTCCCAGTCAACAGTATAAGATTGACTTCTAGCTCTCACAGATTTATTTTCCTCCATCTCTCATAAGGGCCGATTGGCCGGATCTATTCAATGATACTAGATGGATATCTGGAAAACTGTCATTACCTGGCTAGCAACTGGTCAGACAAGCTTAATGCATAGAACACCATAAGGGATGTGTATAAGAGCCTCAGCTACTGAACATTTCCAAAATCAGAATTAATCTGTATAGTGTTATTCAAATATAAAATATAACAAAGAAGTCCCATTCATGGGGATGCTGCCAGAGTTTGGTTTAAAGCTCCCACATGCAGGCGAACACAGCTCATACCTTTGTCAGTAGTACCAAAATTCAGGATTTCAGCTTAAAGAGAAGTCAGTATGTTGGGATTGTGCGTTTTGTTATTATCAAAATAGTCTCTGCACTGCAAGGGCATTGTTAAACACTAATTTCTCATGTGTTAAGTAATAATGAGCACACGATCATACATAACAATCATGGGCAACAAATCCAACCAATAAGGTCGCCAATACTATAATTGATGAAAACCTTGATAGCCTCGGATTCTTTGATTTAATGAATTGATAATTTTATGGAAAAATGCTTTGAGGCGTTCAACCCAATATATTTATTTACGCTATAATGCACCTGTTGCATAGCATATATTTTTTCATGTTTTGAAGAAGAGTAGCACACAATCAGCACCAAAGCATTGCAAATAAAAAATAGATGAAGCACGTGCCACTGTTCTACTTTCAGAAATGAATTCAGGCATAAACAGCCCCCCCATACAAAAACTGGCAAGGAAAGAATAAAATACAAATTTAATCAAGGGATGAAGAATAAAGAGCAACAAGTCACCACCACAGGAAGCAGATGTATAAAGATTTCGGCATCACAGGCTCCTTGAAATGAAACCAAAGCATGGACATTTAATAATAACGAAATGTAACCAAAGCAAAACCCTCTGAAGCTCAGAGCTATGGATGTTGCACCATATTTTAAATTTCTGTATAATTCTTAAAGTCCAATAACAATTATGAGTGGTGTTAGAATGTAATGAAGGAAATAACTTACTTGCGTTTGCTGCTTTTCCGTTTATCTTCACCAATTGCGCCTGGCATTAAAGCTTCAAGTTCTTTTAATGCATCAGCAGCTACTTTAACATCATCCTCATCAAGCATCATCTGTTGAGATGAAGACATTTTTACATCAATAACAGTAATAATCAAGCAATATTTTAAGATTTTACAGAAATAGATCATTGGACCACAAGTAAAGGTAGAATTAAAAGGTGACCTCCAAGAAGTCTGAAGCAACGCATGATAAGTCAAATAAAGTGTTCCAAGAAACTGCAGCAACTCAGGAGTCAGGAATCATGAGATGGATACAGGACAAGCTTTTGGAGTAAGCAGTGCCTACCATGAGGCAAGTAGCTCCTGCATGTAATAAACTTATTTTATTGCTCCTTTTAGGTGAGGGAACATTTTTAACCAATGGACCTATGACTGTTGAATATTCTGGCATGGGAAATTCAGTGCACACATGAATTGTTTGGAATTCAAAAACGCTTCATAAAGATAACTTAACAAACAACATGCATGCCATTCTGCAACAAAACATGATAAAAAAAATGGTGGATGTAGAAGTGATCCAGTTAAAACTAAATGTGGGTGTGTACTGTTCTGCACATGGAACGCAGCCACACTGGAGACCGGTGAACTGATTAGCGGGACACAGATAAGAAAAATGACCAGATGTATGAAGAAGAGTAAGAGTAAGTAAAAGAGAACACTTTACAATCTACCAGTATACTCACCAGACCACTTTACATTATTTTAGCAGGCTACCTGAGAAACCAGACTAAAGAACAAATTCAACCCAATTCAAAAGCCCTCCTGCACTTCAACATTGTAGAAGTTCAAAAACTGACTGTCACATTTGTACCACATATCAACAGACATGACACTGTCAGAAATGAGCATAAGACCACCATGTAAACCGATTAATTTGTAATAATTCAAGAACTCTTGCCATTTGTCATGATTTGGTTAGCCTGCTCTCTAACAGAAATATTAATTTCCACTCTATCTGCACCTTTTAAACAAGTTCTCATTTGTCACATCTCTACAAAACAATTTGTGAGTGGTTACTCAAAGAAATCAGAACTTATTAATTTTGAAATTACACAAAGGGATCACTAAATTGCAGAATAAATCTAACTAATTCTTTATTTATTGCAAAATAGAAGCCCACCTTGTTCTAGAGAACCTCGTAATAAAAAGAGTGCAAATTACATTGTATAAAATGATGTGCAAAAGAGGTGCAAATGTGTTAACTGCCATTCATTTGGGTCACAGTGTTACAGAATCAATACTGTTCAATGCATACCTGTTTAATAGAGTAACTCAACCCTTGTGTTTCCAGTAATCTTTTAGTAACAACTAAAATGAATGGCTCAGCATTGCTCATCTTGCCGTGAGCACATATAACCTTTTTTGGACAAACCCTTTGATTGGTGCCCTAGGGACAGAAACGATCTACCTGTTTGAATGTGATGCTGACAGTTATACTCACTTTAACTTTCACAGCTGGAATGTCAGGCCTGCAAAGTGCTGGAAAGAGCTCCTTCAACTTTTCTTTTTCGGATTTTGGTTTAAGAAGGCCTTCTGGTTTGAAATGAAAGTGAGAAATACATCTGTAAATATCAGAAATGATTTATAACAGTGAAGCAAAAAGAAAAATTTTCTTATACAGTATATGCAACAGCACAATTTGGAGTCCAGAAGCACTGTAATAGGCATTACTCAACTGTACATATTTGATCAAGCCTGAAAGTATGATCATTTTAGTCAGTTCTGTTGAAATTTTTGCATTTCTTTCTGTATCTAAGAGATTTCATGTTGTCAGATCAGACCATAATAGATTTCCTTTTTTTTTTTTTTAAATATCTTTATTCAGTTTTTAAACAGCAAGTTTTCGCCCTCCCCCACCCTCCCGGTCAGACAAGTATACATACATTTATAAGGTGAGTTACATTATCAAAAGACAAGATTAATACATACATTAATACGCCCAGATCTGGTTGCACCTTAAGTCAAAAAAAAAAAATAATAAAAAAAAAAATTCATTCCGTACGACCTTGCGATTGACACCATTCTTTTAAAGGTGTCCACATTTTTAAACCTCTTTTCCGTCGCCTGCTGCCCATACGTTTATAAATAGCAATTTCAATATTTGAAATGGCGAGAAATCTGGCTAACCATTGTTGAAATGTCGGAGCGGTAGCATCCAACCACGCTGAGGCTATATACAATCTAAAAACGGCCATTGCTATAAAGATAAGTTCATGCCCAATTCTAGCGTTTCCGGGATCGGTTGCCCCTAATAAAATAACACCGCTAGATAAAACTATTGTGCGATGCACCACTGTAGATAGACATTTCCCAATCTCTTGTTTAACAGATGTTAACCCTTCACAGATGGAAAAAATGTGTATACAATCAGCGTTAAAAAGCATACATCTAGGACAACATGTGCTCTTACCAGTTCCCCACTTAGCTATTTTGTCCGGTGTATAATATAGAAAAAAACAGGTTTTAAAAAATTGTGGTTGGAGTTTAGTTGACATTAAAATTGTTTGCGACATTTCATAAGCATAATTAAACTCATCATTTGAAATTGCTGCTTTCTCTAACCATTTTTGCGCAATTTTCTCCATATCATCCGGAAACATAGCATTAATGCGTGAATAAATACCCCCAATCGTGTTTTTGGTGCCAGATAAAAGTATTTCTACTAGGTCGATTTTTCCACCCCCCCCCCACCTACCTTCCGTGACAAAAAATCTCTAATTTGCAGGTACTTGAAGAAGTCCCGCCAGTCTAATCCAAAATTGGTTTTTAATTCTTCGAAAGACCGAATCCCAATGGAGGAAAAGAGGCAGCCAATCTGGACAATTCCTACATCGTGCCACTTACGTATATAACGATCATTAAAAATTTCGGGCAGTTCTGGGTTATTCTTTAAGGGCGTATAGAAGGACAGTCTCCCTATACCAAGCATTTTCCTAATAGTCTTCCACACCTTAAATCCACTAAATAGTGTTTTAAATTTGACCTTTTTGTGGTAGCTGTCGTGCAAATGTCTCCATCAGTATCCTCTGCTCTCCCTGCCTAATAGTAATTGGAAAATAGATGGTGCATAGGCTTCTCCCTCCATACCTTCCCGGTTATTCTGAAGTAACTCATCGCTATACAATAACACGGTAGCCCAATAATATGCCTTCACGTTTGGGAGAGCTAGTCCACCTCGCTCCTTCTGGAGAGTGAGGAACTTGTAGGCCCGCCGAGGTTGTGAATATGCCCAGATAAAGCTAGAGAACATCCGTTCTATTGATTTGTGCCAGGATGCAGAGAATTCTAGACAGATTGCCCTAAACATATACAAGATTTTAGGAAAGAAGACCATTTTAATTGCGTTCACTCTTCCAATGATAGAGAGATGTAAATTGTCAAGACGTTGGAGATCTTTCCGCATTATACTGGTTATTGGCTTCAGATTTATCTCAACCAGATTTTCCAAATCAGATGTGATGCAAACTCCTAAGTACGTCGCCTGTTCCACAACTCGAGGATCCCTCCATTCACTTTTCCTATTTAAAACAATCTGAGTTTTGCCCTGGTTAAGTAGATAGCCGGACACTTCTCCAAATTGTTTAGCCTCCCTCTCGATAGCTATCATTGCCGTGTTTGGATCGGATGTCACAATAGCAATATCATCCGCATAGGCTAGCGATTCCTGTGATATTATAGGTTTAATTTCTCCCTCCTTTTCCAATCGCCGGATAAATGGGTCTATGTAAATTGCGAAAAGCAATGGCGAGCAAGGACAGCCCTGCCGTGTTCCACGTGATATAATCAAATCTTCAGTTAGAATATCATTTACCAGTTTTTGGACTGCCTGTATGTAGCCTCCCTTGATACCCATTCTGGACATTGCAGTCCACAGGAAGTGCCAGGAGACCCTATCGAAAGCTTTCTCCGCGTCAAGCAGAATCAGCGCCATAGGGTCTCCTGTAACATCCATACCATCAAACAAGGTAATTACTCGCTGAATGTGGTTGATAGTGGACCTGCCTGGAATGAAGCCATGTTGGCTCTGAGCAATTACCTTGTGGATAATGGGAGCAATTCTATTAGCCAAAACTTTTGAGTAGATTTTGGAGTCTGAATTAATGAGGGTAATGGGACGATATGAACCCATCTGTTCCGGCGGTTTATTCTTTTTAGGGAAGATGACTATTTTTGCCCGAGACCAAGATTTCGGGGGATGGCCTCCTTTAAAGATATGTATAATGAGCTCTATCAATATGCGTTTAATTTGGTCTAAAAAAGAGGCATAGAATTCCGAAGGGATGCAATCTAACCCTGTAGCTTTCCCTCTTGGCAAATTTTTGATTATACCAGTGATTTCTCCCTCTGTGGGTAGCTCCTCTAAAAGATTTGCATCCTCATCTTTAAATTTCTCATTAGAAACCTGATCTAGATAATCCTCAATGCTTGCCTGGTCACCACCCCTCGATTCAGTATATAAATCTTGGTAAAACCGCCAGAAAGCTTCTCTTATGAGTTTGGGGTCTGCTACTCGGACTCCCTGAGGATCCTGGATTTCGCGGATCAAATTTGATGAGGCCTGTTGTCTCAAACGAACAGCTAATTGATGTCCAATTTGCTCGTTCACTTCATATATCATTTCCTTTTGTGAGAGTGCTTTTTTGATAACTTTTTCCATGAAAATATTCATAATTAAAGCCTTAGCGATTGCCACCTGGTTCTGGACTTTCTCTACTTCTACTTTCCCTACTGGAACATTTCCCGTTGTAACACTTATTAAGTCTTCCTCAGCCTTTTTATCTTGTAACCCCTGCATAGCTTCCCTAGCTAGTTTGTTAGCTTTTAAAGAATATTGCAGGGTCTCCCCTCGGATCCCTGCTTTTAGCATATCCCAAACTATTTCGATTGAAGAGCTCCCTTCATTGTCAGATAAAAAATTAGGGATCCACTCTCGGATGTGGCTGCAATAATTCTCATCTAAGAGCAGGGCTTTCTCAAACGTCCATGAGCTAGGAGTGTCCCTTCTATTGTCTATTTCCACGGAACAAATGAGAGGATTATGATCCGAAAGGATCCGGGGGAGTTTCATAATTTTACACTTGGTTTTTATTGTATTGGACATTAAAATATAATCCAATCTTGCATGGGTGAGATGTGGATTGGAGAAATAGGTAAACCCTGGATCATCAGATTTTAAGGTCTGCCAGCCATCTACCAGCCCGTGTATGCAACACATTTGCCTTAATGCTTTAAATACTTTGGGTTTGCGGCCGGTATATTGCCACCCCTCCTTTAAGGACCAGTTGCTTGGCAGGTTAATGTTAAAATCCCCACAAATCATTAAGGGTAGTGATCAATGCATCAATTCGTTTGAAATCTCATCAAAAACTGATGCCTCATCGCTGTTGCTGCCATAAATGGCACAGAGTCATCTTTTGCCCACTCCCATATTGACACTCTGTAATTGCCCAGCGACCAAATTTATCTGCCGTAGAGTGACTAAAAACAAGCCCGCTCCCCCTGGCTAAAATAGCAACCCCCCTTACCCTAGCTCCTTGTGACGTGGCACAGATCAACCTATATCCTAATGATTTTAAGATGTGTGCTTGTGACCCCTCAATATGCGTTTCTTGCAAACAAACAATATTTGTGCCCCAAGTTTGAAGTCCTACTGCCACCGCCTGTCTTTTCCTAAGATCGTTTAGGCCACAAAGCGGTGTGCTCCCACCCCTTTTCCTGTTTAAAAACACTGCAAACCTCGCTGGAGAATCAATGAGTAGAGTATCAGGCAAAGAATAAAGCGAGGATGCATTTATGTAAAGTGCTTTACAGAGACTTCTCTTTGTTCAGAAAATACAAAAGGTACCAACTCTGCCTAACACCCCCAACGTCCAACACTTTACATTTTTTTCATTGAGCCTAACCTTCATCTTTTGCTTGTTTTCAGTTCAAAGTGTAACTCTTCTACCATCCCACCATTACCCTGACATAGTCCCTTTCCTTTTCTCCCTCCCTATGCAAACTCTCTGCCATCCCTCAAGTTCTAACTTCAATTTCCCTCACTAACTTCACATCCAACCTCTAGATTATTCTTCTCTAGCCATCTGCCTAATCCTAGCTCACTGACATGCAACGCCATCAGGGGCTTCCAGTGTGACCCCTCAACATCCCTAGGTCTGAACCCACAGAAACACTCGCTTACTTTGTAACCCCACAGCCATCACTGGGTCTTTGTGTAATGCCTGCTACCCCCAAACGGTCCTAGGCTCTGTGTAACCTCTAAGCCATTACAGTCTCGCTGTGCAAGTCCTCTTCTGTCTCTAGGTCCCATCTAAGCCCGCTCCCTTTTCTAGGTCTGCTGTGATTGTCTCCAAGTACTTTCGGTTTTGTCATTCAGAGTATTATTCATATATTATGATGTTCCATATTCGTGTAAGAGCATGCTCAGATCATGTTACGCAGTGGGAGAAGAAGATAATGACTGGCTTTTAATCTCTCTGTTTTCAGTGCGCAGGTTCCATCCCTGCCTCTGGAATCACTTTTTGCTTGTACTGTAACTGCTGTCCTAAGAGAGATACCCACCAGGGTTTCTGATGCACTCACACCATCTGGGAATGCTAGTCTTCGAATGTTGGGAACTTCTGCAACCGCCACATACTAACCCCAAGGGGAAAGTAACTGGTGGTTATTAAAAGTTCTTTCCTTTACCTCAGCTACTTTTCCGCTGCATTTCTTCGCTTTATGTGCCATAAAATCTTCTCTCTAGCCCATTCTCTTCTTCATCCCAAATGCACACAATCATATCCACCTTCGATTCCTACCTGGAGCCTAAGTATTTGTAGATACATACCAGCATGATTCTGTGTTTGTAAATGTAATTTATTTTCTTTGTGAATAAGTTATGCCAAAACATATATCATGTAAAATTGCGTTCCCTGTGCAATGCACAGCATGCAAATTCGTAATAAGACACCCATCTCTAAGATCCACTAAGATATAAAGATGTTGGGCCACAGCAATGAAAACGCTGTCCCCCTCGGGTATTAACTCACTACGAATCAACTACCCACCAGACTAGTTCAAAAATGGAGCGAAAAAATTCAAACAATATTTTAAGAAGCAACCCAGAAACTCTCAAATCTGACTGCTACTTTTGCTTCTCTAAAGGAGGCATTAAGACAGATTTAATCTTCCACACAAGACGCACAGCAAAATGACGAAATGTATTTTACTCCCTCAAGGCAGTCAACACCCCACAGAACATCCTCTATGGCCTAAAACTCATATCACCCTCTCACCCCCCCACCCCCAAAGCAGTCCCAGCAAATACTCGTAGTTACCCATCTCCTAACCACTACCTTAATTCTACTAACACCACTCAAAGAACTTCACCCAATAATAATAGTAGACCTGCAATACAGGCAACTTCCCTAAGACCCCAACCAGTTACAAATAAACCTACTAGTGAACGGTCTCATACCCGGACTCCTAGCCAACACCCTATACCTAACACCACTGCCCAAAGAACTACACCCAACGGCAGTCGTAGCCAGACAATCTACACAGCTTCTCTGTAACTCCAACCAGACCCTTCTACAATTAGTGAGAAGCAACTACCCAACAACAGTCAATGGGTCAGTACCCAAGAAACACCCCCTAGGCAAAGAGCAGGCGATGGAATCAAAACCACAGACAGGGCACAAAAATCATCAAACACTCACAAAGTAAGATAATGTAGCATGTCATTGCCCTACCCACAAACTTCACATAAACCAAATCAACAACGACTTACAACTACTCAGGGAAGACATAGATTGGGTCAAGAAGAAAGTCTGCGTACTTCTACTCACACTAGAGAAGATATACATAACCACTGCCAAGGGCACCGACTCCCCGTCTAGCAGAAAACGTATTTACAGCAGCAGACTCACTACTTCCCGAGACAACAAGCTTCACCAGCCAAGAAGAACGAACAATCACCTCTCAGAAAAAGAGATAAGAACCCGATCGACAAGATCTTTAACCACAAAAACCGGGAACATAACCCACAAGTCAACCACAACAACCTGATGCCAATAGCTATGAATACAACGTCCACCACAACAACTCACAAAACAGTGACAAACCTGAAATGCATACCGCACAATTGCAGATCAGTTGCAAAACACGTAACTGATATAGCAGATGTGATCTTAGCACATGATCTGGACATTCTCTTCCTAACTGAAATCTGGCTAAGCCCAACAGCAGCCCCAATACTGGACCTCCTCATCCCCCTAGATTTCGCCATCCTGCGTCGCGACCGAAAACCAAAGCAAGGGGGAGGACTTGCTATAATTTACAAAAACTCCCTAACCTTAAATCCTCTCTCGCTAGAAGAGACCATCATTTGAACTCATGGGAGCTGAAATCAAGAAGAAACTGCTAGCGAAAACACTCCTTTTATACCATCCACCGGGTGACAACACTGTCTTTTCTGGAGCAACTTATGGAAACGATCCCAATCAATGCCACTTCGCTCTGTAATACATTATTATTAGGAGACTTCAACCTGCATTGGAAAAAGGACAAAGACCGCATAGTGGCTGCACTCAGCAACCTGCTCAAGGACATCAACATGATTCAAGCATGCTAGTAACAAGCCTGTGCACATGTGAACAGTATCTGTAACTAAATTCTCTATATCAGAGGTCTTCAAACTGTGGGGCGCGCCCTCTTGGGGGGCCTTGGCAGTGTTCCCATGGGGGCGCGAATGCCTCAGTAAGAAGTTGTAAATGAAAATAGCCTGGGAGCACGAATTTGTTGATTTACTGCGTTTCCAAGCTGTCTTCATTTACAAACAGCAGCTGAAGTGCAAGGCAGGGTCAAAGACACGATTAAAAAGAACAACATTTTCTTTAACTATTTTGTCCTGTTTTTTCATTTGCAGGTAACTGCAGAATAAATAACACACACCTGAAATGAAAAATAATTAATACTTCTAAGACCTCAATTTGTTAATGCAATCATTGCAGAGGTATGTGTGAGGTCAAAGAGTCACAGAACTGAATCCTGGTGGGCGCAGTGGGGAAAAGAGAATGTATGTGTATATATAGTGTTACAGGTCCCATCCTCTAACATAAAGCACTGTGAATGTGAATATGTAAATCATTATTTTAAAACTGTATACACAGTATAAGATAGGGTGCTGCAGAATGGTTTAGTCAGAGCCACTGGAATTATGTGACAGGGGAGCACCAAATTATGCAGCAGTGTTGACAAAACTATGCAAGAAGAAAATGCACATAATGTAGCATATTTTCTGACACTATTACTTCATTATTTTGTACTTTTTTATACATAATACTATTTGTACAAATATTTTATCTCATTAGTACCAGTTTACCAAATACAGAAATAAGTAGGTGAAAGGTGGCCAGTTAACCTTTGTGAAGGGCCTTCCACAGCGTGGGAACACGTCGCCACATTTTAGTAACTATTGATCGTTTTAAGCTAGAAATATTTTTTTTCTAAAATCTGCAGCTTATGCACCAGGTGATGGTTTATGTGGTAAATGTGTAAGATCCATAATTATGTGAAAAACGCCACAGAATCGTACAATTCCAGTGGCTCTGGGTTTAGTGTTTATGATAAAACAAGGGCTTTCAAAGCATGTCTTTAGTAATAGGTAATCAGACTGTACCTAGTGCAAGCATTTCTATAAGTATCCATTAAAATTATACTTTCCAGAATTCAACACCCTTTTATCACTTGTCATCATGAAACTTCCAGTGACTCCATCAATTAAGGCTTATACTGGGTCCCAAAGCAGGCCTTACATTTGGTGATTAACCAATTGCACCCAATTACATTTCTTTCAGGTAGCAGGCACCTTGGTCGCTGTCACACCCTCGGCTTCACAACACATGAGAGCCCCACACTCTCCCCTTCCACTTTCACCCAGAGACACTGCAAGGTCCACATTAACCATTCAGGGATGACTGTTTCTTTTTTGTTTAACAAAAAGTATGGGAACTGGATTTGTGAAATCAAAAAACATATGCACATCAGTCCCCACAGATCCTGCCCACTTTGACATTCAGATGTCCTCTCAGGTAAGTTGAAGGGTGACCAGCAGGGTCACATTCAGAAGCAGAGCCCTGATCATCCAGACCCCTGGGGCTTCAGAGTAATGGCCCAGGAGAAAGTGGAAATGAGCGAGATCCATGGATAACATCAACGACATGGACAATAGGAGGGGTGCTATCTGGGAGCTAATGTTTCCATCTATAAATAGACAGACACTGCTCGCTCTTAGAGACATGACTTGTGGAAGGAGGCCAGTGGCGGCCGGTATGGATCGGGGTTTGGGGCGTAGGTTGGGGGAGAGGGTTGTAAAAAAATAATGAAAAACATAACTCTTCGCCGCATCTCTCTGTCGTCGCCACATCTCTCCGGCATCTTCCCAGCCAGGAACAGGAAGCACATCCAGGCTCCCCAGACCAATCACATTGGTCTGAGCGCCGTGATTAGGCACTCAAACGCAAAAACAACAGTTGATGGACAGAATGCAGAACAATGTCATACATTCACCCCAGTACAGAGTTCTGGGCCTAAATCCATCGTTTTTTTGCTCACCATGCCATTCCAGTTTGAACCCATCCATATGCAAATCAGTCTTGACCCTGTGCCTCATGGGAACAGTCCAGCCCGAACTGCCAAGCCAGGTCCTCCTGGACTGGAAACAAGCATTCTAGGACCGGTTTCGGGGTTTCACCCCTCTTCAGCCAGGATAGCTTGATTCCAGAGGCATGGAGAGCACGGGACCCACGTCTGGGCATACCCGTCCCACTCGGGGTGACAAATGCAAAAACAACAGATGATGGACAGAATGCAGAACAATGTCATACATTAGGCACTCAGCCAGGGAATGGGAGCCTCTGCATGTTCTCCACCCAGGCTGTAATTCAGCCTGTGTGGAGAAAATGCAAAGTATGCAGGATTGTTTGGCTGGCCCGAAAGGGCCGGCCAATAAGTTATTGCGCACTTACAGTGTGCCCACCTCTCCTCCCCTCTGCTCTGAGAGCAAAGCAGTCCCGCCCACTAAGACTCCCGCAGCAGGAACAAATAAAATGATAAAAACGAGTTATTATAATTTTATTTTTCCTTTCCACTGCTGTAAGCAGTGGGTTGACGCTCCTCCGCCTTCGCAGAGGAGCCGCCACTGAAGGAGGCAACATATGGGGGCTGTTTTTTCATGAAAGGCCCAGCACTACTATTAATGTAGCAGTTGCAGTGGCACTAGGACCAAGGGTTTGAGGGGGCCACTGCACCCCAATTATGATGTTATTTCACCCCAAATTATGAATCTTTCTAGCAAAAAGTGGAGTGGAGGCCAATTTTCCTTGCTAGTATTAAGGCCCAGGTCACCCATGTGGGACATGGAACGGGACCCCAGCCCAAGGGAAGGGGGGGGGGGGGGAGAGAGGGGGGGGCGAGGTGTGGGGCTTTATTCCTTTTTTTATTACACAAATGGGCAGACAGTCTACTGTGAGCCTCGGGCCTAGGTGTAATAGCTCTGTGTAGTGGGCAGAGAACAAAGTCTGTTTCGTAGGGCTGTAGGTATCATTGGTGCTGCAGGTGCAGTGGCACTGAGGCCCAGTGGTGTGAGGGGCCAACTAAATACCATTTATGGCTGCTTTACTACCCTTCTTCTTCCTTGTTTGCATTAGGCCTGATCGAGCACCCTTGCTGTGCCATTGTTTTTGGCCTCATATCAATGGCCCAAGGGAGGTAAATAGGTTGATGAAGAGGAGACAGCTTAGCTTGGGACTCAGAGTGACAACAGAATGGGTATGGTGCAAGATCGGGCCCATGTTTTTAACAAAGAGCTGAGGAGACTGCCTGTTTCACAAGGCAGCAGCTATCAATAGTGCAGCAGGTAAAGTTGCACTGGATCCTAGGGGATTGAGGGGCCCAGTGCATCAGATCATTACTGCCTTACTCTCCAAAAGAGGGCCTTGCTAGCATTAGATCTGAGGAAAACATTTCTGCAAAGTGGGGGTGACATGTAGGGGCTTATTTTTTCTGAAAGTGACAGTCTGTTTCAGGATTGGAGTGACGTCCAGGCATGGAGGGAAAGGCAGAGGCAGAGAGGCAGCGTACTACTCAGGGATGCAGATATCATTAGTGCAGCAGGTAAGGTAAGGTAAGGTAAAGTTGCTTTGGGACCCAGGTGTGCAAGGTGCTCACAACACCTTCATTATGTAAGGTAGAGGTTTTTAGTCAATTTATGTTTTTGTGTGACATATTTGCTCTTTTATACTGCTCCCATTTAGTGCAGAATGTGAACTACAGAAAAGTACCCCTGAAATTATCTCGTACTCCCAGCCCCCTGTGCTCAGCTTTACCACTTCCGCTTGCCCAAATCTTGCCATAAAGTTTTGGAGGGGGGCCCGACTTCAAAACGTTTTCCTTAGGGGGGCTCAGAGCAAAAAAGTTTGAAGACCTCTGCTCTATATCATGTCTGGTCACAGAGTAGATGTACAACACCACATGAATCCAGTGACAACAAAGACGAATAATCATAAGTTGGATTTTTCTTTTTTTTGTTCTTGAACGGTTGCCCAGCCAACACGTGTTTCGTCTGAGGCGGTACCCCACGACTTCTTCAGGGCTTCAGGCAAACAGGAAGAGATGTCAATCTCTCCTCCGGTTATACTTCCGTCCCGGCTGGCGCAGGAAAGTAGATATTCTTAGAAGTATAAGTCCTGGAAAGGGACCTCGATTGAAGCTAGAAGTAGCGGCTTCTGAGTACGTGGACAAGCTTGCAAGGGACCAACCCATAACAAAGGTGCCACTCTTGATCTCATCATCGCGAAACCGGGATCAGTAAACATGATCGACATCACACCAACAGAATTGTCAGACCACCATCAAATTCTTTTCCAAATATCCACACAAGAAACTAAAATCAAGGGCCAAATGAGAAAGGTAAAAACCTGGATGAGGGATTACAGCCACGTAGGCAGAACTGAATTGGTGGGCTTGTGCACTGCTTTGGCACCGCGGACTGACCAAACATCGGTTCTAGAATTGATGCAGCTCTACAATAGCAATGTGACCAACAGAGTTCAGACGGTTGCTCCACTACGTCTAAAAAAGGCAAAAGAAAAAACATCAGTACCAAGGAGACAACTAAGGCATATGGAACTACTATCGAGGAAGGAAACAAACACCATCCATTTTGAAAAGCTGAGAATAGAAAGAATCTCATACAAAAAAGCTATCTTGAAAGCCAAAACAACAGCGATCAGATCTCAACTAGACAGAGCAAAGAACAGGCCTAGAAAACTCTTTGAAATAAAACAACCATCAGGAAAACTTGCAGAACCCACAATTACAAACAACTTGAAGAACCTCTGCAACGCCTTCTCAGATTTTTTCAAAGATAAAATCGCAAACATAAGCAACTCTATTCCCAGCCAAATTAGTGCACAACCTAGGGACTCCACCAACCACACTCTCACAACACACAAAAGGAATACTGACCAACACACTCCAACTGTCCTAAGGAAAAACTGAGCCTTCTGGAACAGTTTCAGATCTCTATCTGAGGTGGAAATCATTAAAAACATTCAGTCTATGAAACCTACCACACATTTTGACAATCCCATTCCCTCCCATCTACTGAAAGAGATCCTACGAAAATTGTGAAAGCATTTCTCCAACAAGGAGCCCTATCAGAATGCCTGAAGATGGGGCAAGTATCTCCCCAACTGAAAAATCCGGCACAGACCAGAAAGACTTAAATAACTTCAGACTAGTATCCAGCCTGTCTTTCCTAGCTAAATTAATAGAAAAATGCACCCATGATCAGCTAGGTGAACACATCAAGAATTTTGACCTATTATGCAACCACCAATTAGGCTCCATAACCTGGTCACAATGCTGAAGTCGTCATTCTAAACATCCTAGAGGATATACAAACTTCACCAGACCAAAACGTATCCTGTCTCCTAACACTTCTGGATTCATCAGCAGCATTTGACAAAGTCAGCCACAAACAACTCAGAGAAACTCCAGAAGTCAGAATGGGACTATCAGGAGCCGTCCTTAACTGGTTCCATTCCTTCTTGCAGAACCGACAACATAGTAGTCAAAATCGGCAACTGTCTATCGGATGTAGCAGACATCGACAGGGGAGTTCCGAAAGGATCTTCAATTTCACTAACACTCTTAAATCTATACATGGAACCACTCACTGAAATCCTTTAACAATCAGAAATCTCAAACCAAATGTATGTGAACGAAGCACAACTCAACTTCAAACTGTCTTCTCAAGAGGATATCCGGAGGCTGGATGATACACTGTGAAAAACACAGGAGTAGCTGGCACACAACCATCTAAAACTAAATCCGCTGAAAACTGAATTAATTCTCTTCCTCCACCCTCACCCCTCCACGATAGACCCCAACAAACTCAATCATGGTCCCTTAATATCAATTCGCTAAACTGCACCCCAACCGTCAGCGACTCCATAAAATCCCTAGGCATTACAATAGACTCAAATCTAAACATGCAAGCACACATACAAGCTGCAACCAGAAGCGCTTACCTACATCTGCACCTTCTAAGAAAACTAAAACCATTTATACCGCCAGAAGATCTCAAAACAGCAGTTCAATCGCCAGTGCTCTTAAGACTGGATTATGGGAATGCCACACTCATAGGTCTACCTAAAGCAAGCCTAATCCCAATGAAAGTGACAATAAATGCAGTAGCAAGACTCTTAACAAGCACATGTCGCTAGGATCGCATTTCCATATCACCCAGAGCCCTCAACTTGCTCCCAGTTGAAGCTAGGATCCAACTAAAGGTTGCTTGCATAACACACAAAGCTCACAACAATTCTGGTCCTAAATACTTGGCGAATACAATCAGCTATCAGGTGGTGAAAGGGTCTCTAGAAGTGCAAAATCCATCATACTAGAACCACTCGGCTTCAAAAAAAGGGAAACATGCGGCCGCACTTTCGCACGATCTGCCCCAAAAATTTGGAACTCCCTGCCACTCTCAATGAGAACATCTCTCAGGATCTTCAAGAAAGAAGTTAAAGCCTTACTACTAAAAAAACATGTGTCTTAAGAGAACTCCTTGTAAACTGTAACTCACCCTATCGTATATTGTATTCTATTGTTTTGGAACATGCTCTCTGAAAACTATGTACAGCGGATCATAAGTGAAAGGTGTTTTTACTGTACTGAAACTACTTCTTCAGATCTCTCTTTGTAGAACGGTCTGTTACCATTATGGTCATGTTCGCGCTTTAAAAAACACTATAAATAAACCTGCACGGACCGCGGCTGAATTGTAGATTATAATTCCTAAAGGGGAGGTAGGTCTTCAAACTAATCAGTGCAGATGTTTCAGAGTGGGGCGAATACTTTTCATTTCCATCCGGGACAGGTAATTAATTAGGCAGCTGAACAGAATACAAACTAGAATAAGAGTGAGCTGTGCCCAATATAGTGGTGCGGAACTTTGCAAGGCCAAGATGCGAGGGTGATGACAAGTTATTACCATTGATTTGGATTGTGTTTGTATAGTGATGAATGCTAGAGTTGAACAGAGACTATTGGGTAGGGAAAGGGCTCTTTTGGGGTCCCGATAGGGTGGTCTCCTGGGAGGGTCAACAAGGTAGGTGTGGGTAAAGTAGAGCGGAGAGGATCCAAAGATCACAGAATTCAATATCTAGCATTACATAATTGAGAAAGGGGTGTGGAGTTCATCTGGTTGACAAACATTCAAACTAAGACAGTTGGGAATAGCAAGAGTGCCCAGTTAATGATTGCGAAATGACTACTGATATTGTGTGCATATGGTAGATGGCTGATCATGTGGATGCCACAGACCTTTTGTGCTAATGTACAGATGAGTGGTGTTTCTGTGCTAACATAAATATTGAGGATGTGGTGAGGTCAGCTTCGTTAGGTGCAAGTACCTGTTCACAACATACTATTTCGGCATAAGTAAATGGGAGGGAGTGTGAGCGATATGCAGGTCAGGGTTAGCATGTCACAACACAAAATGGTGTGACACCCTAGGACATCGCTCTATGCCTAGTTGGCTTGTGGTACACACAAATAGGTTCAGTGTAATGCAAACCCTGCTGTCTAAACATACTACCTTAATATCCCTCAGTATCTGAGGCAATTCCAAGATTTGGACTAGGATGGCTCACTCACGTAATGTGACATGCTTCATCATTTGCCACATCGTCCCACCCAGGTAAGATGATACTACCCGGGTGGACTCGACCTCAGGAGGTGGCTGGCCTGAGGGAGTTCTTAGTTATTACTTATCTTTTCTGTATAATGATCAGATCCAGTTTTTCTCATAAATTTTTTTTTAGGATAAACCACAAAGTTTCCTTTATTAAGGTGGTATCCTAGGCTTGTTAAAGGTTACCAAAGGGTAAACTCAGGAGGCATATAATGTTTTCATGACCTAAATGCGTCGCTGAGTAGAATTTATCATGCCAACATGTTTCTGCCTATAACTAGCCTAATGGTCTATGGCATTCATCAGGGCAAAGTCTATGTGTCCCAACACCACAAAGAGTTAGTGCAGAATCACCACAGATGTAAAAAGTAGAGAGGACATACCTCTCAAATAGGGTTATTTTTGATTCACCTGCAAATTGATACAGAAGGTGTAGTAGTAAGACAACATTAAAATATATGTATAGCAGGGAGAAAGATCCTAAGTGCATTAATCTCTACTTTAGTTTCTAAGGCATGTATTCTTCTTACATTCAGAGCCTCAAGATTTATATTTATTAAAAAACCTTTTTTTAAACATTCTAGCACAGTTAACACATTAATCAAATGGGAAGAGGAGCTGTAAAAGCATTAAAAACAGCATGAATGTATGCCACACTACACACGTGGGAGAACACGAGATGTTAATACCTAGTCATAGTGGGAAAATTGCCCCATGGTCTGTTCAGGTTGGGCCTCTCCTGTTGTCACACTCTAAGTTATAGGGCGATATACAACAATTGGGTTTTCAAAGAAGAAAAATTCATGAAGATAATTTAGAGAGAGCAAACATTAGTTTTAACGCTAATCGTGTGGAGACCTAAATTTTTTGTCACCTCTGGGATTTCTTAGGTCATCCTGTATACCAACATATAATTTTACTCACTAAATCAAGGTAGAGAGCTCACTTTGATCCTACAGTGCCCCTTGGAAACAGCCGACTGGTACGATGGCTGATAGCCGGAAGATTGTTCCTTTTAAAGGGCCCGCGGTGGGCGTGTTTTCCTCATTCTACATGCCACCTAATCCGGATATTGTCGGCAAGTTAGAAAATCCGGATTAATGGTGGTGGAAATAGTGCTTCCACCTTTTTTCAGGAGTGTTGTCCGATGACTCCCGAGTCCAAATCCGCTGCCGATCCAAACTAATGGAGGGCGGTCTGGGCTTTCGGCTCGGAGGGAAGGGTGTGTCTTCTCTTCCTACGTGTGACGCACTGGTTGCTAGTGCATCTGTTTATGCTCGATTCCCGATTCTCCGGCGTATAGAGCCCCGTGCTCACACATATGTCCGGAGGATCCTGGGACTCGTGGTCCCTTGTTCATCATTATGTAGCCATTCTGGGGAACGTGACACTGGAAAATTGGAAACAGGAACGCAACCTCAAAATGGTATGTTCTACCATCGACTCTCGGTGCCTACAAGGAGGGGGTCATTCATTTTATTTCAAAAGAACTAAAATAGTGCCATATCAAAGAATGTATATTTAATCAGTGTGGTACTGATAGCTCCCGCACCAGGCCCTGTTCCGGGGGTGATGCGAATGAAGCCCCACACTTCTGTCTTTATTAAAATTGTTATCACCTATGTAACGACGGTGTAATCACTCCCTGTAATTAGTCCATCAATTGTATATTATGTGTATAGCTTCGAGCCATCCCATTACTAGGGCCATAGGCAGAGGGAGATATTTTACCCCCTTAGTCATGTCGTATTTAATGTTCTTTATATGGTCATTTCTAGCATGGTCATTTTACTCTTTTCTGTGCCTTGACATGGCTCAGTTTATCTGCTCAATGCTCCCCAAGGTATATCATCATTCAACCCTAGTGAATCAGTATATAAGCAGAACACCCAACGCTGTTCAAACCTTAGCAATGCTTTGGTTATGTCTGTTCTTTTCTGTTCCCGTTTCTCAATTATGAACCACTCCATGTCATCTGCCGTATGTTGTTATTCAGTATAGTTACGTGTCAATTTAGTATTGTCTTTTTTGCACCGGATTGTGCTTCTGTGCTCTGTTATACGTATCCGTATCTTCCGCGAGGTCATCCCTATGTAGAGCAATCCACATGGGCATTTTAGAGCATAAACCACATTGCTAGTATTGTAATTGGTAAAGTGTTTTAATCGCCATGGTGGGGGTAAGCCTAACTTGATCGAGGTACATTTTCGGGTAAACTTGCATACCCCACATGGTTGATGACCGGTGTGGGGGGGAGGGGGGGGGTTGAGGGAGGATCCAGAGCCTCTGTTGTGACTCAACTGGTTTCTTTGTTTTTGGGCGTGTGTGTACGACCACATCCCATATATTCTGACTTTGTTTGTATGCGAACATAGGGGATGTCGTTCTCAAACTCCCTGTATTCAAGATGCTCCAGTATTTTCTGACCATTTTTTTCACTGCGTTTGATATAGGGGTGAAAGTCGTCACGCAGATAGGTCTAGGTCCACATGTTTTTTGTTGTTGTACGTCTCAAGTAGGGCTGGGTATCAGCATGTGCCATGTAGTAAACTAGGTTACTGAGAAATAAAGTTGATCCGAGAATATTTCAGAGGTGTGAGCTGGTGTGTGCGGGAGGATGGGAATGGAATTTGTAAGCGAGAGCGAAGGCATATTGTGTTTCATATGATGGAGCAGGCCTACCACTATAAGCGGGCTAAAGAGGGAAGTCATCCATTTCTTTGTACAATCTTTACTGCGGTCCCCATAAATGACTGAAACAAGAGTGATGGTCAAAAGACTGATCACATGACCTGTTAACTGGTGGCTAAATAGAATTTGCCATTTGCAGATTTAAGTCCAAGAGGAAAATTTGCAACACAGGGGAATGAGCAAAAGGGGAAGGGGAGGCTTCTGTAAAGAAGTGAAGGGGCATCGGAAACTTAAGGACAAGAAGGATTGAAAATCAGAAGCTCATTCTTGATGTACCTATCATATGTACATCCAGTGCAGAGGCTAAGATAGTGCTATGGGGGGGATCTTTTATTAGGAGCGGGAACGAATGACATTTTCTGTTGAATGAATGTGAAAAAGGATAATCTGGTGTTGCCCTTTACGTATCCGCAGAACAATTAGAGCAGGCTATCGTAGAAGAAAAAATTGCTGCTGCTTCAAGAAGCTGTGACACAATTTGTTTCCAACACAAAGGAAGAGGGACAGCTCCCTTGTTGCAGAAGTTCCCAAATGATGGCTAGAGCTACAGAGACCTACTTTCAACCAGGTATTCAACTACAATGCGTAAGCTACTTTCTACTCTGGTTCCTTGGAGATTCTAAATGAAGAAATGTAAAACTGCATTTCCAATTAATTGAGAGTAATTCAGAATGTATGATTGTTGAGAAAGCACGAGAAAAGCAGGATTCAAACCCATAGTGGAAAATGATATGTATATGGTACTTGTAATCTAAAGTAAAAGGTAAGACAGGGCTCGAGAACACCACTGTAAGGCTAGTGCTACAGACCAAAGGCAGCGTTGTGATATTTATATTTGTTCCTGGTTAAAAGAAAACATGAATCATACACTAGGTGATCCAATCCTGCACCTGCTTGGTTGTAGTTATGTTTACATGAAATGGGGCACTGGTGGCGAGAGACGTAGAGACCTCCTCACAACAAGCAGTGTCCTCCATGCTCGTTTACAATTCATGCTGGTCTAGATGCCATTCCTAAATTCACAGAATAGCAAAAAACAGAAAGAGACTAATTCAGGATTGGAGAGCCCACAAATAGCAAATGAATAATACAGTGATAATTTTGGAGAGAAAGTGAAGTGGTACAATGTTTCTTTACTGAACACTGCTTTGAAAATAACTAATTTGTCAGTTTTGCATATTATACTCTCAGATGGTGTACTGCCATATTTGGTTATATTTAAATGTTGAACAATTATCCCAAAAATAATACATATGTAGAAGCAGAGATCTCACCAAATAAATCAAGCCAGCACTTTCAGACATTAAGAATTTTAGTGACCAACAAGAAATTGGATTTTGTTGCCCAAAGAAAACAGATGAGATAAAAGTAATGCTTTGATTGGCGGACATGAATTATATTTTAATGACAAAAGTAACAATTATCAACTTAACGTAACAAATCAGACATTACCAACAGTGTAAAAAAGGAGCAACACAGAATTAGTAAGAAGTTATTTTTGAGAAAAATACATACCTTTGACAGAGGGTTGTTTCGTTGGAGGTCGCATTGTTTGGATAAGACGCAATAAATTACTAATAAGAGAATCCTACAACAAAAAAGTTGGAGAAATTAGTAATTCTGTACACCGGGGTGAAGGTCAAAATTAAAAGATGAAGCGTTGATTGAAGAATCAGCTACCATAGCTAGAGAAGGTGTATGAAGTACTACAAACTCTACCTAAATTTCAAATTAAAAGAGAGAGACCAGGCAAAATCAAGACACAAAACTTACTGTGAATTCAGCACCATTCTTCATCAGTACTGATTTGAAAGCGTCAAATGTTGTGTTTTTCTCAGCAAGGCTAATAACAAATTCGGCTGTTTAAAAAAAAAAAAAAAAAAGGAGAAATTAGCTGAATTATAAAATTCACTAATTTAGAATTCAGTGTACATAAAGCTTTCAAACCTAGAGCCAATGATGCTATTTAGAGAATTAAACTAAAGGATATCTGTAACTCATATCGTACACAGAATTATATCTGGGCACTTAAATAGCCTATACACAACATAATGGCACTCCTTTAACCAAACCAAGAGATTTTGAGGACTCAAAACCCATTTGCTTTGCCAATGCATTTCATTGATTTCTAACATTCTATTTGTAACAAGCATAAGTATCAACATCTTCACCATTTCCTCAGGAGTGAAATACAATTAAAAATCCACACCCTCTTCCATGCGGCATGGAAAAGGAGAGTGGACTTTTAAATATGATATTTATAAGCAGGACCACTGGAATTACATATTTCTGCTGCAGTGGCATCTTAACCCCACTAACCACATATTCCAAGGTTATAGTCACTTATCAAAAGTTAACTGGTAACCTTTCATCTCTTATCCTTGTATTCCCGGATTTAAAAAATGAGAACTTGGTTAATATATGATGTGAAATGGTTTCTGTCTGCAGAAGGAAACAAAGGCCATACTTGGGGCCTCATTATGATGGTGGTCGGACTTTCGTCCGACCGCCATCCTTCCGGCAATGGAACAGCCCGACTGGCTGTCGGCGGTCCCACCATAGGAATTATGAGGCGACCGCCTTCAAGGTGGTCGCAATGCGCATTCTTTGTATTGCGCATGTGCTGCGGGCTGCAGCACACGCAGCAATACAAACAAAACACATCTGACATATCCCAGCACTATGTGGCAGGCACCATGGCCCATTTCGGAGGTCCAAGGGGAAAGGGGGGGCCCGCTACAGGCCCCCCCAAGTTCCTTTCTGCCTGCCTTTTCATGGCAGGCTAACCCCCATGAAACGGCCGGCAGAAACGAACATTGTAATCCCTACTGTAGGGATTACTGTCCCTCCGACGGTCCGGCAGGCTCCTTGAGCCCGTCGGCTCCATGGCAGTCGGTCTCTCCGACCGCCCTCCATCCGCCCGCCATCATAATGCGGCGGGCAGACAAGCAAGGTCGGATGGCGGTGGGACTGCCACCGAGGGCCTGACAGTGGCGGTCCACCCGCCATCGTAATGAGGTCCTTAAGTTACATATGTTTAAAGAAATCATGTTCGAAAGAATTCTCTCTTACTTATTATAAAAAGATTTTGTTTCACAGTTACGAAAGTTTATATTTAAATCCTAGTATTCTTTCACGAGCGCAAAGTTTGAAAGTTTCCCCAACACTTTGTCTCGATTTTTAAATACATTACAGGGCTCGAAAAATCCAAAAAATGGTACTAGTCCTGCAGGTCTAGTACCTTGAAAAATCTCCTCGACCTAACTGCAACCTACTTGACCTCCATCTCTGAAAGCGGAGCAAATGTGACAAGATAACAAGATTTAAAGGCATCTTTATTGCTCATTAACTTTGTGAGCAATAAAAATGCCTTTAAATCTTGTTATCGTGTCACATTTGCTCCGTTTTCAGAGACAGAGGGCAAAAGTTAGTTTGTCTTCCTACTCGCCAGAAAGGGCGAGTAGGACCTAAAAACAGCTCGCCCTCGTTAAATTTAGCTCGCATATGTGAGCGGTCGAGTGGATTTTTCGAGCCATGCATTATATATGTTTTTGTACTATGGAGTCAGCAGATTCCTTTTCTGATTTATGCTATAGGTTTTATGAGCAGATTGATATCTGCAGTTGTGGGTTTAGCTAATCGAGGATATCTGTGGGAATGGGTGAGACAGTCCTCTTTTCCTCAAGTTAAGTTAGTTTGAGTAAGGAGATTTACAGGGTGGTAGTAGCTACAATGGGTTTTACAGGAGGTTGGATGCTGCAATCTCCAAATTTAACTCAAGTAACTGAACATTATATCCCTTCTGTGTGCTCTACAGCTGGGTGCATCTTACAGTCCTCCTTCTAACCCTTGTCAATTACACAGTCCTGCTTTCATACACAATACATCCTGTGTCCATACAAATGACCAAAGTGTGTTTTTCAGAATGTTTGTGAAAAAGTGTTTGTAAGATGTCTGTTTTTCTCTGTGGTGTATTATTTCTGATCAAGTTTATAATGGCTCCATATATAAGTATTCGGGCGAGATTTGCCATCTTCTTGGCTAATGAGCCTAACACCTATTGTCTGTGTCCTTGAGTCATATTTCCCTGCTAAAAGTCACACAGTACCTCAGCCCATGTGTCTACTCTATTTGTGACTCCCAGGCCATTTGTCATACCTGTTCCACCAGAATAGACATGGCTGGGTTCCCTTTCTTCAAGGGTCCATATTCCCTTTTTAGTAAAATGTAACGGTCTTGGCTAGCACCAGTCCTAAATAAAAAGACCAGAAGCTGCCAGTTTCAAGAAGTAGGGCCACAAAGACACCTAGTGGTACCTGAGGTTTTTCTAAGCAATCTTTACACACAAAACGCGGATGATATTGTGCTACGTTTAGATAGTGGTTCACAGGACAGGGTAGTAAATATTTTATTTCGGCCATAGGCCAGTAAAGTAACATAAAACAATTTTTTTTTAAATATAAAATGCATTGTTTTTGGGCTATACAGTGCGCATACATCAATATGCATAGATACGCCTTGGAGTCCGATTGCACAAAATTAGTACAAATACACTTCTAAAGGCAATTACCTAGGACGATCCGCCATGCCGGAGGGTGAAATTCATACATAAACGTTTAGCTAAAATTGAATTAAATATGTGCATCAATTGTCCAGTTATAACTGCATTAATTTAACTTAGCTAACGGGGAGTAGCAATATCTCATCTCTCATAATACAACTGAATATATATATACCTTGCAATGTCCCAGGAGAACCAGATGAATAAAGTGCAATTGCTCAAGTGCAGTAGGTAAAATCAATTATTCCTAGACAATCATATTTACAAACTGATTCAGCGCAGGACTCTAAAGATTGTGATAAAGATTGTTTTGGGCACATCAACGTCAAATTACAGCAATAAGAGTATGCCTGTAGAACTTGGGTATGCCTCCCCTTTTGTAAATAAGCTAAAAAATTAAAAGGATTAAAAATACTCATCCTGGCCCACGTCTACAACCACTCTTTTAAGGAAAAAAGACTAAAATTTCAACCCTGCTTTCTTGCGTATAAAGCTGATTGCAAGTAAATATCTAAGGAGGGTAAAAATTATATATGGTGATGTGTCGCTTTTAAGTACCCTCAGAGCTTCTTCAAATTTCCTATAGCCCAATTTCTTGCACAGGACAGGGTAGTACTTGAGGCCTTTAATGGACATAGTGGGCAAATTGCCACAAACCTTCAGCGCTATGTTAAAACTGTGCTAAATAAAGCGGAAAAGTGGTTTGATAGCAGATGCTCTGAGACCCACAGAGCTTTAATGGCTGCCCTAAAGCTGCAACCCAGCGATGAGGAAAAAATTAGGGCTTGTAGGAAAGCTTATAAATTAGCTATGCTTCAGAGGAAAAAGGCTATCAAGGAGCAAGCCTGTGAGGATGTATGCCAAGCCTCTGTTCTAGTAGACAGTGCAAAATTTTGGGAAATAGTTAACAGACCTGTTTTCACTGGCCTAGCAAATAGACTGAGCTGTGTTATTGCCCCCGAAAGATGAGTAACCCATTTTGAGGGATTATACAGTGGGAAGGACCTGGTAGGACCCGATACCCCTTAGGTTCCAGAAAAAGATATTCCATCCCTGATTTTCACCACTGAGGAGGTGGGTAAAGCTAACATGGTCACAGCAGGGGTAAGGCGCTGGGGCCAGATGGGGTTCCCCAGGACCTCAACAAAGCAGACCATCAGACCTGGGCCAATATCCTGTCTTGTGTTTTTAATGCAGCATGTAGGTGTGGTGTTCCCTCTTCCTGGTCTAGTGCTATAATTCTTCCTATATTTAAAAAAGGGGTTAGGGACGGCCCGACCTGCTATCGCCTTGTTTTCCTCCTAGACTCGGCCGATAAAATAAATTGGAAAGTTGTTTTGGAGCGTCTAACCTCTAGGTTAGATAACTCCAATGTAATATCAGATTTACAATACGGCTTTAGGCAGAGAACAGGGACCCTGGATCAGTGTGTCAATTTGCAACTGATAAGTGTGCAAATACACTGTAGCCAAGAAGGGTTGCCTACATAAGGCATTGATTGACCTAACCTCAGCATTTGACCGAGTTAACCGATCCCAACTATAGCACATTCTTTTGGACTTCGGTTTGGAGGTCGAGCTTGTGGCATTTTTACATAATTGTCATTCTAACCTTTCAGCCTCGGCCAAGAATGACGAGAAATGCAGCTTGACTACCCCCTGGGTGGTTCAGAGAGGAGTAAGGCAGGGGTGCTGTTAGGCCCCCTTGCTTTTTACCCTATATATTAACAATCACGGGACACCTTGACAGTAGCCTATCGGGATATTCCAAGGGTGGGGTCTAAATTAATCCCCGCCCTGTCATATGCAGATGATGCGGTCTGGTTTGCATGGACTGCCGTGGGTCTCCAACAGTTGTTAAATGCTTTTAATGATTTTATGGACTCCCTAGACTGGTCTACCAATTTCACTAAATCACATACCATGACGATTGGCTGTCGGAAGGCTGGTGGTCAAAAGTTTTTTGGCAACAGGGTCGAACTTACTAAGGTTCCGACCTTCCCTTATCTGGGAGTCTTATTTGATAATAAAGACTCTTGGGTTCCTCTAAAATCTTGAAAAAGAACCCATTAATGAGGGTGGTGGGTGCCACTATGGACTATGCAGGTAGACTAAGGGCCAAACTGGTACATGCTTTATTGAAGGTATATCGAGAAAAGTGTGTCCCAATGGTGACTTATAGGAGCGATGTGTGGGGGTATAAAGACGGTGGAGAACTCCAAGTGGTCGAAACTAATTTTTTGCATCTTCTGCTTGCTGTTCCCACCATTACTCCTTCATTCCTGCTACATAAGGAGGTTGGTTTGGGATATCTCTCTGAACTCATTGCACTGGCACCCATTACTCATTGGTTGAGAACTTGGTCTAGCCCTGCCTTTGTTCTAAATCAGTTAGTGATTGAGGATTGTAGAGCACTTGAGCGGGCTTTATATATCCAGTGGTTAAGATATGTTAAAGAAACATTGTTGAGTGTGCACTGTATGTATCGATTTATCAACCCTAGACCTCTACGACCCAGAGAAATAGGTTATAAAAAGTCTGCTCTTGGATAAGTGGCAAAACGAAAGAGAGGGGATAGAACTTGCCAAACCAACCGGGGGAACCTTAGCTGTAGATTGTTAGCAACACCTTTCATCATTCCCTGTTGACAAGGTTTAGGTTTAATACTATTCATTGGTTTTTAGTTACTCCCAAGGGTTATTGTAAACAAGAACACCATAAACCTGTCCTTGTGACAATTTTTCTAATCAGAACATGATGCACTTTATATTCTTTTGAGACTTTTACTGTACCTTGAGGAACAAATGTAAACTCCCTTTAGTAAGAAATAATCACTTTGCCCAAGTAAGACCTGCCGTGTTGTTTTTACAAATACTTGCTTCGCCATTGGTGTGTTCTGGGTTCGCAAACTTTCTCTGCGGAGCCATTAGACTTAGGAAAAAGTTTTTTACTGACTAGGGTTTTTTTTAACAGTTTTACCTGAAATATAAAGTGTTTAGCTGGCCCCGATTATTTTCTGATAGCATAACAGACCAATGTTTAAGGTTTTTGATGTCAGTTATTTGTCGGTCAGGTTTTTTTATATTTTCTTTCTTATTTCTGTTCTTAACTGAATATTATCATGCGTTCTTTGCACATAATTTAATGGTATGCTGGTATTTATATAAGAGTTTTGTATAAACATATTTTAAATATCATTAATATATGCACTCTGTAATCTTATCTTGGCGCTTTTATGGTCTATATTGACCGAATAAAATAATTATTGAATTGACACCTAGTATGCATATGTACAAATATGGCACTGCTCACCTCATGGCAATACGCTACCAAGATTCTTCGATGTCTGAGCTGTACAATGGACACACTGCCCAAACCAGCACAACATTGTGTATAGCAACTCATTATAACATTCACCTCACAAAATTTGGTGATGTACACTTTAGCTTTAAAAGGCTCATGGTGTTTCCCTGCCAAGAGCAGCCTGCGATGAATACATCCCCCAAAAGAAAATCTGCTCACAATATATCACCAACCACAGTTGGATCAGAGAGAAGCCTGCAAGGGTGGAAGTTGTACCTCCCTTCCCATCAGCAGCTAATGCCTAACAGTTTGAGGTTTAAGCTTGAGTGGTACATCCTCCACTCCCTTTTCTAACCATTCATTGTGCAACACAGCTGTCAAGCAGCCTTATGAGTGGTGTTGACACTCCAATTGCAAAGGTTGTCGCATAGGATCGGGGCTATCTGGGTCTTGGTAACACCTAGTATATCTTCATAAGACTAAGTCCTGGTGCCAATTAAATAAAACCTTTAAAACCTTCACAAGATAAGAATTCAAGTCAAAACCATAAATGTTTTTTCAAAATTAGGTTGACTACAGAAGGCAAAAAAGTAATCAGTCAAATCAGTGTGAAATTAGCATTTATAAGAATTAAAAATAAGAAAATGCAAGAGGCTCAACATATGGTATACCTCCAAAGTAGGCAGATAGCGAGATTCAACAGCACAGTTTAGCAAAAAGACTAAAATACAGTCTGCATCCAAACAATGTGCAAAACGTTCAGTATAAATCAAATGATAGGCTAGCACAGACTGTTCTCTAAGCAAGTGGAAAAAGCTATTCATGTTTTTGCATGCATAAGAAACAAGCATAGGAAATGCAAATGGACTCGCATTTGCTTGTGTTAGAGCTATTGACGTATATGGCAATGTCTTTTACCTATGTGTTATGGAGAGTATGTAGTGTGTAATGGAATTATGTGGGTTGTATTGGATTAGTTAGTTGTGTAAGTGTGTGGCATGGAATTGTGTGGAGTGATTGGAGTAGTGGAATTATATGGCATGGTGTGCTATGGGATTATGTGGCTAGTAATTATGTGGTATTCAATGTACTGGAATTATGTGGAGTGGGATTCTGTGTTATGGAGTGTAATTATGTGGAATGGTATTTTGTGTTGTGGAGTGGTATGTAGTGGAGTTTAATTATGTGGTTTGCTGAATTATGTGGCATGGTGTGGAATGGTGTGGATTGGATGTATGTGGTGTGTTGACTAATTGTGTTGAGTTGTATTATGTGGTTTGGTGTCGAATTATGTGGTTTGGAAATATGTGGAGTTGAATTGTGTGGCATTGAACTGTGTGGATAGCTTTTCCTTTTTGGTGACGAAAAAGAATAGGTAAGAGCGAAGCTTCAGATGTGTGTGTTTGGGGGTAAAAAAAATGAAAGAGTTAGAGCTATTGGCGTACCTTATCTTACCTATGTGTTATGGATTGGAGTGGATGTATGTGGTGTGTAGTGGAATTATGTGGGTTATATCGAAATTGTTAGTTGTGGAATTGTGCCACGCAAATAACATGTCAGTAGGATCTTACACTTGCAGTAGCAAAAGCCCTCTGAGAAAACCCTGCAAGGGTTTTTTTGCTATTGGCAACTATTGCAGTGAGGTTGCTATCAAAAAGTCAATTTAGTCTGGCTGGGGGAGGCATAGCATTACGTTACCATTCTGCTAAAGAGACTGGTGCCAGAGAATATGAATGTCAGTTGCACCACATACAAAGCAGCCTCCACTGAAGACATCACAAATAAGATCTGAAAGGCTACCATTTAGGCATAATTGCATATCTCCACCAAACATATATAGAGTGGCTATTGACACGAGGACTGAAGCGATCCTTGAAAAGCCATCCCATAGCATGTTTTCTGTTGATCCCTTCTCAACTCACAATGGCAGAGATTCTATGCTGCTTTAAGATAGAATTTGATGAAGGGGCAACCTACACACAACATATGGTGAAAAGCTACTTAGCCGTAGATGTCAAGCCCAATCTTTTGATATTCGCATATGACCACTTGGCCATGGAGGACTAATGTGCAGTCTTAGACTCTTCACGCTGACAGATTATCTTAAACTATAGGAACGGACCATTCATTTACAATCGCTTCAAATAGCCTAAAGATTCAATGAGTCAAACTACATATTCCAGCGGGTTTTCTACACGCAGCTGCAAGTGAGAAACCTGGGTTGGATCAGAGATCAGTCTCATCTCCCCTACATTTTTCTACTGGCCCTCATACAGGTATACCGGCGTCTGGCAATGGGACGACTAGATGAGGAAAGGTACAAGAAAAAGTGAATTGCACATAAGCTGATCAGCAATTTTTCCAGTACAGCATAAAGGACTTTTGTTATACTACCCTTGCAAAGCTGGCAAAAGACCACCATCTGAGGGGGGCACGTGTCAAGGCCTGTGAATGTGTTGCCAGTACCATCGTGGAATCGAGCAAACCAGGAGTTATCTTCATCCATGTCTCATGCGTGCTCGAATTTCTCCAAGAGGTAGAGAATTCCAACCCATCCAGAGAACCATCGCAGTGGATTGAGCCAGATCCCTTTCACCACATCTTCATGACATGAAACTTGGTACACAATAAGGAAACGTATGCATTACAGTTTAGTGACAGAGAAGGGTAAGCAATTCCTTATGCATGCTGCAAAATAGATGTATATCTTCATTGTCCCAACACATGGTGCTCTGAAAACAAAGCAGGGTGGGTTGTGATCCTCTGACAAACGAACACAGAGGATACAAAACCACAAGTCAAGTGTAAAGCATCAGGAGTTAGGTTCAAAAAACTTTTTGGCCATGAAACAACATTAAACAGTATTTTAAAGCTTGTGAGTTGGTCAACAAGGGGCTTTCCGCGAAGTAAAAAAGAAACTATGTTTAGTCAACCCTGGGAACGAGACAAGCAAACCACAATGGAAGATAAACAAGCATCCTGTGATTGTGCGCAAAAAAAGTAACCTCCCTGTGCCTGAAAATTGAATGTGTCCAACTGTAATGCAATGTGTGACAGCGGTGTGCCAAATAACAACAAGCATTGACAAATCATGAACCTAGGCGTGCCTAGAAGGAGTGACCATGTGAGGAGGAGGAAAGTCCCTCTACGACAACTTCAATTAACAGAAACAAGACACTGACACCACACCTATCTCCAGCAACGCTAGCCAGCCTACCATCACCACCTAGACCCCAGTCACCACAGAAGACACTGCCAAGACCATGAAGAGCATTTACTCAGGAGCCCCCACTGACCCCTGCCCGCCGCACACCTTCCACAGAGCCACCGCCGCCATAGCACCCAAACTACAATGCACCATCAACTCCACCTACGAAACCGGCACGTTCCCAGACGACTGGAAACGTGCAGAAGTCAAGCCCCTCCTCAAGAAGCCCTCAGCCGACCCGGCGGACCTCAAGAACTACAGACCCATCTCTCTCCTCCCCTTCGCAGCCAAAGTCACTGAGAAGATAGTCAACATCCAGCTCACGACCTTCATAGAAGCTAACTCGATACTCCACTCCTCCCAATCCGGATTCCCCAGCAACCACAGCACCGAGACCACGCTCCTAGCTGCCACAGACTACATCCGCACTCTCCTCGACCAGGGCCACACGGCGGCCCTCATCCTACTAGACTTCTCTGCAGCCTTCGACACCGTCTCCCAACCCCAGACTCAACGATGCCGGCATACAGGGGAACTGCCCTAGACTGGATCCGCTCATTTCACACCAGCCGAACCCAAAGAATCAGACTCCCGCCCTACCTCTCCGAACCCACAGAGATCAGCTGCGGAGTACCCCAAGGATCATCGCTCAGCCCCACGCTCTTCAACATCTACATGGCCCCCCTCGCCGCCATTCTCAGAAATCATGGACTGAGCATAGTATCCTACGCCGACAACACCAAACTCATCCTCTCCCTCACCAAGGAAACCCGACATCACCAGAGACAGCTTCCAGGAAGGAATGAAAGACGTTGCTTCCTGGATGAGCAGCAGCTGCCTGAAACTCAACTCGGAGAAACAGAAGTCCTCGTCCTCAGATCCAGCCCCTCCGCATGGGACAACACCTGGTGGCCCACCGCCCTCGACAACCCCCTCCCGCCCACAGACAACACCTACAACCTCAGCATCATACTCGACTCCTCCCTCACCATGACCCGACAGATCAACGCCGTCTCCGCCACATGCTTCAACACCCTCCGCAAGACCTTCAAATGCACCCCCCGAATCCCGAAAGGCCGTCACCCACGCACTCATAACCAGCAGACTGGACTACAGAAACACCCTCTACGCCAGGATCAATAAATCCCTACTCCACAAACTCCAGATCATCCAGAACACCGCCGCCAGACTCGTCCTCTGCATCCAACGACAAGACCACATCACCCAGCACCTACGACACCTTCATTGGCTCCACATCGAAAAGAGTGACCTACAAGCTGCTCACTCACGCCTACAAATCCCTCCACAACACCGGACCCCAATACCTCAACGAAAGAGTCTCCTTCTACGCACCCAAGAGAAGCCTCTGCTCCGCCGAACTCTCCCTGGCCGAAACCCCACGCATCCGCAGAGCCAGATCAGGAGGAAGAGCCTACTTTATCGCAGCCAAGACCTGGAACGAACTCCCCCCCTCAGCATCAGACTATCCCCCAACTCTGCAAGCATTCAGGAAGAGCCTCAAGACCTGGCTCTTTGGATTATACGGAGTTGCAATCCCCCCCCCCCTTTTCCCCCTGCACCTTGACACCCTCATGGGTGAGGAGCGCGCTTCACAAATTGATTGATTGAGGAAGCGGCCAACCTTGAAGCTGGGGAGCCAGGTTCAAGTCTCAGCGTCTGTTCAAGCATCCTGTGATTGTGAAGCAGAGATACCATAAGGAGCACGCTCCCCATTGTTTGCAGATACATTAATTGCCGACTGTTGGATTGAAAGATAATGAGGGATTAAGTACTGAGATATAGGTACTTGCGAAAATCTATGTTTTACTACTGAGGACTGAATTTGATTATGATTTATTAGCCCTGATGGAGTCGGTGGAAATTATCCACGAGACGAAACACGTGTTGCTGCATTCTGTTCAGACTGGCTGTGACGTTACCTATTTGGAATTCTGGCGTTTGGAATGAAACAAAGAAATTACCATAACTACGGACTGCTGGATTTACTTTGGAATGGACATTTGCTCAGAATAAGATTCTGTTTATCCTGTGACTGTGCGCATATTATTTAATCCCCTCTCCCAGTGTGACAAACGAACGTGTCCGTCTGTAATGTAACTGGTGGTCATGTAAAGTGCTCAGATCCCTTCGGGTCGAGTTCATGCTATATAACACTGCAAAGAAACAACATTTTAAAAAGCAGTGTTGTGGGAGGGGGCAGCACAGGGAGATTAAGTGGCGGCAAAGGTGCAAAAAAAAAAAAAAAAAAAGCAGTGTTGGGTGAGGCGGAGGTGGGTGAGGGGTCAGCACGAGATTAAGTGGTGGCAGAAGCTTAATAAACACCGAAGCAAACAGCACTGCAAATGAAGCGACAGCTGCGAGCATTTCATGAAGCCTGGGCAGGAAGTAAACAGAACATGACGCAGCAGTCGGATGTGACGTAGTGGCCAGAGCGGTCTACCTTCAAGCTTGGGAACCAGGTTAGAGTCTCGGCATCGGCTCAAGCATCCTGTGATTGTGCGCAAATCATTTAATCTCCCCGTGCCTGAAAATTGAATGCGCCCGTCTGTAATGTTGGTTATGTAAAGCGATCTGATCCCTTTGGGTCGAGTTTGCAGCATATAACAGAGCAAAAATTTTAATTAAAAAAAATAAAAGCAGTGTAGGGGGAGGGGTGAGATGTCAGCACGTGGAGATTAAGTGGCAGCAGAAGCTTAATAAACACCAAAGCAAACAGCACAGCAAATGAAGCAGCAGCAAGTGTTTCATGTAGCCTGTGCACGAAGTAAACGGAATAATTAACAAGAGCAGAGGCAGACCAAAGTGCTTTTGAAGTTTCTGGAGTAACCTGTAGAATAAGAGTACGTAACAGGGTCAGTCATCTTGGGAGGATACAAATGGCCAAAAGGAGGGACTACTACGTCTATTCACAAATCAAAAACCGGCATTCACAAACGACAGTAAGAGAAGCCAATTAAAAAGATGGGCGGTGCTTAAAGCCCATATTCTAGGAACATCGTGTCTCGAAAAGCCAGCACATGCGCTGCCGAGGTGAGACCTAATAATGGATATGCCAGTGCATTTATATAACTTAACAATAAGTTGAGAGCATGAATGCTGTAGCATTTCTGTAACATCTCTCGTTGGAGCCTAGGCAAAGGGCCTTTAATATTGCAACAACAGGTACACCCTGGGCATGGCTTCCTCATAAGGTAGAAAATTAATAAAATTGCAATTTTGTCAACAGACAGACACCACGAAGAGAGATTTTGTTTTGCTCATTTTTCTGAAATGGAAAAGCACACGGAGACATGTATGTAGAAAAAGGCTTATTCATGTCAAATAAAAGTGCCCATTTCTTTCTGCAAATATAAACAGGTGTCAGGCAAGCTGGCCTTTCATGTTAACTGCTGCCTCATCATGCTAACTTGAACACATCTGAATTACGTTTTAATGTCTTCTTATTTAAAAAAAAGCTTCTAGAGTGGCAAAGATGAAAACTACTTTTGGCTAACCCTAATTTTCCAGTGAAGAAGACTTTACCGAGACTGGTAGGCCATGCCTTCATTGGGAAATCTATAGAAGACAAAATAAAGTAAAGTTTGGCAGAGGTGGTCTTGGGGAACTGGAAGGTGCAGCGCACCCCTACTTCACTTCCCAGTGGCGTGCTATTTCCCCCCACAAATTCTCAGTGTATTTCTGTTTTTTCTGCCACCTTGCTTCATATCCCGTACTGGACTTCTGCTCAACTAACAGGTTAGGTAAGTCATACTCACTGGTTGCTTCCAAATACTCATGTAGACCGAAACCATCTGACTACGATGGGTACCAAGAAATACCTTGACTGCAAACCTAGTTTCCTGGCCAGCAGTCAGGAGGCAATTCCAACCACTCTGTTCAGTATAGTGCAAGTAAGCGCATCCAACAACAGAATAGCTTCCATCTAATTTCGTGTCGTGCATTAAGGGTGAACATCGCACAGTTCTGGTTCTACAGCCAAAGGAAAAATAGATACTAGAACTCGTAAGCCACCTGTGGCCACCTGCCAGCGATGCAACAGCCCATAGACTATTCTTAACCGGCAGTTCACGATACATTTGGTCCCTCGTATCATTAGTTCACTGTGAGCCCCCCACTCCCCCAAACACACAGCATACTGGCACCGTACCCCATTCCTTACCCAGGTCCTTGTCATTGATCCCAAGATGATTGTCCAGCTCCGTACAGACCTTGGACACCAGAGACAGATGCTCGAGTTTCCGCAGTTCTTCCTGTGCAATATCCGCCATTTTTCTGACAAAGTCTCACGCTACACCGACAGGAAAAATCCTATGCGTACAAAGAAACGTGGGAGGATTTGGGGGCTGTCAAAAAGACACATTACATTAGACAGACTATACAGCCACTGAAACTGTTACAGCAGCAGGGCCGTTCGGCCACCGTAGGAAGAAAGATTTACAATACGTAAACAAACGAGTAGTCGTGTGCGTCAACGTGCGGTTATACGCAACCAAAGGCATGGAAGAGAGACTGCAATTGAACGAAAACATAGTGGGATAACGATGCTGCCATCTTAGCATTGTAAATTCTATGGTAAACGCCAACGTAAAGTTGGGGGAAGTTTGCGGAGCGAATGGATCCTTTTCAATAGTAGCGGCTCAATACGAGTACTGTGTGTATGTTTACTAAATATTTGAAGTTAAAAAAATACATTTCCTTTTTTGGATCACTTTAAATTGAGTAACATGCCTACACATTAATGTTTTCAAATATTTTTTTCGGCCAGTTATTTCACATAATGACCGACACATTCTTTTTTTTTAAAAACTTTTTATTATAAAAAGAAAAGTGCATTGGTTCATTTACAGTACAGTCATAATTACTTGGCCATTGCAGAAAACCCAACTCCGGCATCGAAAGAGCATACACAGTGTCTCCAACTCCACCCCCGTATCCCACCCCAGGGGAGCCCCCAAGGGAGCCCAACACATTCAGTCGGCTAAGGGTCCCACGCAACCCAGTGCAATGCCCATTGGGGTCCAGCCCCAGTCTACCCCTATACCACCAATGGAGGGATCCCATCATCTACCGCACTGCGGGTCATTAGGTCTTGTCTCTCACGCCTCATCTCCACTACCGGGGAGGTACAGATATCCCCGCGGTATTTGTTCCACTTTCCCCATTTATGGTCCCATTTCTTGGGGCACCCCCTCCCTTTGAAAACAGTTTTCTCCGCTATCATCGCCCCATCCATGTCCCTTGCCCAGTCCACTACCCTCGGGCTGGCCTCCTGACCCCACTTCTGCGCTATGTTACGCTTTGCAAGCAGCCATCCCATTGCTGCCCCGCCTGCTCCATCTGGGAAAGGTCGGTAGCTTCCCATATGTTAAGGAGACAGAGCCTGGGAGAGGGACTCAGGGGTTTGCCATATGCCCTAGATAGTTGGCGTGTCACCCTGTCCCAATAGTGTTGTATGCGTGGACATTCCCATAATATATGTATGAAGGTTCCAATTTGGTTACAGTGTCGGAGACATAGCGAATCTGGTCGTCTCTTAAGTCGGAACAGTAACGTAGCGTCAAAATATACCCTGTGGAGTACCTTGATTTGTATAAGGCGCAGGCGCATGGGGATCGCTACGTCTCTGGGAGAGGCAAGAGCGTCTCTCCAATCTTCCTCTTCTATAGCCCCCAGATCTGATTCCCATTTAGCACGTGTTTTTTCCATGGGGTCCGTGCGGTTATTAACTAGTTTTTTATATGTTAAGGAGATAGCCTTGTGCTCCATCCGATCTACTATCAACCGATCTTCCAATGGGGAGGAATCAGGGAGAGGAGTCTCCCCAGTCAAGGCCGCGGAAATGGCGTGTCTGATTTGGAGATATCTAAACGTCTCTGAGGGCTCCAGGTGGTATTTAGTCTGGAGATCCGTGAAGGAGGCTATTTTCCCTCCCACCCACATGTCCCCTACCGTGGAGATCCCGATAGTGTCCCACTTATCGAATCCGGGGCATTGACTTAGGCGGCCCAGCATATCTGGTTCCCATAATGGCGTTGCTTTCGTGAGCCGATTATGCCACCCCATTCTCCTCGTAGTTTTGTGCCATATTTCAACCGTGCGGGCCGTGGGGCCCGTCAGGTGGAGTTTGCGGGGTTTGGTATATAGCGCCCTGTTGTAGCCCCCTCGTCCCATGAGCCAATGGTCGGTGCGGAAGTTGGGATCGTCATGCTGGCCGAATACCCAGCTGTTAATTGCCGTCAATTGGGATGCCTGGTAGTATAGCCGAATATCAGGCAAACCTATCCCTCCATCGTACCATCCCAGGACTAGTTTACTCATAGCAATTCGAGGCGGACGGTCTTCCCAAAGTAGCCCGCGCAGCACCGCGTCGATTTGGGCAAAGTACGAGCCCGGGATTGGAAATGGGGCGTTCTGCAGTGCATAGAGGAATTGAGGGAGCGCTAGCATTTTAAATAGTGACGCACGTCCCAATAGAGTGAGAGGTAGAGAACGCCAGTGTCGGGCGTCTGACTTTAGTCGTTGAAGCGGCCCCACTAGGTTCCGCTCGAAAAAGAGCTGAGCATCTGCGGTCACAAATATCCCCAGATATCGAAATCCCTGAGTGGCAACTGGTATTTCGTACCCCCTCGGACTGGGTGGGGGCTCGCCCCACAATGCATACATCTGGGACTTGGACCAATTTATCCGATACCCCGAGTGCGCTCCGAAAATGTGAAATATGTGCAGTACTCGTCTCAGCGAGCGCGCTGGAGAGGCAAGGTAGAGAAGGATATCGTCTGCGTAGAGGGAAATTCGATCTTCGTGCCCGTGCATCCATTTGAAGCCACGTATCACCGGATCTCCCCTGATCCACACTGCGAGTGGCTCCAACACCAGGGCAAAAAGGAGCGGGGACAGCGGACAGCCTTGCCTTGTGCCCCGATGGAGCGGAAAGGTGTCAGAGCGGTGATTGTTGACTGTGACGTATGCAGTGGGTTGCGTGTATAATAGTTTGATCCAGCCAATCAGCCGGGGGCCGAATCCCACCCGACTCAAAACAGCAAAGAGGAAGTCCCATTCGATAGTATCGAACGCCATAGTGGCGTTAAGGGACAATAGGATTGCGTCCTCTTCTATAGTGCTTATTCTCCCCAGGGCCCCGTGTACGCGCCGTAGGTTTCTGGCCGTATTCCTGCCCGGCATAAAGCCGGATTGGTCTGGGTGGATTAACTCAGCAATGCAAGGGATGAGCCGATTAGCCAGGAGCTTGGCTAGGATTTTGGCTTCTACTGTGAGCAGGGAGATTGGGCGGTACGATTTACATTCATCCGCCGGTTTGTTCGGCTTATGAACTACCACTATGGCTGCGGTTCGAATATCCGCCGGAAGGAGTCCCGTCTGGTAGCATTCGTTGTAGAGACCCAAAAGATGAGGGGCTATTTTTGCGGACATGGGTTTAAAAGTTCAATTGGGAGTCCATTTGGGCCCATTGCTTTGCCAGAGCGCACCCCCTTTATGGCCTTCTGGATCTCCGTCACGGTAATGTCTGCTTCCAAGGCTTCCCTATCTTGTGGGGATAGGCATGACATTCCAATTGTGGCAAGTAAATCTGCAGACAATGGGGCCTGAGAAGAATCAGGTACCCTATAGACGTCTTCAAAATAGGAGGCAAACAGCTGTGCTATCTGTTGAGGATCCGTGATAGGCGCCCCATCTGGACCAGCCAGAGCTTGGACCCAACGTGTCGCCTGCTCTTTACGCTCCAACCACGCTAGGAGTTTGCCTGTACGCTCACCCTGCTCATAGATTAGATGTCTGGTAGATAAAGAGCGCATCGTGGCTTCCTCCATTAGGAGTTGTTTGTAATCTTGTCGCTTGATATTAAGATTGTGCTGTGTGTCGGGAGCAGGGGCCCGCGAGAGGATAGTCTCCAAGGCCAGTATCTCTGTTTCCAGGTCAGTCACCCTCCGGGAGCGCTCAGCCCGGTGTCCCACCGTCAAGGATAACGCCCTACCCTTAATTACTGCGCCAAACGCACCCCATAGCGTCACTGCCAGGGGCACGGACCCCACGTTCTCTTCAAAAAAGTAGTCAGTTTCCTTCAAGAGGGTCTCCCGAATGTGAGGAATTTTGAGCGCCCATGGCTGTACCTTGATATATCCAGGTTGCCTGGGCCGTAACCGACCAAACGTCGTCAATAGGGGTGAGTGATCGCATATCCCGCGCGTCAACCCCCGAGCCTCACTGAATTGGTGTATGTCCTGTGCATGGGTGAACAGATAGTCAATACGGGATTGACTGCCATGTACTCCAGATTGAAATGTGAAGTGAGTGTGTGCGGGGTTCAGCCACCTCCAGATGTCCACCACCCCCAAGGCATCAGCAAACTCCCGGAGCTGCGAACCCCGCGCGGGGTCATCCCTGGGCGGGAGTCGGTCCCTGTTACCATTCATGGTTAAGTTAAAATCTCCTCCCAGTATTAGAGTCCCCATGGGTAGTTCCATTAAGAGCTTCCCAACGTCTCGCAGTGTCAATTGTTGTATTCCTGGGGGGGCGTAGACCAAGACTATATTTAGGGTCCGCCCTTCCCACGTGCCTGTAACAGCGGAAAACCTACCTAGATTATCGGTCCATGTACGGTCTGTGATGAATGGGCAACCCCTACGCAGAAGGACCCCCACCCCCCTGGAGCCCGATGAAAATCCTGAATGTACCACCATTGCGTACCCCTTCCTGTTAAAGGCCTTGCACTTGTTCCCGACCAGGTGGGTCTCCTGCAACATCACCAAGTCCAGGTCCTGCCTTTTAACATAGCGTAATACAATTCCCCGTTTGATTTTGTCCCCCAGTCCATTCACGTTCCAAGTGGCGACTCTAAGTCCTGTGTCAGGTGCCATCAGATGCGTGTGAAATAAGAAACATGGATCTAGAGGGATCCACCCAGGCAGGACCGCCACGGACCCCCCACCAGTCCCGGCCCCGATCAGCCATATGTGTAAGGCGTCTTTCACCGCCCCTACCTACACTGCAAATTGTGGGGACATGCCAGTTACTAATACTCCAATAGGTATAGTGAACCAATGCAACAAACAAACTAACCTTAAAAAACACCCCCCCCTCCCTTCCCAACCAGGAACCCCCCCCACCCTACCTCCCTGCATAGCGAGCCTGAAACTGCCCACCTCCCCCCAACATGCAGAGTGCCTGTCGCCCACCCACATCAACTTCGGGAACGTGAGCAACCCCACTCCCCTAAGTCATTAAACTCAACCCCAAAACTCCACCCCGGCCTCTAAATCCTTTGGGTCTATCATGCTATAGATTAGTCTAAGGGTACAGATCACTTTATATAGGTCCAAACATACGGAACCATATTCACAACAGTTCAAAGTCGTGCGGCATTCAAGGGATCCACGGAGGCCCAATCGTTCCTGTAGGCAGGGAGATCCTGCCGACATCCCTCAATCCGTTGCCAGAATCTGTATGTAGGATCACTCCACGTTTCCTCGGGAGTCAGAGTCTGAGTGTGGAGGGGAACGCCGCTGTTGTCGCCAATCGCCCTGGCTGGCCGTAGCCGGCGGAGACTTGAGCTGTTTCTTGCCAACTATTCGCCAGCCCTCGAGCCAGTCCCAGGCATCCTCCGGCCGTGTGAAGAACCATAGTTTGCCCTCCGATTCCACCCGAAGTTTAGCTGGGAACAGCATGGCATATTTAACTTCATGTTCTCTAAGGGCTCGCTTCACTTCCAAGAAGGTACGCCTCTGCCTCTGGACCCTCAATGTGAAGTCCGGAAAAAATGTGACCCGGCTGTTTTCGAGTATCAATGGAGGGGCCACCCGGGCGGTCTGGAGGATCACATCCCGATCCCGAAAGTTAAAGACACGAGCCAATAGTGGTCGGGGTGGGGCCCCCGGCCTCGGCTTACCCCCGGGCACCCGATGGGCCCGCTCGATGGAGAAGCTGTTGGAGAGGCCACGTGGCTGAAGTTATTTTGAGATTAGTTCCTCCACAAAGAGGTCCGCCGCCTGTCCCTCCGCCCGCTCCGGAATACCAAGAATGCGGACGTTGTTACACCTCATCCTTCCCTCATAGTCATCGAGTTGTAAGGCCATAGCCTCGTGAGAGGTGCGCAATTCCGAGACCTGCTTTTTTAAGAGGGCGGTATCAGTCCCCAGATCTGCTGTAGTGGCCTCCACCTTGCTCACCCGCTCTGCTGTTCTTCTCATAACGTCCCTTATTAGGGTTACCTCAGTGGCAACCGTGTCGATCCGGGTCTCTAGGGAGGTACGCACTGCGTTAATTGCTGCAAGGAGATCTTTATTCGTAGGCTCAGTCTTGTCGTTCTGGGCTGCCATCGTCACGTGATCTTCGCTCTGTTGTTTTTGCCACGCGAATTTGTCTATCTTGGATTGCGTCACTGACCGGCCACTGCGTCCCGACGCCATGTCGTCTTCAACAGAGGGCCACAGGAGTATTCCAGCCGCACCCACTACTCACCGCCGCCTGCCGCGAAGTCCTCCGCCCGGCCTGTCGGGTTTGGCGGATGCAGCCCCAGCCGCTGGTACCAGTTCACCACCAGCGCTGCGTAGAGAAGGTGCTCTGGGTACAGTAGAGGAACCAGGTATGCTATGGGGACCACCGGGCCGCGTCGTAAGTCAGGAAGCGATTGTGGCCACCCCCATCAGGTGTGGCTGCGACTCGGGAGACCGGGGCCGGGCCAGCTAGTAGCTGTTTTTGGGCTGCGGCCTTGGGGCGTTATCCCGCCCCTCCAAAGTTATGTAGGCCCACCACGAGTGCCGGGCAAGACCGCACACTGTCCTTCACACGGAGGGCCCAGATAGTCCCAGGACCCCCCTTGCACGCTCGCCGCTGGGGGTCTCCCCTCAATCTGGGATGCCGAGCAGGTCCCCCCGCTTCCTCCAATCCGCCGCACCCTCTTGGCTGGAGTCCAGTCCCCCGATTAGCCACTGGACCCCACTGGCGTCTCTCTGTCTGGCCCGCCGGCTCTACCTGATCACGCTGGTACTCCACACCGTTTGCTGCCCTCAGTGGTTCTCTCGAGGCCGTCCAGCCGCTGCTTGGAGGAACCCTGGCGCCGTTGGTTGCAGTCTTCCAGTTCCGGTTGTTGGCAGGCCGGGAGCTGAATCTGCTTGTGCACGGGCCCCCCTCACCCCGCGCCGCACTCACTCTGCCTGGAAATGCGGGAGGAGTCCGCCGAGCACCCTCGCGGGTTCCGCAGCTGCACCCGTGCTTTATTGGAAGGCGGCCGCAGTCTGGGCCGCAACCGCGATCTCGCGTGCTGACTCTGCCCCAGGTCACCTCACTGCTCCGCGGCTCAGCACAAACCGCAGGATGCCGCTCTGGATGACACCTCCGCCGGCCCCCTCCGAAATCGCCCAAACTACGTCCGCTGGTACCTCGCACACTTGGGGGAGTCTCGGTCCCCTCAACAGCAAGTTTTGGCCGGGGCGGATAAAGCTGGACGGATTTTTCGGGAGTGGCGCAGTGGAGCTCGGCTACGCTGCGGCCATTCCCGTCGGCAGTTGGCCACGCCCCGACCGAGACATTCTTAATGCAGTGGCATAGGGAGTGGAGACAGTGCCGTTACGACCACAACTGCCGACTATGGAACTGTCGGACCTGGCCCAGTGTTGCGTAATATTTGGTATCTCCTCGGAGTCGTGTTCCTCTGCGCTCTGGCAGTCTTTGAAGGACTGTACTATTGGACAGCTCGAATGGCTGCACAACTGCCCTGCCCACTAAAGAAGAAGGAAACATCGACCGGCCTGCCTCGGCTTCCGCAGGCAGAAACGGCAGGCTGGGAGCACTGTTGCCAGATTGGGCTAGATCACGCACAATTGGGTTATATTTTTCACGGTTGTGCGGTAAAATTTTGGTTTGTGCTAGTTGCTAGATTATAAATATATATACAGCGCTCCAGCAAACTAGTATGTTAAAGCGCTTTATTAGAGAAATAGTTACTTTGCAGTCTGCTGCAACAACAATTCCAATGCATTCACTGCCTGCTTGACGATGTCCCTTCCCTCCTTCCTTAACCCTTTGTATGCTCATGACGAGCTCAGCTCGTCATGAGGCACAGTGGAGCTGTGCTCATGACGAGCTGAGCTCGTCATAACATTCCCGTAACGCCGCGGAACGCCTGTGCAGAGCTAATTCCCCTGCTGTGCTGGGCGTTCCACTGAGTGGGCGGGTTCGTGACGAGCTCAGCTCATCATGAGCACAGCTCCACTGTGCCTCATGACGAGCTAAGCTCGTCACGAGCACCGCGGACCCCCCCACCCCCGCCGCACCGCAGGGGAATTACCCCCGCAGCGAAGGGGTTAAAGTAGCAATATTAGGCTACTTTGGGCTAGTTTTTGGTTGTCTTTGGGGTAGAGAATGCTTAAAAAATCTGGCAACACTGGCCTGGGAGCTGAGATGCTGCTGCTGAAAATTCTATAAACTTAAAGAGCTGATGGACGGAGCGCTGAAACTTTTCAGACACAGAACTGGATTGAATCCACCAGCCATATGCACAATTCTATGTCAGGTCCAGAGGCTCCGATTATGCTTTTCTTTACCTTTAATTTTCAGCAGCCAATCAAATGTAAACTTTTTAAAATACTGCATTTCCCATGACCACATAGTCGCATGCCACAACCATTGATCCCATAGCCCTATGCTGTTACATAGGGCCCTCTTTCTTTGCAGCTTCTTAAGTGCATCTCCACATTTAGGGTGACCAACCGTCCGTAAATTTCACGGACTGTCCGTAACTTGGACCTCACGTCCATTGTCCGTGAGGATCCCTTTTACGGACGCCTTTTGTCCGTAATTAAAAATTTGCGAACAGTCGTGACAAGAATTTTCAATTCTATTAAGGACACGGAGGCGAGGATTATGCTTCTCATTTCTTTGCATTTATTACACAGCAGCCAATAAAAACACTTTTTTTATTCGTAAAACTACAAATCCCATGAGCACTAGGTGCCCCATAACCATAGAGAGTACCCTATATAAGGTCTCACAGAGGTAGTCCCTTCCTCTTTCTTTGCGTGATCCATTTGAAAACCATTAAGTCCAACGTCTTGAGATAACCATTCAATCTTGAACACTGTCTTTAACCTAGACAATCCATTACGGTAACCAACATTCTGAAGTCCAACAGGGACACTCCAGCTCTCGGGGAGGAAAAACTCCGCGTCATGAGATCGGCGAACGATCGCCGCACTTCAAAGGAGGTAGAACACTCCAACGAACTCAGGAAGGCGAAGGCAGAAGTCCTTACTTGCCATTCGTATCTGAAACAAAGAGAAAATCCTGTAATAACGGTCACTCTAGAACTTATCGTATATATAAAATCATTTAACCAGGGTGGGAAAACAAGTCAATAGTACGATCAAATAACATTGACAGCAAACACTGCAATTCATGACATATGATTCAGTATAACATATAATCTTGGGTGGGATAATCCTCGCCTCCGTGTCCTTAATAGAATTGAAAATTCTTGTCACAACTGTTTGCAAATTTTTAATTCTATGTCAGGACCGGAGGCTCCGATTATGCTTGTTCAAAGCTTAGCCACCACTACCGATGCCACATCCACAATCGGTTTATAATAAAAAAGACTTAAAGGTGGTGTTAGATTTGGGGGTCTCTAGTTGGCAGAGGTAGGTACCTTTGTCCAAATAGGGACCCTTGAGTCTAGTCGGGGAAAGTAGGTACACTCCCGAAATAACCCCTGCTCACCCTCTTGGTAGCTTGGCACGAGCAGACAGGCTTAGTTCAGAGGCAGTGTGTAAAGCATTTGTGAACACATACAGTAATCAAGTGACAACACTACAAATGGACACCACAAAGGTTATATATTTATAAAAATAGGTATACTTTATATAGATTTATCACAAGACCATAAACGACAAAAATAATTCACAATACTGTTAAGAATGCTTAGTTCTGATCAAAAAGGCTTAAATCAAGGTTCTGTGCGAGTCGGTAGCCTCCTCCGGCTACGGCGATGTTGAGAACAAACAGAGTCTAACAAATCCAGCTGACCGCGTTGAGACGGGCCAACACAGCGTAGACAGACTCGGTCACAGTACCTTTTACTTGAAGCGGCAGGCACGGGCGTGCAAGCCGGATGGCTGTTCGTCGCGGTTGCGATGCAAAAATGGAAGCGTTGCAGGACGCGTTGTCCCTCGAGGCGGTGCAGGCAGCGGCTCGTTGACGCTCGTCGAGACGGAGTCGGTGAGACCAGGGCCGTGCGTTGCAGGGCGAGACGGTGCTTCGATGCGGTGCTGGCAGGTTGCGGTGCGGCGACGGAGCCGGATTCAGGAGCTGGCGTCGATCAGTCCGGACAGCGGTGCGAGTCGGGCGGTGCGTCGCAAAGCGTGCGAGCGGTGCCCAACTCCGGTGCGGTCACAGGACTCGAACTCAGCAGCAGTGACCGTGTCGGTCGGACCAGTTCGATTCGGTGTAGCGAAGCGTTACAGGACGCGTTGTCCCTCGATGCGGTGCAGGCAGCGGCTCGTTGACGGAGTCGGTGAGACCAGGGCCGTGCGTTGCAGGGCGAGACGGTGCTTCGATGCGGTGCTTACAGGACACCGAGTCGGTCGTGAGAGTCGGTCACAGCTCCCTACCTCTGTAGCCACTGAAACAGAGTTTCCAGCAGCAATTCACAAAGGGGGTGAAGTCCAATGGTCCTGGGACTTCGGTCAGGGGGCAAGCTCTTTTCCAAGCCCTTGGAGATCCTTCACAAGTTGAGGAAAGTTACAGCAAAGCAAAAGTTCCTTTCTCCTTTCTTTGGCAGTCAGGCAAACCACTGCAGGCCAATCCCCCAAGCAGCACTTCAGGCTTAGGGATAGTCTCTCCTCAGTTTCTTCTTGGTTCCGCTCCTCAGCAAAGGTTTCTTCTTGTTCCCAAAAGTGATCTAATTTTCCTGGGGTCTGGGTGCCCCTCTTATACCCTGATTCTCTTTGTTCTCTGGAGGCAGAGAGGCCTCTGCCTAGTCCAAAACCAGTTCTGGTCAGTCCTGGAGCACTTTGTTTTTCTGACTCCTTCTTTCCTTTCAGAATGTGGGGCAGAGTGCTCAGCCGCCCAGCAGGAGGTGGAGCCAGCATTGTGGAAGGCAGGCACAGCCCTATTCAGACCCAGGTGCAACTCCTCCCTCCACTCTGGATGCAGATCTTTCTATTCAGCCCTGTGCTGACTCACCCTGTCTCCTGTAGCCACCCCCAGCCCCTGTCACTCAATCTCCAGACAAGGAATACACAACCTAGCAGAGGCAGGCTTGGATAGTTAGGCAAGAAAATACCCACTTTCTAAAAGTGGTATTTTCAAACACAGAATGTTAAAACCAACTTCACTAAAAGATGTATTTTATCATCCTGAGTTCAGGCATACTAAATTCGTTTTTCTACCATGTTCCCTGGGTCAGTTCTGACTATAAGGTGTAATAGTCAGTCTGCCCATTCTGGCCTATGGGGAGCATGTAGCCTTGCAATAGTGAAAAACGAAAATGGCTGTAATTCACTATTAGGACATGCCACACACACCAGGGCATGTCCTACCTTATACTTACAATGCACCCTGCCCTAGGGCCTACTTTAGGGGTGACCAACATGCAGTAAAGGGAAGGTTTAGGGACTGGTAAGTGGGTGTACTCACCAAGTCGACATGGCAGCCCTAGGCTGCACACAGGCTCTGCGATGGCAGGCCTGAGTCACATTTTACAAGCCGCTTCTGTGGGTGGCACAACCAGTGCTGCAAGCCCACCAGCGGCATTGGATTTACAAGCCCTGGGCACACTGAGTGCACTGTACTAGGGACTGACAAGTAAACCAATCATCCAATCAAGGAGTCACTAATACATATATCAATTAACGATAGGGAGCACTTGCACTTTGGCACTGATTAGCAGCGGCAAAGTGCCCATGAGCATCTAGTCCAGCAAAAACATATCGGCAACAGTGGAGGCATTACGAAAAAATGGAAGGGAGACCCACGCCAAGGATGCCAGGTCTAACACGTGTCCCCTCCAGCTGAAATGTGGGGAGAACTATCCTACCCCTAGGGAGTTCTCATCGCTAAGGCGGAAAAATCTGGACAGACCATCAGCATTGGCGTGTTCTGTACCAGGGCGGTGTTCCACCGTAAAGTCCATCCCCTGTAGGGAAATGGACCACCTCAACAGCTTTGGATTCTCACCCCTCATCTGCATCAACCATCTGAGGGGCCTGTGGTCTGTCTGAACCCGGAAGTGAGTCCCAAACAGGTATGGTCTCAGCTTCTTCAGTGCCCAGACCACAGCAAATGCCTCACGCTCAATAGCACTCCATCTCTGTTCCCGGGGAAGTAACCTCCTACTGATGAAGGCTACAGGTTGGTCTAGGCCCTCCTCATTGATCTGTGATAGAACAGCCCCTACACCATGCTCTGAAGCGTCGGTTTGAACAATGAACTCATTGGAGAAGTTGGGTGCCTGGAGCACAGGCGCCGTGCACATGGCAGTCTTCAAGGTGTCAAAAGCTTTTTGACAGGCGTCAGTCCAAATCACTTTCCTGGGCTGCTTCTTGGAAGTCAGCTCGGTCAAGGGGGCAACAATGCTGCCATACCCCTTGACGAATCTCCGGTAATACCCGGTGAGTCCTAGGAAGGCTCTCACCTCTGTCTGGGTCTTGGGGGCTCCCAAGCCAGAATGGTATCAATTTTTGGTTGGAGGGCGCCACCTGGCCGCTCCCAACCTGGTGTCCCAAGTACACCACAGAACCCTGCCCAATCTGGCACTTACTCGCCTTGATTGTGAGGCCTGCCCTCCGCAGCGCCATCAACACTTCCCAGAGGTGACGCAGATGTTCTTCCCAACTGGAACTGAACACTGCGATGTCATCCAGGTAGGCGGCACTGAAATCCTCCAGTCCAACCAACACCTGGTTGGCCAACCTCTGAAAGGTGGCAGGGGCATTCTTCATCCCAAAGGGCATCACCCGGAACTGGTAGTGCCCATCTGGTGTGGAGAATGCTGACCTCTCTTTGCCCCATCAGTCAAGGCGATCTGCCAGTACCCAGACGTTAAGTCAAACGTGCTGAGGTACCGCGCAGCCCCTAACCGATCTATGAGCTCATCAGCTCTGGGGATGGGGTGGGCGTCAGTCCTGGTGACGGAATTGAGTCCCCTGTAGTCCACACAGAACCGGAGTTCTGGTGTGGCACCAGGCGCGGCAGCCTTTGGAACCAAGACCACTGGGCTGGCCCAAGGGCTGTTAGAGGACTCAATTACCCCTAGCGCAAACATCTTGGAGACCTCCTCCTTGATGCAGGCTCTGACCCTGTCAGTCACCCTGTAAGCCTTGTGCTTCACAGGAAGACTGTCCCCAGTGTCCACATCATGGACGCACCAATGAGTGACACTGGGAACCAGGGAGAACAGGTCAGGGAACTGTCCCAACAGTTGGCGACAGTCACCCTGCTGCTCAGGTGTCAGGGAGGTAGAGAGGTTTACTCCCTCCACTGATCCATCTTGCTCTCGGGCTGACAGGAGGTCAGGAAGAGGCTCGGTCTCCTCCTCCATTCCATCATCTGTAGCTAAGAGCATGCCCACTTGGGACCTTTCCAAGTGGGGCTTCAGGCGGTTCACATGCAGGACCCGCAAGGGAGTTCCTGGGAGACTGCAAGTCCACCAAATAGGTAACTGGACTCTTGCGCTCCACCACCGTAAAAGGGCCGGTCCACCTGTCCTGGAGCGCACAAGGCTCCACAGGGGCCATGACCCACACTTTCTGACCAGGCTGAAGCTCTACCAGAGTGGCATTCTGGTCGTACCACCGCTTCATCTCCTCCTGGCTGGCTTCCAGATTTGCCTCAGCAAGTTCTCTGAAACGCCTAGTCTGGTTCCTGAAGGCCAGCATGTAACTGTATACATCCTGGGGAGGTTTCCTAGGAGATTGCTCCCAGCCTTCCTTGACCAAACTCAGAGGTCCTCGCACCGGGTGTCCATAGAGGAGCTCAAAGGGACTGAACCCTAGAGACTTCTGTGGCACCTCCCGGTATGCAAACAACAGGCATGGTAAGAGGACGTCCCATTTACGCCTCATGGGTTCTTCCAGACCCATAATCATGCCCTTGAGGGTCCGGTTGAATCTCTCAACCAGCCCATTTCCTTGAGGGTGGTAAGGAGTGGTGAACTTGTAAGTTACACCACACTCCTGCCACAGGGACTTCATGTACTTGGACACGAAGTTGGTACCTCTGTCAGACACCACCTCTTGAGGGAATCCCACACGTGAGAAAATTCCCATCAGTGCCCGTCCCACCACGGGGGCCGTCACTGTCCTCAGAGGGATGGCTTCAGGGTACCGGGTGGCATGGTCCACCAAGACCAGGATAAACCTGTTGCCCATGGCTGTCTTGGGGTCCAGTGGCCCCACAATGTCAATACCCACCCGTTCAAAGGGGGTGCTGACCACAGGGAATGGCTGGAGAGGAGCCTTGTGCTTCCTCCCACTCTTTCCACTTGCCTGGCAAGTCTGGCATGTCCTGCAGTGAGTGGCGGCACTCCTGCGCATCTGGGGCCAATAGAAATGGGTAACAAGCCTGTCAAAGGTCTTGTCCTGCCCCAGATGTCCTGCTAACGGTACATCATGAGCCAACCCCAGTAGGAAGGCTCTGAAGCGCTGGGGTACCACCAGCACACGGGCTGACCCAGGCTCAGCAACCTTAGGCTCTGAATACAGGAGACCATTCTCCCAGTAAATCCAATGTGATCCAGACTGATCACCTGCTGCCTGGTCTGTGGCCTGTTGCCTCAGACCCACGAGAGAAGGGCATGTGTTCTGCTCCTCGCAGAACTCTTCCCTGGAGGGTCCTCCTTCTTGCTGCCAATGGGTCAGCTCAGGTAGGTCCCCCAGTTCAGCTACCTGTTCCCCTGTAGGCTCCAGGGCATCCCCCTCAGGGTCTGCCTCCTCTTGGACCGTGGGAACTTCGGGGGCCGGTTTCCCGCGTCCCCTGCCTCCTCTCTCTCCGGCAGGCACCTGGGCCTCCCTCTCAGGCTCCAGGTCCTCTTGAACACCTTTAGCTGCCATTGACCGGGTGGTCACACATGCCCAATCAGGCAAGCCCAACATTTCTAAATGCGCACTCCGCTCCACCTTAGCCCAAGGCGAGCTCTCCAAATCGTTCCCTAACAAACAGTCAACAGGCATGGCTGGCCTCACAGCTACTTGAAGAGTACCCGAGACCCCCCCACTCAAAGGGAACCTGAGCCACCTTGTAGTGACTCTCTGTGTTGTCAGCGGCAACAACCGGATAGAATGCATCAGGGATAACCTGCTCCTTAGACACCAGGTGACACTTGACAGCTGTCACACTGGCTCCTGTGTCTCTCAGAGCCTCCACCCTATGGCCATTGATGGTCACCCACTGCCTGTATTTCTTAGTGTTCTCAGGCAGCGGGGTCCTAGGGACCATCTCAGAGTCTCCTAATGAGACAAGGGAAAACACTGTGGGATCCCCCCACCTTGGGCACCCAACTCCTCCCCCAGGGCTACACTAGCCAACTGCCGGGGGACTGCACTGGTGGGTGCTGGTTTTCCATGCAAAGGGCAACGAGGATCGTTTGCCTTGTGGCCAGGGGCGCCACACTTGTAACATACCAGTGGTCCCTGGTGAACAGGGGGGCCTGTCAGGGCCACTGGCTTCTTCTCAGGGGGAGGCTGGGAACCTTTCCCTTGGTTCCCTTGGGGTTTACTTTGGGGCCCTTTATGGAACTCCTTCTGTTTACCCTTGTCCCCCCACTCTTCTGCTGGGGACCCTGCCCACCCTTGGCGGAGTCTCCCACGTGACCCTTGTGGACCCGGGTACTCACCCAGCGGTCCGCCTCCTCAGCAAGCTGCCTAGGGTTAGTCAGCTTACTATCAATCAGGTGCTGGCGTAGCTCAGGAAAACAATTACCGGACAAGTGCTCCCAGGCAATCAAATCAAAGAGCGCCTGAAAATCAGTCGCTTTGCTACCCTTTACCCAACCATCCAAGGCTCTGCAAAAGAAGGTCACATATTCAACCCAGGTACTGCTTTCAATCTTACTACAGTTCCTGAACCTTTGCCTATAAAGCTCAGGGGTCAAACCATACCTAGTCATTAAGGCATCCTTCATGTGGCTGTACGAATTATAGACTTCAGAGGGCAAATCCAACAAGGTATCCCGCCCTTCACTGAGGAACCGTCCCCACAACCCCGCTCCCCAATCCTTCTCAGGGACCCGGTGGGAAGACATGGCTACCTCATAGGCTTTGAACCACTGCCCAATGTCATCATTTTTAAAAAACTCCTTCACCACATCTTTGGGAATATACACCCTAGCTTCAACAGGCACAGGCGGTACACTGCCACCAGAGGGAGTAATCTCTAAGCTCTTGGCCTTCAATTCCAACTCCCTCAAAACTTTCTCATGTTCAAACTGCATTTTCTTTTCCTCTAGGGCTAATTTCCTAGTTTGCATTTCGAATTCTAACTGCCCATTCAGCTTGAGCTTGGTCAGCTCCATTTCGTGCATCCTACTCTCTTTCCTGTCCTCCAACTCCTCTGGAGACAGTCCTCTGGCAGAAACACTGCTACCTACTGGGGAAGGTAGTCTTCTAGCCCCTAGACCCAATAGCCCCTCCAGCTGCCCTTCTGCATTCTCAGCCCCCTCCACAGGGGCACTCCTTGATTCGACCCAGGCCCTCAGCGCCTTTTGGAGGTCCTCCTTCCTGGAGAGTCCGGTCATGGAAACTTTAAACTTTTTGCAGAATTGCCTGAGCTGCTTAAGGGTGTAGCATTCTAGCCTCTCTTCTTCCCAATCACACTCAACAGAGGCTACTGATGCTGGTTTCTCCATAGTGACTGAACTTGGCATTTGCAAAAATAGGAAATCCCAGAAAAAATGCTATAAAAGTATGTGGTTGCGTTTTGGTCTGCACTCACTAAGTAGTGTTCACCAATCACTGTACATGAGTCACAAATGCAAGTCCAGAATCCTCACCGCTGACCACCAATGTTAGATTTGGGGGTCTCTAGTTGGCAGAGGTAGGTACCTTTGTCCAAATAGGGACCCTTGAGTCTAGTCAGGGAAAGTAGGTACACTCCCGAAATAACCCCTGCTCACCCTCTTGGTAGCTTGGCACGAGCAGACAGGCTTAGTTCAGAGGCAGTGTGTAAAGCATTTGTGAACACATACAGTAATCAAGTGACAACACTACAAATGGACACCACAAAGGTTATATATTTATAAAAATAGGTATACTTTATATAGATTTATCACAAGACCATAAACGACAAAAATAATCCACAATACTGTTAAGAATGCTTAGTTCTGATCAAAAAGGCTTAAATCAAGGTTCTGTGCGAGTCGGTAGCCTCCTCCGGCTACGGCGATGTTGAGAACAAACAGAGTCTAACAAATCCAGCTGACCGCGTTGAGACGGGCCAACACAGCGTAGACAGACTCGGTCACAGTACCTTTTACTTGAAGCGGCAGGCACGGGCGTGCGAGCCGGATGGCTGTTCGTCGCGGTCGCGATGCAAAAATGGAAGCATTGCAGGACGCGTTGTCCCTCGAGGCGGTGCAGGCAGCGGCTCGTTGACGTCGTCGAGACGGAGTCGGTGAGACCAGGGCCGTGCGTTGCAGGGCGAGACGGTGCTTCAATGCGGTGCTGGCAGGTTGCGGTGCGGCGACGGAGCCGGATTCAGGAGCTGGCGTCGATCAGTCCGGACAGCGGTGCGAGTCGGGCGGTGCGTCGCAAAGCGTGCGAGCGGTGCCCAACTCCGGTGCGGTCACAGGACTCGAACTCAGCAGCAGTGACCGTGTCGGTCGGACCAGTTCGATTCGGTGTAGCGAAGCGTTGCAGGACGCGTTGTCCCTCGATGCGGTGCAGGCACGGCTCGTTGATGGAGTCGGTGAGACCAGGGCCGTGCGTTGCAGGGCGAGACGGTGCTTCGATGCGGTGCTTACAGGACACCGAGTCGGTCGTGAGAGTCGGTCACAGCTCCCTACCTCTGTAGCCACTGAAACAGAGTTTCCAGCAGCAATTCACAAAGGGGGTGAAGTCCAATGGTCCTGGGACTTCGGTCAGGGGGCAAGCTCTTTTCCAAGCCCTTGGAGATCCTTCACAAGTTGAGGAAAGTTACAGCAAAGCAAAAGTTCCTTTCTCCTTTCTTTGGCAGTCAGGCAAACCACTGCAGGCCAATCCCCCAAGCAGCACTTCAGGCTTAGGGATAGTCTCTCCTCAGTTTCTTCTTGGTTCCGCTCCTCAGCAAAGGTTTCTTCTTGTTCCCAAAAGTGATCTAATTTTCCTGGGGTCTGGGTGCCCCTCTTATACCCTGATTCTCTTTGTTCTCTGGAGGCAGAGAGGCCTCTGCCTAGTCCAAAACCAGTTCTGGTCAGTCCTGGAGCACTTTGTTTTTCTGACTCCTTCTTTCCTTTCAGAATGTGGGGCAGAGTGCTCAGCCGCCCAGCAGGAGGTGGAGCCAGCATTGTGGAAGGCAGGCACAGCCCTATTCAGACCCAGGTGCAACTCCTCCCTCCACTCTGGATGCAGATCTTTCTATTCAGCCCTGTGCTGACTCACCCTGTCTCCTGTAGCCACCCCCAGCCCCTGTCACTCAATCTCCAGACAAGGAATACACAACCTAGCAGAGGCAGGCTTGGATAGTTAGGCAAGAAAATACCCACTTTCTAAAAGTGGTATTTTCAAACACAGAATGTTAAAACCAACTTCACTAAAAGATGTATTTTATCATCCTGAGTTCAGGCATACTAAATTCGTTTTTCTACCATGTTCCCTGGGTCAGTTCTGACTATAAGGTGTAATAGGCAGTCTGACCATTCTGGCCTATGGGGAGCATGTAGCCTTGCAATAGTGAAAAACGAAAATGGCTGTAATTCACTATTAGGACATGCCACACACACCAGGGCATGTCCTACCTTATACTTACAATGCACCCTGCCCTAGGGCCTACTTTAGGGGTGACCAACATGCAGTAAAGGGAAGGTTTAGGGACTGGTAAGTGGGTGTACTCACCAAGTCGACATGGCAGCCCTAGGCTGCACACAGGCTCTGCGATGGCAGGCCTGAGTCACATTTTACAAGCCGCTTCTGTGGGTGGCACAACCAGTGCTGCAAGCCCACCAGCGGCATTGGATTTACAAGCCCTGGGCACACTGAGTGCACTGTACTAGGGACTGACAAGTAAACCAATCATCCAATCAAGGAGTCACTAATACATATATCAATTAACGATAGGGAGCACTTGCACTTTGGCACTGATTAGCAGCGGCAAAGTGCCCATGAGCATCTAGTCCAGCAAAAACATATCGGCAACAGTGGAGGCATTACGAAAAAATGGAAGGGAGACCCACGCCAAGGATGCCAGGTCTAACACGTGGACTCTGTCAACCAGTCAGCTGCCGTCATTATATCGGCAAGCGTTACTCCCAGAGCATGTGACTTAGAGGCCATTGCCCCTCGAACAGAGTGAACCCCAAACTTAGAAACATCAATACCTGCCTCGCTCATGAGCCAACGCACCCAGCGAGCTAAAGTGGCTGGGGTCATCGGGCGAAACGGTTTTTGTAAAGCAATAAACAGTTGACCTTGCATATTAGAACGAAACTCAGCTGTACTTACCTCGTACACTTTAAGACATTGAACCACACATAATCTCGGATTATCCGGAAAACTAGGATATGAAACAGAGGTGGTATTACGCTCGGTACGCCTGGAGATATTAAAAGTGACCCCTTCCGGGGAGAAACGGCGACCAGCCAAATCCAAAGCTCGGATATCAGACACTCTCTTGCAAGAGACCAAACATAACAACATGGCCAATTTGGCCGAAATCTGCTTGCGTGATAGATATTTGTTAGTAGGCCAGGATTCTAAAAACCGTAGAACCACTGCGACGTCCCATAGGAACGAGTACTTTGGACATGGGGGTTTGACCATCCGAATCCACCTTAGCAGTTTGCAGACCAAGGGATGTTCTCCCACGGGTTTGCCATCCAGCTGAACATGTCCCGCCGATATGGCAGACCGAAAGGTATTAACTGTTCTGCACGTGAGACCCGATGAGGCTAGGGAAGCCAGATAATTCATGATCATGGAGACATTTGCTGTAGTGGGATCGATATCCCGTTGAGCACACCAGCTACACCATTTGTTCCATGCTGATGAATACCGCTTGTGGGTATTATCGGACCAAGCCTGTTTAATGAAGGCGGTAGCGTCTCTCGAAAGGCCAGGGATCTCCCATCTATCCCTGAAACTCGCCATGCCACCAGAGGGAGCTGCCCTGCTAATACCAAGGGATGGGGTTGCTTGTGAGGGTCCAGCAACAGGTTCCATGTCTGTGGAAGTAACATTGGTACAGCACAAGACATCTCCAGCACAACTGGAAACCAAGCTTGTGCTCTCCACAACGGAGTGACTAGAAGAAGTTCCGTTTGCTGACGCCTGGCCTGCGCCAGGACTCTGGGTATCATTACAAATGGCGGGAAGGCATAGCAAAGGCCTGGAGGCCAAACCTGCAGAAACGCGTCCGATGCGATCGCCTCCGGGTTCGGACGCCAACTGAAAAATTTCGGGAGTTGTTTGTTCAGGCGAGATGCGAACAAGTCTAATTGACAAGGACCCCATGTCTGATTCAGGAAGCGGAAAATTCGAGAATGAAGCCTCCAATCGCTGTAATCGCGTAGGTATCGAGAGTGCCAATCCGCCACCTCGTTTCTGCGCCCTGGGAGATATTCTGCCACCACTGATATTTTGTGTTGCAGACAATAGTGCCAAAAATCCTTGGCGAGTTCTGCAAGAATCCGTGACTTCGTCCCGCCCAGCTTGTTCACGTATCGGACTGCCGATACATTGTCCATCCGTAAGAGAATACAGCAGTTCGTCTTCTGGGGGGAGAGACTGTGAATTGCAAACGAGCCTGCCAGCAGCTCCAGACAATTGATGTGTAGGGAAAGCTCCTCTGGGGACCACCGAACCCCTGTCGAAATCGGACCGCAGCGGGCTCCCCAGCCCCAGCGGCTGGCGTCCGATTTGATCACTATCTCGGGACTCGATCCGAATATGGCTCTGCTATTCCACGACTCCATGTGATCTAACCACCATGACATCTCCCACCTCGCTTCCTCGGAAAGAGGAATCCGTTCTGCATATCCGAGGCCTTTGCGGAGATGCTGGATCTTCAAGCGCTGGAGTGCTCGATAATGCAGAGGTCCCGGAAATATAGCCTGGATCGATGAGGCTAACAGGCCCACAACTCGGGCCACCACCCTCAAGGATACAATCCGCTTGTTCACAATCAATCTCAATTCTTTCTTGATTGCTCTGATCTTTTGCGTGGGAAGGAGAAGCTGACAGCTCCGAGAGTCGACCTGAAAACCCAGGAATTCTATAGATTGCGTGGGGGACAGAATGGACTTTTGAGGGTTCACCACGAAACCCAGGCTCTGAAGCAAATCGATTGCCCACTCTAGGTGCCTGGGCACCAGGCGAGGGCAACGGGCCATGATAATGATGTCGTCTAGATAGACGATCAAGCGAACTCCCCGAGCTCGCAACGACTCCATGACTGGGCGTAGGAGTTTCGTGAAGCACCAAGGTGCTGACGAAAGTCCGAAGGGAAGGACTTTGTACTCGTAGCAGACGCCCTGCCAGAGAAATTGAAGAAACCGCTGGTGTGGAGCGTAGATAGGCATCTTTCAGATCGAGACGCACCATCCAATCCCCTTCCTGTAGAAGGTCCCGCAACAAATGGATGCCCTCCATTTTGAAGTGTCGGTAAATGATCCACCCGTTGAACTCTTTCAGATTCAGGACCAATCTGGATCCGCCCCCTTTTTTCTGGACTAAGAAAACAGTGCTGATGAAACCTCGAGGATGGGGTTGAGTGGCCACGATAGCCCCTTTCTTGAGAAGGGAGAGGATTTCGTCTGTAATGAAATCTTGATCTTGACGGGAAAAATGAATGGGAGGAGGAAGGGAACCCTGGGAGGGAGTATCATACAATTCCAGTTTGTACCCCTGAACCGTCTCCAAGACACAAGCATCTTGCAAGATCGTTTGCCAGACCTGTAGGAAAGATTGAATGCGACCCCCCAGAACTACTTCTGAACACAGAATGAGCCTCACCTGTATTTCCGGTGTCTTGGTGGTTTCCCTGGTTGCCACCAAATCTGCCTTTTCTGAAACAGTTTCGACCTCTTCGAGAGGGCTAGAAGGAGGTGTTGCCGGAGTTATGATCCTGGTAGCCTCCTCTTTGATGCTGTTGTCCACGTGGGGTGCCTTGATTGTACCCACGGCCGAACGACCGCCCTCGATTTCGTCCGGCCCTGGTGAAAACCGGGCGGAAGGCGCACCTGAGTGATTCCTGCACCTTGTCCAGGCCACTGAAAGTGGCCACAAACTTGGTCAATTCTTTCAAAAATGGCTGACCGAAGAGGAGCCCCTGGGCCACGGGACCCGCCTCTGAGGAGGACAACTTTGCCAACTTAGGATCCAATTTGAGGAGGATAGAGTGCCTCCTTTCACTCGACATGGCGCAGTTGGCGTTGCCCAACTGGCACACTGCCCGCTGTGCCCATTCGATCAGGTCATCTGGGTCTATCGGGGATCCAAATTCCTTGGCTTGAAACCCCATTTCAAGTATCTTGGTGAGCGGTCCGGATAGGTCAAGTAATTTATCCTGGCATGTCCGCCAGGCACGGTCTATGCCTTTCTTGGGGTCTTTGGCATATTTATTCAAATATGTGAGCATTGTAGGATCCTTCTCGGGGGTCTCTGCAACTCATGCCGCGAAATCAGGCCTCGGGCACTCCGACCGCAGGCGGGCCCTGACGTCCTTGTCGAAGGGACGTCGGAGGTGCGATTGCACGTAATCCGCCACCTCCTGCGACAGGAGCCACGCAGTGGAATTAGGGTGGACAATGTCCGCCGGTTCAAACGTAAGGAGCTTAGGCTGACTGGGACCCTCAAGGTGGTGCTTCTGCCTAGACTTTTTCGCTGGACGGGGTGCTTCATCTTCCTCTGACTCCTTGTCCGATGAGGAGTCCCCTTTCTCACCCTGAACGGAGTCAGTAGACTCCTTTGACGCAGTATATGCATGATCATTCGCCAAAGCCCTGGAGAGTCGAGCAAAATCCTCTGTGTGAGGGTTAGAACCTTTTTTGCTACTGGCTGGTGGTCGAGCGCGTGTTGCAGGAATCCACCCCTGCTGGATTGCGTATTTATTTAAATGGCGCTTAAGGGGTGCAATCGCTCTTACTAGGGCAGTGTTTACAAAATGCTGCACCCCAGCATCTAGGGCCTCTACGAGGTCGTGCTCCAGAGAGCCGGACGGCTCTGCCTCCAAATAATCATCCTCAAAGAAGAACTCGGCCACTGTGTATGAGCCGCAGTGAAAGGGTACAAACTATGACACCCAACTGAGTGTGTCCCAACAGGTATGGAGGAATCAGGGGGAGAGGAACCCCAGGCAAGCCAGGTGATAAACTGTATTTTGTGGTGGAGGGAGGGCTTGCCAGACCTCTCTAGGCAAAGCCTATGCAGATTATACAGCCTTCCGCGTCTCAGCAGCGTTGGGCGTCACCGGGGCAAATGACGGATCAACCGGCACTTTTAAATCGGGAGAAATCTCCCGCTCTGGCAAACTCGTCAATTTCAGTCCGGGATGAATTAAAATGGCCGCCGCGATGGAAAGAGGACTTGAGCGATCGCGCGACGCGCGGTCCTCGCCCCGCACTCCCACTCCACCTAAATCTGCTTCAGGCACGAAGCGCCCAGCAAGGGAGGCCAACGCGCTCCCAACGATAGTGAGGAACGAGCGCTACAAGACACACCATGCGCTGGGGAGCGCCGCACTGAACAGTAAAGCTACAACAAAGGTGATTAATGACTGCAACCTGCATTAATTAACCCCTTCGCTGCTAGGCCTTTTCCCCTCCTGTGCTAAGCCGTTTTTTGGCTATTTGGGGTAGTTCGCGCTTAGGGCCCTGTAACTTTTTGACCACATAAGGTATCCATGCCAAATTTGCGTCCTTTTTTCCAACATCATGGGGATTCTAAAGGTACCCAGGGTTTGTGGATTCCCCTGGAGGGGACCCAGAAATTAGCCAAAATACAGCAAAATTTTGGGGTTTTTGGGAAAAATTCGAAAAAAGGGCTACAGATGAAAGCATCTGGTTTTTTCCCTGCATATGGCATCAAAAAAGGGGGTGTGGTGCTGAAATCACCATCTTCCCAGCTTTCAGGGACAAGTAGACTTTTGTCAGAAAACCAAAATTTTGTACACAGTTTTGCCATTTTTCTGCGATATAGCCTATTTTTGCTATTTTTTGTGCTTTCAACCTCCTTCCAGTTAATGGTAGAAATGGGTATGAAAGCAATAATGGATCCTGGAAAGCCATACATTTCTGAAAAGTAGACAAAATTCTGAATTCAGCAAGGGGTCATTTGTGTAGATCCTTCAAGTTTTCTTTATAGAAACAAACAGTTGAATATAGAAAAAATTGAAAATTAGTTGAAAAAACAGCCATTTGTGTCAACGTTTTCACCTGTAACTTCTTCTAATTATGACAGCTATTTGAAAGCAATATACCATTACATCCGCTGGACCTTTCTGGTTGTGGTGATATATCGGACTTGTAGGTTCACCAAGAACCCGACGAACTCAGAGCCAATAACTGAGCAGCGTCTTGCAATGGTTTTTAGGGCTCACGCCTAGCGCTGCAGTGCGTAGCCCTGCTCGCACAGCGAGAGACCTCATGTAGGGGGTTTAGAAGCTGAGTTAGGAATCGCACACGCTCGTGCGTGTGCTTTTCGTTTTCCCCCCGGCTATTGGGCTTTGCGTGCGTCTTTATAAGAAAGACAGCACGCAATTGGGAAAAGCCGGGCGCATGTCCCGCCTTTGCCGCGCCCATTCCCACCGGTGTCTAGCACGCGCAGCAGCGCGCGTTCGCCTCGCTGCTGCGCTCCCTTTCCCCCCCGCTCCTCTGTGGTGCGCGCGCACCACTGGTTGTTTTTTTGGGTGCGCCGCCTTTTTTTTCTTTTTTTTAAGCAGGGTTCTATGAGCAACGTATTGCTGCACCCCACAAAGGCGACCTAAACAATGATCCTGTATAGCTTTCTGGGTGATTTTAAAGAGTATGTTTTGCCATTCTAGCATTATTTGGACACAGTAGCAACTACATTTCGAGAAATGCATCCGACATGCCCTGTTGGTGCAGGGCCACTTGCCTTCCGGATGTAGAAGCACAAGCCAGAGGTCATTCTAGCCCATCTCACGGCCCCGGAAAGGACTTATAAAATTCCTTTTTATTCCTCCTCTGTTTCCGGTGCTTATTGCAAGGGTTACCCTTCACGGCCCCCAGTACCCTAGTCTTCGAATGCCTCCTTGGGGGCGTCGTGGCTTTCCTGCCAGCTTTCCAGGAAACCTCTGTAGTGGTGGACATCCCTCATTCTCCGTTGCCGGGAGACCAGACTGACGTCAGAGGGTTGCAGTTCCCTGTCTGCAGGCCTCTGCCAAGAATAGCCCGTGTGACGCGTGAGCCGAGGCTTGCCCGTGCAGTGAATGGATCGACGCTGCCGCGGTGCACTCCCTTGCAGCAGATCACACCATGAGAGCGGGACCGGAAGTGTCCTCCTAAGGCGCCGGTTCTGAGTGGGATCTCCCAACCGCGTCATGGTGAATGGGCAGTGCCGGCTCTTGGTTTGTTCTAATGGGGCTGCGCCCTAACGAGGCAAATCATTTCAAGGCCTGTAACGTTCCTTTATCCCGTGCTTCAATGTCTCGGGTGTGCCATTATTTCTGCCAAAGTTAGGCACTGCATTATTGTGTCGTATTTGTTGTTTTATAGCGCCTTGCTGCCACTGATGTGACCGGACGCTGCATGCAGACCCTCCTGTTACGAGCTGAAGCCGGGTATTTTCTGCACGGGTACAAGATGCTAGCGTACAGTTATTAATATTTGTAAGGACCTCGACCCTGTGGTATGGCGTTAAATATTCTGTGTACAGCAGGCCCATTTCATGAGTTATGCTGACTAGTAGTTTCACTTTGGGGAAATCCCTCTCAAAAGACTGTGAAGATAAGGCACTAAGGGGCACATGCATCAAAGGTTTTTGCGATCGCAAACGGTGCGAATCGCAAAAATCGGCCGTTTGCGATCGCAAATTGGCCTTTGGAGATGCATGAAAGTGTTTCCTATGCGCAATTTAAGAATTCGCAATTAATTGCGAATTCCTAAATTGCGATTGCATTTAAGGAATCGCAATTTGCGATTCCTTAAATGCAATGCTAGAAGCACTTTCAAATAGCGATTTCGCTATTTGGGACCGCAAATTACAGACAAATCAAACTTGTCTGTAATTTGCAATACCTTCGAAAAATGCTCTAAAATGCATTTTTTTAAGTTTTAGGTTACACACACACATGCCCTTGGGGCATGTGTGTGCGCAACATGGGTGCACATCACAATTTCAGGGGTGCAACAGGGTGTCATTTTGACACCCTGGCACCCTTGAAATTGCATTCTCAATTTGCGATTCTCTAATTGCGAATCGCTAATTGAGAATGTATTCCAATTCATTCCTATGGGCCTCTAGGCCCATAGGAATTAATGGGAGGTATTCCTTAATTGCGACTCGCAATTAGCGAGTCGCAATTAAGGAATGTTTAGGAATCGCTATTTTTATAGCGATTCCTACATGCATAGGCTTTTGCGATTCCTTAATTGCGATTCCTTAATAATCGCAATTAAGGAATCGCAAAAGCCTACCTTGATGCATGTGCCCCTCAGTCACCAAAAAGCCGCTTTATACCAAAGAAACTGCACTGTTGGCACTTGATGTGGCATATAGTATCTGAATTGGCGATTTAGGAGTTAAAATGGCTGCATTTTATTAGAGGCTTTAGCAGAATGGTGGGAAGCTGGGTTACTCAGTCCCTCACTGGGCATCCTGCCTTTGTGAACAAGCATTTGCAATCCAATAGGTCTCGTATTTGCGAGAGTTTAAGCTATTGGCATTGTAAATGACAATGCCTTTTATTTATGTTTTAAAAACCAACACGTAAATAAAAGGCATTGCCATTTACAATGCCAATAGCTCAAACTCTCACAACTGCGAGACTTATTGCATTGCAAATGCTTGTTTATTATGTCCCGGGTATATAGCAATTATTCTGGGAAAATTTATACATGGAAAAATCGGTATGAAAGACACCTATGTATTTCTGAAACGGGAACAAAATATAGAGTTTAGAAACAGTAGATATTTGCACATTTCCGAAATTGGGAGTACCCATACTAGCATGAGAATTATAGGTCATTTTTCAAAATGACTTCTTTTTTACACATTGTCTTTCATTTAGAAGGCAGAAATGCATCGAAAGTCAATAGATAATAACAGTTGCTCTACAATTTTGTGTTACCCTAAGTCTCCCGATAAAAATGGTACCTCACTTGTGTGGGTAGGCCTAGTGCCCGCGACAGGAAACGGCCCAAAACGCAACGTGGACACACCACATTTTCACAATGAAAAATTACCCTTTTTTTGCAAAGTGCCTAGCTGTAGTTTTTTAACCCTAGCTTTGCCGGCACATAGGGAAACCTAGCAAACCTATACATTTTTGAAAACTAGACACCCAGTGGAATCCAGGATGGGGTGACGTGACTGGCTCTCACCAGGTTCTGGTACCCAGAATCCCTTGCAAACCTAAAAAATTGTCAAAAAAAACACATTTTCCTCACTTTTCTGTGGTGGAAAGTTCTGGAATCTGCATGGATCCACAAAATTCCACCCACCCCGTGTTCCCCCAAGTCTTTCGAGAAAAACGGTACCCCACTTGTGTGGGTAGGCCTAGTGCCCGCGACAGGAAACGGCCCAAAACGCAACGTGGACACACCACATTTTCACAGTGAAAAATGACCCTTTTTTTGCAAAGTGCCTAGCTATAGTTTTTGAACCCTAGCTCTGCCGGCACCTAGGGAAACCTAGCAAACCTATACATTTTTGAAAACTAGACAGCCAGGGGAATCCAGGATGGGGTGACTTGACTGGCTCTCACCAGGTTCTGGTACCCAGAATCCCTTGCAAACCTAACAATTGTCAAAAAACCACATTTTCCTCACTTTTCTGTGGTGGAAAGTTCTGGAATCTGCGTGGATCCACAAAATTCCACCCACCCCGCGTTCCCCAAAGTCTTCCGAGAAAAATGGTACCTCACTTGTGTGGGTAGGCCTAGTGCCCACAACAGGAAACAGCGCAAAACGCAACGTGGCCACACCACATTTTCACAGTGAAAAATGATCCTTTTTTTGCAAAGTGCCTAGCTGTAGTTTTTTAACCCTAGCTCTGCCGGCACCTAGGGAAACCTAGCAAACCTATACATTTTTGAAAACTAGACATCCAGGGGAATCCAGGATGGGGTGACTTGACTGGCTCTCACCAGGTTCTGGTACCCAGAATCCCTTGCAAACCTAAACAATTGTGAAAACAAACACATTTTCCTCACTTTTCTGTGGTGGAAAGTTCTGGAATCTGCGTGGATCCACAAAATTTCACCCACCCCGCGTTCCCCAAAGTCTTCCGAGAAAAATGGTACCTCACTTGTGTGGGTAGGCCTAGTGTCCGCGACAGGAAACAGCGCAAAACGCATCGTGGACACACCACATTTTCACAGTGAAAAATGACCCTTTTTTTGCAAAGTGCCTAGCTTTAGTTTTTTAACCCTAGCTTTGCCGGCACCTAGGGAAACCTAGCAAACCTATACATTTTTGAAAACTAGACACCCAGGGGAATCCAGGATGGGGTGACGTGACTGGCTCTCACCAGGTTCTGGTACCCAGAATCCCTTGCAAACCTAAACAATTGTCAAAAAAACCACATTTTCCTCACTTTTCTGTGGTGGAAAGTTCTGGAATCTGCGTGGATCCACAAAATTCCACCCACCCCGCATTCCCCAAAGTCTTCCAAGAAAAATTGTACCTCACTTGTGTGGGTAGGCCTAGTGCCCGCGACAGGAAACAGCGCAAAACGCAACGTGGACACACCACATTTTCACAGTGAAAAATGACCCTTTTTTTGCAAAGTGCCTAGAAGTAGTTCTTGAACCCTAGCTCTGCCGGCACCTAGTGAAACCTAGCAAACCTATACATTTTTGAAAACTAGACACCCAGGGGAATCCAGGATGGGGTGACTTGACTGGCTCTCACCAGGTTCTGTTACCCAGAATCCTTTGCAAACCTAAAAAATTGTCAAAAAAAGCACATTTTCCTCACTTTTCTGTGGTGGAAAGATCTGGAATCTGCGTGGATCCACAAAATTCCACCCACCCCGCGTTCCCCAAAGTCTTCCGAGAAAAATGGTACCTCACTTGTGTGGGTAGGCCTCGTGCCCGCGATAGGAAACAGCGCAAAACGCAACGTGGACACACCACATTTTCACAGTGAAAAATGACCCTTTTTTTGCAAAGTGCCTAGCTGTAGTTTTTGAACCCTAGCTCTGCCGGCACCTAGGGAAACCTACCAAACCCACACATTTCTGAAAAGTAGACACCCGGGGGATTCTAGTGAGGTATGTCTTGCGTGGATCCCCTAACTTTTTCTTACCCAGAATCCCCTGCAAACCTGAAATATTGCTGAAAAAATCACTTTTTTCACACATTTGTGTGTGGGAAAGTTGTGGCATCACCGGGCTGACACAAATTTCCTACCACCCAGCGTTCCCCCAGGTCTCCCAATAAAAATGGGGCCTCACTCTGGTGGGAGGCCCAAGTACCCGCGACAGGCAAGGGCCCAAAACGTATTGAGGCGACATCAAAATTGCCTATCACAAAACGACCTGGTTTTGCAAGGGGGGTCCCATGACGTTTTGGCCCGGGGCTCGGCGGCCACCTAGGAAAACCTACCAAACCCACACATTTCTGAAAACTAGACACCCGCGGAATTTAAGGGAGGTATGGCTTGCGTGGATCCCCCAACGTTTTCTTACCCAGAATCCCCTGCAAACCTGAAATTGTGCTGAAAAAATCACTTTTTTCACACATTTGTGTGTGGGAAAGTTGTGGCATCACCGGGCTGACACAAATTTCCTACCACCCAGCGTTCGCCCAGGTCTCCCGATAAAAATGGTGCCTCACTCGGGTGGGAGGCCCAAGTACCCGCGACAGGCAAGGGCCCAAAACGTATTGAGGCGACTTCAAAATTGCCTATCACAAAACGACCTGGTTTTGCAAGGGGGTCCCATGACTTTTTGGCCCGGTGCTCGGCGGCCACCTAGGTAAACCTACCAAACCCACACATTTCTGAAAACTAGACTCCCGGGGGATTTCAGGGAGGTATGGCTTGCATGGATCCCCCAACGTTTTCTTACCCAGAATCCCCTGCAAAGCTGAACTTTTGCTGAAAAAAATCACTTTTTTCACACATTAGTGTGTGGGAAAGTTGTGGCATCACTGGACTGACACAAATTTCCTACCACCTAGCGTTCCCCCAGGTCTCCCGATAAAAATGGTGCCTCACTCGGGTGGGAGGCCCAAGTACCCGCGACAGGCAAGTGCCCAAAACGTATTGAGGCAACATCAAAATTGCCTATCACAAAACGACCTGGTTTTGCAAGGGGGGTCCCATGACTTTTTGGCCCGGGGCTCGGCGGCCACCTAAGGAAACCTACCAAACCCACACATTTCTGAAAAGTAGACACCCGGGAATTCCAGGAGGTATGGCTTGCGTGGATCCCCCAACGTTTTCTTACCCAGAATCCCTGCAAACCTGAAATTTTGCTAAAGAAATCACTTTTTCACACATTTGTGTGTGGGAAAGTTGTGGCATCACTGGGCTGACACAAATTTCCTACCACCGAGCGTTCCCCAGGTCTCCCGATAAAAATGGTGCCTCACTCGGGTGGGAGGCCCAAGTACCGCGACAGGCAAGGGCCCAAAACATTTTGTGATAGGCAATTTTGATGTCGCCTCAATACGTTTTGGGCCCTTGCCTGTCGCGGGTTCTTGGGCCTCCCACCCGAGTGAGGCACCATTTTTATCGGGAGACCTGGGCGAACGCTGGGTGGTAGGAAATTTGTGTCAGCCCGGTGATGCCACAACTTTCCCACACACAAATGTGTGAAAAAAGTGTTTTTTTCAGCACAATTTCAGGTTTGCAGGGGATTCTGGGTAAGAAAATGTTGGGGGATCCACGCAAGCCATACCTCCCTGGAAACCCCCGGGTGTCTACTTTTCAGAAATGTGTGGGTTTGGTAGGTTTCCCTAGGTAGCCGCTGAGCCCCGGGCCAAAAGTCATTGGACCCCTTGCAAAACCAGGTCGTTTTGTGATAGGCAATTTTGATGTCGCCTCAATACGTTTTGGGCCCTTGCCTGTCGCGGGTACTTGGGCCTCCCACCCGAGTGAGGCACCATTTTTATCGGAGACCTGGGCAACGCTGGGTGGTAGGAAATTTGTGTCAGCCCGGTGATGCCACAACTTTCCCACACACAAATGTGTTAAAAATGATTTTTTTAGCAAAATTTCAGGTTTGCAGGGGATTCTGGGTAAGAAAACGTTGGGGGATCCATGCAAGCCATACCTCACTGGAATCCCCCGGGTGTCTAGTTTTCAGAAATGTGTGGGTTTGGTAGGTTTTTCTAGGTGGCCGCCGAGCCCCGGGCCAGAAAGTCATGGGACCCCCCTTGCAAAACCAGGTCGTTTTGTGATAGGCAATTTTGATGTCGCCTCAATACGTTTTGGGCACTTGCCTGTCGCGGGTACTTGGGCCTCCCACCCGAGTGAGGCACCATTTTTATCGGGAGACCAGGGGGAACGCTGGCTGGTAGGAAATTTGTGTCAGCCCGGTGATGCCACAACTTTCCCACACACAAATGTGTGAAAAAAGTGATTTTTTCAGCAACATTTCAGGTTTGCAGGGGATTCTGGGTAAAAAAATGTTGGGGGATCCACGCAAGCCATACCTCCCTGGAATCCCCTGGGTGTCTAGTTTTAGAAATGTGTGGGTTTGGTAGGTTTCCTAGGTGACCGCCGAGCCCGGGCCAAAAAGTCATGGGACCCCCTTGCAAAACCAGGTCGTTTTGTGATAGGCAATTTTGATGTCGCCTCAATACGTTTTGGGCCCTTGCCTCGCGGGTACCTGGGCCTCCCACCCGAGTGAGGCACCATTTTATCGGGAGACCTGGGCAAACGCTGGGTGGTAGGAAATTTGTGTCAGCCCGGTGATGCCACAACTTTCCCACACACAAATGTGTGAAAAAGTGATTTTTTTCAGCAACATTTCAGGTTTGCATGGGATTCTGGGTAAGAAAACATTGGGGGATCCACGCAAGCCATACCTCCCTGGAATCCCCGGGTGTCTACGTTTCAGAAATGTGTGGATTTGGTAGGTTTCCCTAGGTGGCCGCCGAGCACGGGCCAAAAACCCAGGTGACCCCCTTGCAAAACCAGGTCGTTTTGTGATAGGCAATTTTGATGTTGCCTCAATATGTTTTTGGCCTTTGCCTGTCGCGAGTACTTGTGTCTCCCACACGAGTGAGGCACCATTTTTATCGGGAGACCTGGGGGAACGCTGGGTGGTAGGAAATTTGTGTCAGCCCAGTGATGCCACAACTTTCCCACACAAAAATGTGTGGAAAAAGTGATATTTTCAGCTAAATTTGAGGTTTGCAGGGGATTCTGGGTAAGAAAACGTCGGGGGATCCACGCAAGCCATACCTCCCTGGAATCCCCCGGGTGTCTAGTTTTCAGAAATGTGTGGGTTTGGTAGGTTTCCCTAGGTGACCGCCGAGCCCCGGGCCAAAAAGTCATGGGACCCCCCTTGCAAAACCAGGTAGTTTTGTGATAGGCAATTTTGATGTCGCCTCAATACGTTTTGGGCCCTTGCCTTTCGCGGGTACCTGGGCCTCCCACCCGAGTGAGGCACCATTTTTATCGGGAGACCTGGGCAAACGCTGGGTGGTAGGAAATTTGTGTCAGCCCGGTGATGCCACAACTTTCCCACACACAAATGTGTGAAAAAAGTGATTTTTTTCAGCAACATTTCAGGTTTGCATGGGATTCTGGGTAAGAAAACATTGGGGGATCCACGCAAGCCATACCTCCCTGGAATCCCCCGGGTGTCTACGTTTCAGAAATGTGTGGATTTGGTAGGTTTCCCTAGGTGGCCGCCGAGCACGGGCCAAAAACCCAGGTGACCCCCCTTGCAAAACCAGGTCGTTTTGTGATAGGCAATTTTGATGTTGCCTCAATATGTTTTTGGCCTTTGCCTGTCGCGAGTACTTGTGTCTCCCACACGAGTGAGGCACCATTTTTATCGGGAGACCTGGGGGAACGCTGGGTGGTAGGAAATTTGTGTCAGCCCAGTGATGCCACAACTTTCCCACACAAAAATGTGTGGAAAAAGTGATATTTTCAGCTAAATTTGAGGTTTGCAGGGGATTCTGGGTAAGAAAACGTCGGGGGATCCACGCAAGCCATACCTCCCTGGAATCCCCCGGGTGTCTAGTTTTCAGAAATGTGTGGGTTTGGTAGGTTTCCCTAGATGGCCGCCGACCCCGGGGCCAAAAACCCAGGTAACCCCCCGTGCAAAACCAGGTTGGTTTGTGATAGGTAATTTTGATGTCACCTCACTAGGTTTTGGGCCCTTGCCTGTCGCGGGTACTTGACCCACCCACACAAGTGAGGTACCATTTTTCTGGGAAGACTTTGGGGAATGCGGGGTGAGTAGAATTTTGTGGATCCACACAGATTCCAGAACTTTCCACCACAGAAATGTGAGGAAAATGTGTTTTTTTATACACATTTTGAGGTTTGCAAGGGATTCTGGGTAACAGAACCTGGTGAAAGCCAGTCAAGTCACCCCATCCTGGATTCCCCTTGGTATCTAGTTTTCAAAAATGTACAGGTTTGCTAGGTTTCCCTATGTGCCGGCTGCGCTAGGGCCCAAAATCCACAGGTAGGCATATTGCTAAAAACAAATCCGTGCCTAGTCGGCTTTCTGCCGCCCTGGGGGGGATATCGGGGGGTGGGGTTGCCCCGATATGCCCCCAAGGGGGGCAGAAACAATGTGTCTATTTTTTTGGGGGGTAGGGGCATTGGAATGCCCATTCTGGGCAGCCCCCACCCCCACACATAAAAAAGCCAGCGTAATCGTTGGCGTCTAGTGGGTTTTTTGCCCCCCCGGGGGGGGCATATTGGGGGCTACTGCCCCCATCTTCCCCCCAGGGGGGGCAGAAAGGCTGTAATTGTTGCGGGTGGGGGCATTGACATGCCCGTTTTGGGCAGCCCCCACCCTAATTAAAATTTGCCCAAAAAAATCCCTGGCGTCTAGTGGGCTTTTTGCCCCCCCGGGGGGGGCAGATTGGAGGCTACTGCCCCATCTGCCCCCCAGGGGGGGCAGGAAGGCTGTAATTTTTGCGGGGAGGGGGTGGGGGCATGGGCATGCCCGTTTTGGTCAGCCCCCACCCTAATTCAAATTTGCCCCAAAAAATCCCTGGCGTCTAGTGGGCTTTTTGCCCCCCCCGGCGGGGCAGATTGGGGGCTAATGCCCCCATCTGCCCCTCCGGGGGGGCAGAAAGTCCACTAGACGCCAGGGAGCCAGGGCAAATTTTAATTAGGGTGGGGGCTGCCCAAAATGGGCATGCCAATGCCCCCACCTTAATTAAAATTTGTCCATAAAATCCCTGTCGTCTACTGGGCTTTTCGCCCCCGGGGGGGCAGATTTGGGGCTACTGCCCCCAGCTGCCCCCAGGGGGGCAGAAAGGCTGTCATTTTTGCGGGGGTGGGTGGGGGCATGGGCATACCCATATTGGGCAGCCCCCACCACAAATTATAATTTAAAAAAATCCCTGGCTTATAGAGGGCTTTTTGCCCCCCCGGGGGGCAGAAAGGCTGTAAATTTTGCGGCGTGGGGGCATGGACATGCCCTTTATGGGCAGCCCCCACCCTAATAAATTATGCGGCAAACAAAAATATCCCTGGGGTCTAGTGGGCTTTTTGCCCCCCCGGGGGGGCAGATTGGGGGCTACTGCCCCCATCTTCCCCCCAGGGGGGGCAGAAAGGCTGTAATTGTTGCGGGTGGGGGCATTGACATGCCCGTTTTGGGCAGCCCCCACCCTAATTAAAATTTGCCCAAAAAAATCCCTGGCGTCTAGTGGGCTTTTTGCCCCCCCGGGGGGGGCAGATTGGAGGCTACTGCCCCATCTGCCCCCCGGGGGGGGCAGGAAGGCTGTAATTTTTGCGGGGTGGGGGCATGGGCATGCCCGTTTTGGTCAGCCCCCACCCTAATTCAAATTTGCCCCAAAAAATCCCTGGCGTCTAGTGGGCTTTTTGCCCCCCCGGCGGGGCAGATTGGGGGCTAATGCCCCCATCTGCCCCTCCGGGGAAGCAGAAAGTCCACTAGACGCCAGGGAGTTTTTTGGGCAAATTTTAATTAGGGTGGGGGCTGCCCAAAATGGGCATGCCAATGCCCCCACCCTAATTAAAATTTGTCCATAAAATCCCTGTCGTCTACTGGGCTTTTCGCCCCCCCGGGGGGGCAGATTTGGGGCTACTGCCCCCAGCTGCCCCCCAGGGGGGGCAGAAAGGCTGTCATTTTTGCGGGGGGTGGGTGGGGGCATGGGCATACCCATATTGGGCAGCCCCCACCACAAATTATAATTTAAAAAAAATCCCTGGCTTATAGAGGGCTTTTTGCCCCCCCCGGGGGGCAGAGAGGCTGTAAATTTTGCGGCGTGGGGGCATGGACATGCCCTTTATGGGCAGCCCCCACCCTAATAAATTATGCGGCAAACAAAAATATCCCTGGGGTCTAGTGGGCTTTTTGCCCCCCCGGGGGGGCAGATTGGGGGCTACTGCCCCTATCTGCCCCCCCAGGGGGGGGCAAAAAGACTAAATCGCACCCAAAAAAATTGGGGGGAGCAAAAGCTCTTGCCCAAGGGGCCGCTCCCCCCTCCCTGGTGTCTAGTGGGTGGATCCGTGCTTGAGGATCGCTCTCCTGGGGCGATCCCCAAGCAGGGATCTACTGGGGAGGGGTACCATTGGAAAGGGGAGATTCTCCCCTTTCCAATGATACCTCTCCCGTCTTTCTACGTGGCCGGGGGCCTGAGATAGCCCCCTGAGCACATAGAAAGTGAAACTGAAATGAGCCTCGGTTTCTGTGCAATGAGGACAGCGCGACGTGCGCGCTGATCCTCATGGCACAGAAACCAGGGAGGGGGCCTCGGGAGCTGGGGAAGGTCTTCCCCAGCTCCCAAGGTCACAGAGGTGAAATAGAAATCCCTCTGCTGTCTGCAGCAGAGGGATTTCGTGCCCCTGGCCTCATGACGGAATGGTTCCGTCATGAGCACAGGGGCACCGAAGCTCATGACGGAACCATTCCGTCATGAGCATCGAAGGGGTTAACAGAAACGGTTCGACCACAGTAAATATATAGTAAACATAAGCGTAAACAATCTAATCGTTATGACCCCAAACCCATACACTACCACATAAAAGAGAATAGTAAGGGAAGAGGCACTTAACTGGCTGAGGAGCAGCAAAATAAGAGGAAGGGACTACCTCTGTGAGACCTTATATGGGGTACTCTCTATGGTTATGGGGCACCTAGTGCACATGGGATTTTTAGTTTTACGAATAAAAAAAGTGTTTTTATTGGCTGCTGTGTAATAAATGCAAAGAAATGAGAAGCATAATCGGAGCCTCCAGTCCTGACATAGAATTATGGCCATTGCAGGGAGCAGTACTGCTCCCTGCCAGAAGCCTCAGCCCCCTGATGGGGCCGCCTCGCACTCCTCCTCGAGCACAAGAGCAGCCACACCCTGCCCATTGTCATTCTGTATGCTGGCTAATTGCTACATACAGAATGACAATGGGGCAGTCTGGGCTGTTAGAGCATGTGGCGGCCTCCTCCTGCCTCAGTGTAGAGCAGGGCAATCTGTTAGATGGATAAAAGGTAAAACGCCCATGCTGCAACTTGGGAATACAGTTTATATTAAGAAGCCTGTGAAACAAGTTAAAAAGAACGGGTTATTGTTCTTTCACTGTCTCATCATTTTAGAACTGACGCTTTTTCAATATTCAACCATTGACAAAGCCAATAGCCCTGGCTTGTTTGTGTAATGATACTTGCTGTATTATATAGCTGGATGCAATGACAGAAACAGCATAATACCAGTCGGGCGGAACACTATGCTAAGCACAGATTTTTAGCCTAGGTGTTTTAAGCCACGCCCTTAATTACATCGAACACCCCCTTTGAAGAGACCCCCCATTTTTTTTACCCCTCTTAAAGCCCTGGAAACAACACCATGTCACAGTCACCTCACGTCCTGGCAGTGTGCCACATTCATGACTCATGGCTTCTAAGTTTTCAGATTGCCTATGTGCAGGGGCATAGTGAACCCTCCCCACCCCTTTCTTTAGGAACTACAGTGAGGGTGAAGTTCTTGATGGGCCTCTTCTGTCTGCAACTCTGCAGACAAAGGCTCAGCTCATAATGTGAAAAGGTGGGTGAGTAAATAAGTGAAGGAATGGGTGAATGGCTGGATGGATTAGTGATAGGATAAATGGATGAATGAAAGGGTGAATGGATAGATAATGAAAGAAAGGATGGATGGATGGATGAGTGAGTGGAAGTATGGATGAGAGGAAAGGTAAATAGATGGATGTATGGGTGGAAGGGTAGATAGATGGGTAAAAGGGTGGATGGGTGAGTGAAAGGATGGATGGATGGATGAGTGAAAGGGTAGATGAGGGGGAGTGAATGAGTGAAAGGATGGCTGGATTGATGGATTGATAAGTGAAAGGGTGAATGGATGGATGGATGAGTGAAAGGGTGGATGTAAGGATTGATGAGTGAGTGAAAGGGGGTAGATGGACAAAAGGATGGATAGATGAGTGAAGAAGTGAAAGGGTGGGTGGATGAGAGGATGGATGGATGAGTGAAAGGATGGATGAGTAATAGGATCAATGGATGGATGAGTAGATGGGTGGGTGGGTGGAAGGATGGATGGATAAGTGAAAGGGGGATGGAGAGAGAAAGGGAGGATGAATGACTGAAAGGGTGAATTGGTGGAAAGATAAGTGACTGGGTGGATGGATGAGTAAGTGAAAGGATGGGTGAAAGGGTAAATGGCTGGATGGATGAGTGAATAGATGGATGGGTGGATGAGTGGATGGATGAGTGTACGGATGGATGGGGTGAAAGGGTGGATGGATGAATAATGGATGTATGAGTGAAAGGGTGGATGGAGGGATGGATGAGTGAAATGATGGATGGAAGGATACATGGTGGATAGGTTTGCAAATGGTTGAATATGTTTGGATATAGATGGGCACACAGATGGAAGGACAGAATGAATGGTGAAAGACTGAATGATAGATGAAAGAATGATTACACCTTGTAGCACCCATTATCTTAAGTATCATTTCCTATACATTGACTTTCACGTTTATATGAATCAATGTCGCTATATAATGTGTGTGTGATGTAACACACTCCGACACCCTGCCCTACATACTTGGGATGAGTAGCACTATAAAAGAAATTAAATACACATGAGAGACGGCCTATGTGAAGATGAGGGGCACCATTGGAGGGTGGTAGCAAGGCCGGACTGGCCAGACCGGGCATCGGGTGTTTCCCTGGAAGGCTGGAAAGGGGGGGGGATGGTTTTGTTACGGGGGCTGGCACTGCAAAGTTCCTTGTATATCCAGTAGTTTTCAATCAACAATAAAAGCGGCCCCACTTATATTCAGGTGTGGTTTACCATTGTCTGGTGACTAATGTACCTACTGGAGCGAGATGCGAGTTTTGAATCGTCTAAGGTAGCAAGCTGCGGGCATACTGAAAACCATGAAGTGCACGATTGTCTCAACCTAATATAAACTTATTTTGACTTGTACTTAAGTGGTTGTCTATTTACTTACTTATATACTATTGCGCGACCTCCTCTGACATGTCTGTAAAACGTGCCTTTTGTCCCGAAGTTTTGTCCTGAATTTTGACCTCCTGTCCTGAATTTTTGTCCTGAATTTTGACCCTTTGTCCTGAATTTTTACACTCACTGTCCTGAATTTGCACCCATGCCAGTTGGTCACCCTATCCACATTACTGTAGTGAGCCACCCGGCCACAACCCTACATTGTAGCCAGTTTCAATCCTCTGCGCTGGGCGCGGACCAGAGGGTATGAATAAACGTGCAGTCAGCGCTCGAGCTGCCCGCACTTATAGAGTACCACGTGTATTGTCTGTTATTGCCGGCTCCCTATTGAGGCCCAGATCCAGCTAACCCCAGTGTTCCCCCCCCCATAGGGTGCCCCCACTACGTTGGCGACGAGGCAGGGCGAGCACGCAGCGTGGGTGACAGCAGTAAACGGTGCTGCAGGAAAGCGTCTGGCGAATGCAGAAGCGCATAACTGTGGTGGCAGTCGTAGCACTGGGGATCGTCACGGGAATCCGGCGGTGCTGTCAGCTGGAAAGGTGAGGAGAAGCAGCGGAGCGCGAGGGGCGCATCGTTGGGCCCGCGAGGTGCACCCAGACGGGGAGCGTGTGAAGCAACACGTGAGCACCACGTGTGGCGCACTGGTATTGGTGCACGGAGCGGGCCTTCCTCGCTGAAGTACGTCAGAGTGTGGTGTGCGGCAGGGGCAGAACAGCGCAGAGGCCTCACTGATGGCCGTGTGCATGAACGGCCTGCCACGTGATACACCAGCTGGGAAAGGAAGCAGGTTCAGACACTGGACGCAGCTGGGGAGACAAGGCCTAGCGCGCGTGTGGCTGGGTGAAGAGGCTGCTGAACAAAAGAAAAAAAAACACACCAATATCAGACCGGTGGGGCCTGGCAAAACATAGACGTGGAGTGGAAGGCCTAAAACTCCAAAAAGGGAAACTAAAGAAAAAAAAAAGTTAATAAAGAGAAAACGAAACAGGGATCAGCAGGATTCATCTAGTGGCCAGGCACCACTGTCAGTTCACAGGAATAAAAGGGGCGAGAGGCCCACTGGCAGAGGGAAGAGTGAGTGGACTGAAAGGAAGGGCCAAAGGAAACCAAAAGGTCCGGTGTACTGCGCCAGTGTGACGGCACGGAAGTATCGCAAGTGATCCCCCAGCGACATGTGATCGCACACCATGTCGGTGCAAGCAGAAGGAGGCGGGGAAGGGGCCGTGGAGCAGGGTGCACGCACCGCGCTAGCAGCACTTTCCCCATTCAGCCAGCTGGCAGACCCAGCCACAGCGGCGCCACGATGGCGAAAATGGATAGGACAGCTAGAAAACTATTTTATTGCAACGCGCGAGACGAATGGCGCAGTCAAGAGATCTACTATGCTACACATGGAGAAAGAAATGACTATAACAAGGCGGTGAGAGCCCTGGACCGCTACTTCGACCCGCAGGTGAACCCTGATTTTGAACACTTCAAGCTACGGCAGGCGAAGCAAAAGGAGGAAGAATCCATAGATATGTTCTTCGCAAGGCTAGGGAAGCTGGCGAGCTCCTGCACAGGGATCGACAAACAACTGGAAATCAGGGCCCAGCTAATTCAAGGTTGCAAGTCGTCGGATCTCCGAAAGTTGATTCTGCGCCAGCCAGGCATCTCGTTGGATGACATCCTGGTTCTAGGAAGGTCCCATGAGTTGGCGGATGCACGAGCAGGGGAGATGGAGTCCGCGCTATCGCGGAGAGCGTTGGGATCCTCACAGGCCCACCCAGTCACGATCAAGGAAGAGAGGGTGAAAGCGATTCGGAAGGGGCCAAGCAGAGGAAGAGGAGCTGTCAACGTGCGCCCAGGTGGTCGAGGATGTGGAAATTGTGGGCTGGACAGTCACCCGACTAGAGGATGTCCGGCATATGGGAAACCGTGCCTGAAGTGTGGCAAAGTGGGACACTTTGCAAAAGTGTGCATGAGCGCGGTGAAGACGCCCGCATCAGGCGGCAAGACGAGAAAGTTTGGGTCACACAGGCAGATGGTCGAAGCGGCGGAAGTCACAGAGGATGTAGACAGTATGCCAGCGGATGAGGATCATGGACGATGATGAGGAGGACAACGTATTTGTCATCTCTTACACAGGACGGGCAGACCAAAAGAGACGGCCACCACCAATCCGCCAGATACACATCGAGGAGAACAAGGTGGCGGCCCTCATAGATACCGGGGCATCGGTCAAAATCCTGGATGCGGAGCACTACCAGCAACTGAACCCTCGACCACCGCTAATAGCTACGAAGGCAAAGATCTTCACGTATGGCGGGGACAAGCCCATCCCGCTACAGGGCGTTATTGAAGTGGACGTTACCCATGGCGACATCTCAGCGAGTACAAGGTTCCATGTGACACAAGATAGTGCAGGAACTCTGCTGGGCTGTCATTCGGCTGAAGACCTGGGTCTGGTGAAGTTCGCCCGGCAGATTCACCAGTCACATGCAGAAGACATCATGGCCAAGTTTCCAGGACTGTTCGAAGGGCTGGGCTGCCTGAAGGGTGTGAAGGTCAAGTTACATATCGACAAGTCGATCAAGCCAGTGGCTTTGCGCCACAGGAGAGTCCCATTTCATCTACGACCGCTTGTGGAGGCCGAGCTGGAAAACTCGAAAAAGCCGGGGTAATCGAGAAAGTGACGGGGCCTTTAGTAATTGCCCGAAGCCCAAACAACCAGGTGCAATAAGCTATGTGTCGACATGCGCTTGCCCAACAAGGCAATAAGGAGAGAAAGGCACATAACCCCGACCATAGACGAGATAGTAGCTGACATCAATGGAGCGAAGTGGTTCTTGAAGGTGGACCTCAATTCCGGATACTACCAGCTCTAGCTGGATGAGGCGAGTTGCTACAACACCACCTTCTCAATTCACGTGGGGTTGCGAAGGTTCAAACGGCTAAGCTTTGGGGTGTCGTCGGCAGCCAAGGTCTTCCAGGATGCTATCTGCGAGGCCTTGTCGGGATTGATGGGGGTCATCAACGTCAGCGACGATGTGCTAATCTTCTCTCACTCATTGGAAGAGCACCACGAGTGCCTAAGGCCGACACTGCAAAGGCTGGTAGACCAAGGATAAATGTGCATTCTACACGAACGAAGTAGAATTCTTCGGATACAGATTCTCCAAGGATGGTCTACAGATAGACCCAGCAAAAGTTGAAGCCATCAGGGCCGCGATGATACCACAGAATCAGACAGAGATGAGGAGTTTTTTGGGCATGGCAAATTATTGCGGCCGCTTCATACCACTCCTGGCAACGATATCAGAGCCATTGAGAGCCCTTACCAAGAAAGACACCAAATGGCAGTGGACAAGTGAAGCAGCTAGAGCATTTCAGTAGGTCAAAGGTGCGCTACTGCAAGGGGCGACAGTGTCATACTTCAAACTCGGAAATCCTACGGAGCTGGTGGTGGATGCCAGTCCAATTGGCCTAGGGGATTTGCTTCTTCAATAGGAGGCAAGCGAGAAATGGGTACCAATAGCGTATGCAAGCAGAGCGCTAACAGCGGTGGAAACAAGGTATGCACAAATCGAGAGAGAGGCGCTGGCCATCAGATGGGCATGCCGCATTTTAACATCTACCTCCGCGGACACAGGTTCAGAGTGATCACGAACCACAAGCTGTTGGTACCACTGTTTGGCGGGACTGCAAGAAGTGGGCCGCCCGCATCGAGAGGTGGGCGGTACAGCTCCAACATTACAACTTCGACGTGGTATACAGGCCAGTGATCAATAATCCTGCGGATTACCTATCGCGCCATCCCATGGCAGTAGATCCGGGAAATCACCGAGAGGTGGACAAAGGGGTGGAAACGATTGTCAGGCAAATCATGGAGGCCGCATGTCCCAGAGCACTATCACTGGAAGATATTGTGATGGCCACGAGAGAAGATGCATGCTTAACGGCGGTCAAGGAGGCCCTGCACGACCACCGGTGGAAGAACTTCCTGGATGGCGTGAGCTGCTTGACGGAGGAGGAGAAGGAAGCCCGGACAAGTGTCTGGAGGTGTCGGGATGAACTTAGCGAAAGCAGTGAAGGGCTGGTCCTCAGAGGCACGAAAATAGTGATGCCGGCTAGTCTGTGGGGAAATACAGTGGAACTAGCCCACCAAGGGCATCAGGGGATCGCAAAGACCAAAGCACGCTTAAGAGCCAAAGTGTGGTTTCTCGGAGTGGACAGAATGGTTGAAGAGAAGGTGAAGAGTTGCGATGCGTGCTTCATCACGGGAGGAAATGCGCCAGCCCCATCAGTGATCACGGAGCCACCTAGCATGAAGCAATGGGCAGCCATAAGCATGGACTTTGGGAGCTTCCCTGACGGGCGATTCACGCTAGTCATGATGGATAGTCATTCGAAGTTCCTGGTCATTGAAGTCGTAAGGTCCACGGCATTCGAAACAATCAAGCCAGTAATGGAGAAAACATTATGTTAGAACCGGGGTCTTCAGTTGGCCGGAGTCTGCGCCCTAGTCCAAGTAGGGACCACCGATTCCGACAAGGTAGCTTGGCGCAAGGCAGGTAGGCACGCACAAGGCAATGTGTAAAGTGATTGTGCAGCACACGTCCACACTGACACAGTAAAGCACGGACAAGAAGGCGACACCACTCCAGCTTTAGGCAGAAGAACAAGTTTCTTTATCTAACTTCTTGTCAAGTTCCAAAGCGGAAAGAATCTCACGGTACACAAGGTAAAGGTTCTCGCAGAGAGAAGGGGTTCTAGTAACCTCAATTCACTAAAGGAAGCAATTCTCATACAGGAATTCAGTACAATTTCAGGGAAGGCACTTACAGCTTAATGCACTTAGAATCAGGCCTTTCCTTGCGCGGAACCCCCATAACAAAATAGTCCGGCGCAAGGAGTCTCTTTATCTCACCAGTATGCAGATTCGGTGACTCTTTGGTAAAGGATACTGTTCCTGAGAATCACCAGTTCAGTCTTTTGGGTGGTATCCCAGAGGAAGAACCTGTGCGCAGGGCCTTTTCACTCCCTAGATGGCTTCGGCGGGGGAATGATGGTCTCGGGGGACATACGTGATCAGAGCCTGCTTCCCCCTCTTTCATAACGACTCAGCCGGGCTGTTAGATGGGGTCTCCAGCGCCCGTGTGAGGTTGGCGTGCGCCCGGCCCCCGTCCCGCAACCCGCCCAGGCTTCCCGGGGTACAGCAGCTCGCTGCACCCGCTACCTTACTTGGGGGCAGGCGCCGGCTCAAGGCTCCTCTGGACTCCGAGGCGCTGGGCTCTCCACTCGTCCGCGCGAGGACGGAACGGGGCAGCTCTTCCGGGTTTCCACTACTGCCGGGCCTCAGGACGAGCCCCCGGGTTGCCAGGCAACAGCCGACGCAGGAGCCAATCCTCGCGCGGCTTCCCCAGAAGGCGGGTGATGACGAGGTCGGCACTCCTGGGGCTCCCGGGCCGCAGCGGTGACCCTTGGCTTGTAGAACTCCGCTCCTCCACACAACCGTAGAGCCCGGCCTGCGGCGGCAAGCACTGGGCCACAGCGCTTCTGCGAGACGGCACCCCCCCAGGGCCCGGGCGGCAACAGTGACTCCCCGGCCTCCGGAGCTACAGTTACTTGCCAGCGCCTCCCAGGTCAGATTCCATCCCCCAGGCCGCGGCGAGGATTCCGGGGACACAGCACCTTCTTTCCCCAGCGTGGGACAGTGCTTTAGACGCCCTCCAGCAGCAGCGAGGGTTGCGAGGGCACAGCACTTCAGGTCCTTCACAGCGCTACACCATACAGTCCGGTTCTGGGTGGCGGCGGTGAGTTAGGGGTGATGGGGTCCCCCTCACACCCCCGGGGCCGCAGAGGCAGTGCCGGCAAGGTAGATTTCATGGCGATCCTTAGGGACTCCCCCTCACCAGGCAGGGGACAGTCAGCAGTAGATTGTGGAGACACTCTGGGGATGTTTCTTCAGTCTCCCTGGCAGGCAAGATCAGCCGGTCGTAGGGCAGCTCAGCAAGGTGGGGCAGCAGGTCCTAGGAGCAGTCAGCCTCAGCCATGTGGCAATCCTCCCAGTGCAGCAGTCTTTACTCTAGCCGGGATCCTCCCTGGTCCAGCAGTGTAACAAGGATGTGTGGCCAGACCCCCCCCTCTTATACCCTAAAGTCATGTGACCAAAAAGGCGGCAAGTTCTGGCGGCAACCTGGGGGGTTGGAAGGTTCTGGAAGAATCTAGGGACTCTGTGGTGTTCCCTGTTCCCTCTGTCCTGTCTGTCTATGGTGACAAGAGGCGGGGCCGTAAGGGTTACAGTAGCATCCAGTCCCAGCCTATTCCAACTACTAGTGCTAAACAGTGCTGAGGTGCAGGTGCTCTCTCCTAAAGACATGGTTGCCACAGGCCCCTGCTACTGCGGTGAGGCCACCGCAGTAGCAGGGGCCTGTGGCAACCATGTCTTTAGGAGAGAGCACCTGCACCTCAGCACTGTTTAGCAGCGTTAAGGTGCCCAGAGACCTATGTCCAACAAAAAGGGCGGTCAGATAAGAGGCACAAAAGGGGAAAGGAAAAAAAAGGTAGGGCAAGACCACCCCAGGGCTGACAGGTCTAACACGCGTCCCCCCAGCCGAAAGTGGGGAGAGCTACCCAACCTCTAGGGAGTTCTCGTCACTAAGGCGGAAGAACCTAGAGAGACGGTCAGCATTGGCGTGGTCCACTCCGGGTCGGTGTTCCACCCTGAAGTCCATACCCTGGAGGGAAATGGACCATCTCAACAATTTAGGGTTTTCGCCCCTCATTTGCATGAGCCACCGGAGGGGCCGGTGGTCGGTCTGAATTAGGAAGTGGGAGCCAAAGAGGTATTGCTTCAGCTTCTTCAGAGCCCAGACCACCGCGAAAGCTTCTCTTTCTATAGTACTCCACTGTTGTTCCCGGGGGAGTAGCCTCCTGGATATGAAGGCCACGGGTTGGTCCAGACCCTCCTCGTTGAGTTGCGAGAGAACTGCCCCAATGCCATGTTCAGAGGCATCCATTTGAACAATAAACTCTCTAGAGAAGTCCGGGGCCCTGAGCACCGGAGCAGTGCACAAAGCCTGCTTGAGGGAAACAAAAGCTTTCTGGCAAGCTTGGGTCCAGATCACTTTCCTAGGTTGTTTCTTGGAGGTTAGCTCCATCAAGGGGGCCACAATGCTGCCATACCCCTTGACAAATCGGCGGTAGTAACCAGTGAGGCCCAGGAAACCCTGACCTCCGTCTGGTGTTTGGGGGGCTCCCAGGCTAGGATGGTTTCGATCTTGGTCTGTAGGGGCTGTACCTTACCCCCGCCCACCAGGTGTCCCAGGTAGACTACGGATCCCTGTCCGATCTGGCATTTGCTAGCCTTGATGGTCAGGCCCGCCTGCTGCAGGGCCTGAAGCACCTCCCGCAGGTGACACAGATGTTCCTCCCAGCGGCCGCTGAAGACGGCTATGTCATCCAGGTAGGCAGCGGAGAAGGCCTCTAAACCAGACAGTACTCGGTTCACCAACCGCTGGAAGGTGGCAGGAGCGTTTTTCAGTCCAAAGGGCATCACCCTAAACTGGAAGTGGCCCTCTGGGGTGGAGAAAGCGGACTTCTCCTTGGCTCCTTCTGTTAGGGCGATCTGCCAGTACCCTGACGTGAGGTCAAAGGTACTCAAGTATCGGGCAGCCCCCAGCCGATCAATGAGCTCATCCGCCCTAGGGATGGGATGAGCATCCGTCTTGGTCACTAAATTGAGTCCTCGGTAGTCCACACAGAACCGAAGTTCAGGTGTGGTGCCCGGTGGGGCTGCTTTGGGTACCAACACCACCGGACTAGACCAGGGGCTGTTGGAGGGCTCAATCACCCCCAACTCCAGCATCTTAGTGACTTCACTCTGGATGCTGGCTTTCACCTTATCCGACAGCCGGTAAGACTTGGTTTTGACAGGGGGCTGTCTCCTGTGTCCACATCATGGGTACACAGGTGGGTAATCCCAGGGATAAGGGAGAACAACGAAGAATACTGCTCCAATACCTGGCGGCAGTCCCTCTGTTGCTCAAGTGTCAAGGACGGGGAGAGAACCACTCCCTCCACCGATCCATCCTTCTCTTGGGAAGCCAGAAGGTCCGGAAGAGGCTCACTCTCCTCCTCCTCGCTCCCATCAGTCCCCAGCAGGAGAGTGAGCTCAGACCTCTCCTGGTGTGGCTTGAGGCGGTTGGCATGCAACACCCGGTGGGGTCGCCTTGGGGTCTTAAGATCCACCACGTAAGTGGCCTGGCCCTTCTTCTCCAGTATCTCATACGGGCCAGTCCACCGGTCCTGGAGGGCACTAAGCTCTCCGGGCTCCATGACCCACACCTTCTGTCCAGTCTCCAACTCCACAGGCTGGGCATTCCGGTAATACCATTCTTTCATGACCGCCTGGCTGCCCTCCAAGTTATCAGATGCCTCTTTCCACAGCTCAGCCATCTGGCTGCGGAACACCAACATGTAGCTCCCTACATCTTGGGGAAGCCTCCCAGGAGTCTTCTCCCACCCCTCCTTCACCAGGCTAAGGGGTCCCCTGACAGGGTGTCCGTACAGAAGCTCAAAGGGGCTGAAGCCCACCCCCTTCTGCGGCACCTCCCTGTAGGAAAACAATAGGCACGGCAAGAGGACGTCCCACTTCTTCCTCAGGCCCTCAGGCAGACTCCTGATCATGCCTTTCAGGGTCTTGTTGAATCTTTCAACAAGCCCGTTGGTCTGGGGGTGGTAAGGGGTGGAGAACTTGTAAGTCACCCCACACTCCTTCCACATGGCCTGCATATAGGCGGACATAAAGTTGGTGCCCCTGTCCGACACCACCACTTTGGGGAAACCCACTCGGGTAAAAATCCCCATCAGGGCCCGCGCCACCGCAGGAGCAGTGATGGTCCTCAGAGGGATAGCCTCTGGGTATCGGGTGGCGTGGTCCACCAGGACCAGGATAAACCGGTGACCAGCAGAGGTCGGTGGATCCATCGGCCCAACAATGTCGATGCCCACCCGCTCAAAGGGGGTACCAACGACCGGTAGTGGTTCCAGGGGGACCTTCAATTTGGTCCCTGTCTTTCCACTAGCTTGACAGGTCACACAGGTCCTGCAAAAGGTATCAGAGGAAATCCTCATCCGGGGCCAGTCTAGTGGGACTAGACGAGCAAATGTTTTGTCTTGGCCCAAGTGTCCCGCCAAGGGGATCTCATGCGCTAACTCCAAAAGAAAGGCCCGATAGCACTGGGAGACCACTAAGGCCCTAGCTGACCCATGCACCGGAGCCTTGGGCTCACTGTAAAGGAGGCCATCCACCCAATAGATGTGGTAATTTCCTGAACCATGTCCTGCTGCTTGGGCTTCGGCCTGTTGCCGCATGCCCTCAAGGGTGGGGCACTCCTTCTGTGCCCGACAAAACTCCTCCCGGGTAGGCCCTCCTTCCACCTGCCACTCTGCAGGGGTTGGCAAATCCCCCACGGGAACAACGTCACCCTCCGTGGACTCCGGTGCGACCGCCGCAGGTGCCCCATCCATCTCACGTGGTGCGTTCTCCGAAGTGTTTTCCTTGTTAGCAGCGGGCTGGGCCATTGTCCCAGGCTCCAGCCCTGGTTGACTCCCTTTCCGGGCAGCCATGGACCGGGTAATTGCACAGGTCCATTCTGGTAATCCCAGCATCTCTGCATGCGCTTTGAGCTCTACCTCCTTCCAGGCGGTGTGCCCAAGATCATTTCCCAACAGACAGTCGATTGGCATGGCAGGGCTTACTGCAACTCTTAGAAGGCCTGAAACCCCTCCCCACTCAAAGGGAACCTGGGCCACGGGATAGTGGCCCTCCCTGTTGTCAGCCATCACAACTGGGTGGAATACATCAGGCACCACTTGCTCCGGGGACATCAGCTGACTCCTTACCATCGTCATGCTGGCACCTGTGTCCCTCAGAGCCTCCACCCCCGACCATTGAGGGTGACCCACTGCCTATACTTGGTAGTATTTGCGGGCACATGGATCGTTGGGACCATCTCACTGTCTCCCAGGGATACTAGGGTCAACCCTGCCCACTCCCCCCCATTATCTAGGGGCAGCTCCTCCCCCAGCGCTACACTCGCCACCCCGGGGTTCTTACCTCCAGTAGGGGCTGGGGTCCTTTTTCGACACTGGGGATCCCCCTTGTAGTGTCCAACCTCCCCACACTCATAGCACCGGACAGTTCTGGGCTGCTGACCTTTGTCAGGATAAGTAGGCTTCTGGTAGCCAGATGGGGGCTGGGATCCAAACCCTCTCCCTTGCGATCTGTTTTGGGGGCCTTTGGAGAACTCCTTCTTTTTATCTCCCCCCTCTTTCTTCTGGTGGAAACCCTGTCCACCCTTTTGGGGGTCCCCCCAGATCCCTTGTTGGACACCCTGGTACTGGCCCAGGTGTCCGCCTCTTCCGCAAGCTCCCTTGGATCGGTCAGCTTGCGGTCAACCAGGTGTTGGCGCAGCTCTGGAAAACATTTCTCGAGAAGGTGCTCTCTTAGGAACAAATCATACAGCCCTTCATAATCAGTTACCTCGCTGCCCCGCACCCAACCCTCCAATGCTTTGTGGGCGTAATCCAGGAAATCTACCCAGTTCTGTGTGGGAAGTTTGTGGCTATTCCTAAACTTCTGCCTATACTTCTCAGGGGTAAGACCAAACTTCTTGACTAGCACTTCCCTCATAACCGGATAGTTGGTCTAATCTGCCTTGTCTAGTGTAAGGAGTGTGTCCCTCCCCACCGGAGGCATGTACCTGTACAGGCTACCCCCCCAGTAACTCTCGGGGACCCCATGGGCTTTTAAGGACACCTTATAGGCTGCTAGCCACTTGTCAATATCATCCCCCACATTAAAACTGGCCACAACATCTTTAGGCATATAGAACCTGGACTCACGTGAAGCTTCAGTAGGTACTCTGCCACCATTTGTGTTGCTGTTAGCCCCTATTTTTAGGGCTCTGATTTCCAGCTCCTTCAGGCTGAGCTCATGGGCAAGTTTTCTTTCCTCCATAGCCAGCCTCTTCTCTTCACGCTCCTTCTCTAACCTGGCAAGCTCTAGCTTAAGCTGTCTCTCCTCCCTCCTGTCCTCTAATTCTTCTGACGACCAGCTCCTCACTGAGACACTACTGCCTGCCCTTGAACGCCTTCCTGGCCCTGGCAATACATTGTCGCTAGTATCTATCTGCAGTAGGTCCAGCTCTCCTGGAGCATCATGCTCTCCCCGCCCCTCATCCCCTTTCCCTTCCGGGTGGGCCAATGCCCATGCTCTCAAGGATTTTTGAAGCTCTTCCCTCTTGGCTCCTCGCTTGAAGAACACCCCTTTCCCCTGGCATAACTCCTTAAGCTGCACCACCGTGTAAGTTTCCAGGTTGGCCAGCTCGAATTCCATCTTGCTAGGTAGGGCCTCAGACGTTCTCAGGGAAAACCACTGGGACTTAGGCAAACAGGCTTTGAACAAGAGCACTTACAATCAGGCAGTCAGGGAGAATTTCGAGCTTGCGTTACGTCAGGTGTGGGATTGTGGCACACACTGAGTCACTGTAGGGTGTTGCACAAGCACAAGTCCTAATCCCACCGCTGAACACCAATGTTAGAACCGGGGTCTCCAGTTGGCCGGAGTCTGCGCCCTAGTCCAAGTAGGAACCACCGATTTCGACAAGGTAGCTTGGTGCGAGGCAGGTAGGCACGCACGAGGCAATGTGTAAAGTGATTGTGCAGCACACGTCCACACTGACACAGTAAAGCACGCACAAGAAGGCGACACCACTCCAGCTTTAGGCAGAAGAACAAGTTTCTTTATCTAACTTCTTGTCAAGTTCCAAAGTGGAAAGAATCTCACGGTACACATGGTAAAGGTTCTCGCAGAGAGAAGGGGTTCTAGTAACCTCAATTCACTAAAGGAAGCAATTCTCATACAGGAATTCAGTACAATTTCAGGGAAGGCACTTACAGCATAATGCACTTAGAATCAGGCTTTTCCTTGCGCGGAACCCCCCATAACAAAATAGTCCGGCGCAAGGAGTCTCTTTATCTCACCAGTATGCAGATTTGGTGACTCTTTGGTAAAGGACACTGTTCCTGAGAATCACCAGTTCAGTCTTTTGGGTGGTATCCCAGAGGAAGAACCTGTGCGCAGGGCCTTTTCACTCCCTAGATGGCTTTGGTGGGGGAATGATGGTCTCGGGGGCCGTACGTGATCAGAGCCTGCTTCACCCTCTTTCATAACGACTCAGCCGGGCTGTTAGATGGGGTCTCCAGCGCCTGTGTTAGGTTGGCGTGCGCCCGGCCCCCGTCCCGCAACCCGCCCAGGCTTCCTGGGGTACAGCAGCTCGCTGCACCTGCTACCTTACTTGGGGGAAGACGCCGGCTCAAGGCTCCTCTGGACTCCGAGGCGCTGGGCTCTCCACTCATCCGCGCGAGGATGGAACGGGGCAGCTCTTCCGGGTTTCCACTACTGCCGGGCCTCAGGACGAGACCCCGGGTTGCCAGGCAACAGCCGACGCAGGAGCCAATCCTCGCGTGGCTTCCCCGGAAGGCGGGTGATGACGAGGTCGGCACTCCTGGGGCTCCCGGGCCGCAGCGGTGACCCTTGGCTTGTAGAACTCCGCTCCTCCACACAACCGTAGAGCCCGGCCTGCGGCGGCGAGCACCGGGCCACAGCGCTTCTGCGAGACGGTGCCCCCCCAGGGCCCGGGCGGCAACAGTGACTCCCCGGCCTCCGGAGCTACAGTTACTTGCCAGCGCCTCCCAGGTCAGATTCTATCCCCCAGGCCGCGGCGAGTATTCCGGGGACACAGCACCTTCTTTCCCCAGCGTGAGACAGTGCTTTAGACGCCCTCCAGAAGCGGCAAGGGTTGCAAGGGCACAGCACTTCAGGTCCTTCACAGCGCTACACCATACAGTCCGGTTCTGGGTGGCGGCGGTGAGTTAGGGGTGATGGGGTCCCCCTCACACCCCCGGGGCCGCAGAGGCAGTGCCTGCAAGGTAGATTTCACGGCGATCCTTAGGGACTCCCCCTCACCAGGCAGGGGACAGTCAGCAGTAGATTGTGGAGACACCCTGGGGATGTTTCTTCAGTCTCCCTGGCAGGCAAGATCAGCCGGCCGTAGGGCAGCTCAGCAAGGTGGGGCAGCAGGTCCTAGGAGCAGTCAGCCTCAGCCATGTGGCAATCCTCCCAGCGCAGCAGTCTTTACTCTAGCCGGGATCCTCCCTGGCCCAGCAGTGTAACAAGGATGTGTGGCCAGAACCCCCCCTCTTATACCCTAAAGTCATGTGACCAAAAAGGCGGCAAGTTCTGGCAGCAACCTGGGGGGTTGGAAGGTTCTGGAAGAATCTAGGGACTCTGTGGTGTTCCCTGTTCCCTCTGTCCTGTCTGTCTATGGTGACAAGAGGCGGGGCCGTAAGGGTTACAGTAGCATCCAGTCCCAGCCTATTCCAACTACTAGTGCGCAGACAGGACGGTGGCCTCACAGCAGTAGCAGGGGCCTGTGGCAACAATGTCTTTAAGAGAGAGCACCTGCACCTCAGCACTGTTTAGCAGCGGTAAGGTGTCCAGAGTCCTATGTCCAACAAAAAGGGCGGACAGATAAGAGGCACAAAAGGGGAAAGGAAAAAAAAGGAATGGGAAAGACCACCCCAGGGCTGACAGGTCTACCACATTCGCTCTGTTGGGGACACTGGAAGAAGTATGCACGGACAATGGCCAAGAATTCAGAGAATATCTACATCACTACAACATCCGTCATCGGAAGGTAACTCCCCAATGGCCTCAAGCCAACGGAGAGGTAGAGAGATTCATGCGTACGATCAACAAGACACTGAGAATTGGGGTCGACCAGCATGAATATCTGGAAGGATGCTTACACCAATTCCTGAGAGCCTATAGGCAAACGCCCCACATTACGACGGGATGGTCGCCAAGTGATCTAATAATGAGAAGAGAGGTGCGCAATATCGTACAGGTGAGTGACCAATGGACCCCCGGTGAGCTGGACAGTGAAGCTGCACAGGCAAAGAGGAAAAAGAACAATGACCAAGCCAGCCAGAGCAGAAGAGCCCGAATAGTAGAAATTTGCACGGGAGACAGAGTGGTGGTGAAAGACAGACATCCGGGGTGGAAGTTTAGAACTCCTTTTGAGAAAGAGCCCCGGGAAGTGGTCGATGTGCATGGGACCATGGTCACTGTTCAGAGAGGCAAAAGGCGACTAGCAAGAAATATATCTTGGTTTAAGAAGCTGGTGACTCCCGCAGAAGTGAGCAGCGAGCAAGCAGAGCAAGGGAATCTGCCGGACAATCTGAACGAAGTAGGGGACAGTAAGACATCAAGGAGCAGGGAAGAAGTAACGGATGGAGAATCAGAGACAGAGAGAGAAGAAGAAGGAAAGCGACAGAGAGCAGACACGCCAAGAAGGGTGGACACCAGAACTACCCAGAGAGGATACCCCTATAGACTAAGAGACAATCCCAACCGAGCCAAAGGTTAAAAGACTTCATGTGCTGAGAAGCAGACTGGCCAGAAAGAACACTCGAAGACAATCGTCATTCCTATTGTTGTTGTATTTTATTTTGTTATTCTATTATTTTAGTTTGTTTCGTTAATCAATGAGTGGTTGGAAGGGATTTAGTGAGCCACCCAGCCACATCCCTGCATTGTATCCAGCATCAAACCTCTGGGCCGGGCGCGGACCAGAGGGTATAAATAAACGTGCAGTCAGCGCTCGAGCTGCCCGCACTTAGAGAGTACCACGTGTAGTGTCTGTTATTGCCGGCTCCCTCTAGAGGCCCAGATCCAGCCAACCCCAGTGTTCCCACCCCCCATAGGGTGCCCCCGCTACAATTACCTTACTAAATACATTGCGTTAAACTTGGTGTTTATAATGGGGTATTGTTATTTAATGTGTTGTCAATACTGTATTTATGCTTCTTTGTTATTTATGTTTTATAGTACTGCTTTCATTTTGGGGCTGAGATACATTCATCACGGCTTGTGTGGGCAGGCTGTCTCACCGCGCTTGCTGTGCCTTGCAAATTGCCGTTTTCATTGAGCTTAATGGTCGCTGCTTCGGCGGGCGTGCCGCTGCGTGTTCTTTTTCTTTGTCAGGTTTATTCAGCACAACTCGCGCGCCATCAGGGGAGCGTTTAACATCCCTTTTTGCGAAGCAGCTTGCCACTTACGTCTCATTATTGTGGAGTGAGACGAAAGGGGAGTGAGGAAGCACAGACGCCATCCTCTTTTGTAATCTGCAGTTAGGCAAAACATGCGCATAGTAATTACTGGAGCTGATATCTGCGAGCTCACCTACGCGTGGCGACGCGCTGATAATCGCTGCCTCAAATGCCACCTCTGTGGCTATGCGCAACAACAGGGTTGGATCCCAGCATCCGTTGATGACTGCAGGTGGCCTTGCAGCCCCCCAAGATAAAGCTGGTACTAAGCCTTCCCAGGGACCCCATGCGGAGGCTTTCGAGAAGCTGCCGACTCCATGTCTAGAGATCATGCCTATAGCGCTGCTCCTCCACGCCTGCCACAATCCAGGATGATTCAGACGACACCTCACCCCAGAGCTCAGAACATGATGACGAACCTGGCCTGAGTAAGTGTAAGCGGAAATCGCCTCCAACCAATGTCCAAAAGCAACCAAAGGTTCTTACCTTTGAGCCTGGTGAGATCATCCATCAAAGATCTACTGTTTGTCTTCCTCTACAAGAGGCTGCTGACTGTGTGCAATCACGTATCCGTCAAGGTTTTGATAAAGACGTTAGAGCACGCCTACACTCCTAGGCCAGATCTTCCCGGCAATGTCATTGAAACACCCAAAGTTGATCCTAATCTGGTGACTTTCCTAAAAAAGTATACTAAAAACCCTAAGAAGGGCTTAGATTGTGGCTGGCGCAGTTGTCAGGACAAGCTGCTGGATGTTTCGGGCCCTCTCACCAAGATCCTTGAATTGGCATACCAGGTGAAAGAGTCTTCCACACCCATTGACCCTGACATCTTGATCGGCTGGGCACAGCATGCTTTGTGCCAATTAGGCAATGTAAACTACGCCATCTCCAATGAACGGAGAAGATCCATCCTCCTTAATATAGACCTGAAGCTCACCGAGAACACGTTGTCTGATTTGGGCCCTGTAGCCCAAGGACTGTTGTTTGGGACCCCTTTCCTAAAATAATTATCTAAATTTGTGGTTACTTATTTCAATTTGGAAAAAGTACAGGGCTCCATTAAAAAACTGTTCACACCACTTTTTGGCAGGGACGGACGCGTCAGAGGGCATGCGTTTGGCCGTGGCTACCACCAAGGCCCGCAAAGTGATTTCTATCAAAGAGGTAGAGGAGGTAAACAAGACTCCATCTATAATAACACCTTCTACCCCACATGCCCCCACCCCAACTGAAATCGCTTCAGGAAAGGGTGATACAGAGGTACACAAGGATCATTCCAAGAATCCAATTCCACAGGTAAGGATTATTTCTCCTTCCAAAGTGTTACTGGGGGGCAGAACAAGCTTCTTTCTCTTCAACTGGCAGAGTCTGACACAGGATCTTTTAGGCTCTTACCAGACTCTATTCGCAGGTGTGAAATGAGCACATTGAGAATTCCCAACTTCCCAATAGTTCTAGCAGGGAAGGCGTGTAATCTCGACCTGACCCAAGGGGACTTCAGGGTTGTCTTGACTTTCTTAGCTTCTATAAATAATAGCGTTTTAGTGTTTAATGATTACAAGTGAATACTGACTATTTTGGAATAAACCCGGTTCTTATTACCTAATGTCCCTTCCTCCTTTGTCAGGTATACAAATGTTCCCAAGTGTACACTTGCTGCATCTACAATAAAAGCAACTACCACATAAGTTATGATGATACCATAATTTGCTCTCAATTATATTGTGAATGTATTGATCTAATCTCTGAAACTCATATATATATAAATATATATATAAATATATATATATATATATATATATATATATATATATATATTACCTACTGGCGGTCGCCAGTAGGTAGTTATAGTTAGGACCTTGTTTCTATTCAAAAAGCTTTTTCTCTTTTGCCAATATCTTTGGCGCCGGTTGACGAATCTTTGCAAAATTTACAAAACTAATGGTTCACTCAGGTCAGCTCCTGTCCTGAAAGTTTCGGGGTGATTCGTCAAGCAGGGGCCGAGAAAAAAGGGGGATCCCAAAATGCATTTTCCCCATGTTAATTTCCATAGGAAACTTTGGAACAGGCCACAGCCCGAACGGCAGAACGGAATTACACCAAATTTGGCAAAAAGGTAGCTCATGGTTCAGAAAGCAACCTGTTTTTTAAATGGTGTAAATCCGTTCAGTAGTTCCTGAGAAATTAAAAAAATAAAAATATCGATATCTGAGCACCGAGGAGGGTTTGCGAACCCTACCGAGCACGAGCTTCATTCTGATTGGCTGCCAACACTCCAAACCAGGAAGTGATGGCAGCCATCTTGTGACCCGGTAACTGAGTCACAAGAAAAGAGTAAAAAAAAAATGAAAAACAAGAAAAGGGGGCAGGGTAGAAACACCCTCACCCCTAGGCCTGCTCAGGTGGTCCCACAAGGACCCCCAGGGCCAAACAAAGCATTTAAAAAAAAAGAAATCGGCCGAATTCGCGCTGGGTCCGCGAACCCGGCCTACAAAATAAAAAAAAATGAAGCGATTTGTTTTCCTTAAGCCCCGGGGTGGGCCAGGTCCCGGGGGCAATGTGGAATAATATAGCGAGGGCCCGCGGGGCCCCCGCAGCCTCGGGGACCGGCACCTTCCTGGGGCTTTATGCATAATGTGCGGGGGGCACGCGGCCCCCCGCAGCCCCGGTACCGCCACCTTCCATGGGCTTGTAAAATAATGTGTGGGGAGGCTCCTGCCCCCCCACGCTGCCCCGGGGACCACCACCTCCCCGGGGCATTCATTATTATCAGCAGGGGGGCCTCCCGGGCCCCCCAAGCCCCAGGACTGCCACCTCCCCGGGGCATACACTAATTTAAATGAGGCGGTCGCAGGGGGCCTCGCGGGCCGCCCCAAGCCCCGGGGTCCGCCACCTCCTGGGGCTTAAATTAATATAAAAAAGTGGGGGGGGGCTCCTGCCCCCCCACACTGCCCCGGGGACCACCACCTCCCCGGGGCATACACTAATTTAAATGTGGGGGTCCGTAGCAGACCCCCGGCCCCGGGGACCACCACCTCCCGGGGGCTTTAAAAATGTAGGGAGGGGGGCCGCGTGGCCCCCCTCCTAGAGCCCTCGATGGCCCTGGGGACCGCCACCCCCCAGGGCCGGCTCCTGCAATGTCCCGGGGTGCCCACACCCGGAACATTTCCGTTTGCAATGACAGGGGGGCGGGAGCCGTGCGGCTCCCGCCCTGTCATTGCAAACACTGCTTTGCTTCATTGAAGCGAGAGCAGGAAACCTGCTCTCGCTTCAATGAAGCAAAGCAGAATTGCTTGGGCAAGGGGAGCTGCATGTTAGCAGCTCCCCTTGCCCAAAGCGATGCCGGCTCCCGCAGGAGGCGGGGAGCCGGCTGGGACCTTGGGGGCATTGGAGGTCCCCAACATGAGGGCCGGCCCCGGGGGATGGGGTCTCCGGGGCCAGAAGTGGCCCGGGAGGGGGCCCACTCAGCCCCCCTCCCCTTTATTTTAAAATTATGGGGTCCCCGGGGCCGAAATCAGCCTGGGTAGGGGGGCCGCGCTGCCCCCTACTTAAAAAAATATATAAAATATCCAACCCCCGGGGATGGGGTCCCCGGGGCCAATAGTGGCCCAGGGAAGGGGGCCCACATGGCCCCCCTTCCCTCTAAATATTTTTTTTTAAAAGAGGCCATGCCCCGGGGGATGGGGTCCCCGGGGCCAAAAAAGGCCCAAGGAAGGGGGGCCACACGGCCCCCTTTCCTATAAATGTATACAAACAAAGGAGGCCATGCCCCAGGAGATGGAGTCCCCGGGACCGAAATCGGCCCATTTAAAAAAAAGAACTTGGGATGGGGTCCCCAGGGCCCCAAAAATACTAAAGGAAGGGGGGCCACACAACCCCCCTTCTAAAAATATATTTTTTATAAAAAGCCGGCATCTCGCCGGAGGCCCCGCCCCCTCCCTGCACCACTCTGCAAACGCGCCCCCTGGTGCGTTCTAAGTTGGGGAATTAAGTCCCATTGAATACTGAGGGTCCCTGGGGGCCAACTAGCCCACCAGGTACCTCCAGTAAGCGCCACACAGCTGGATTGCAGAGAGGTGGTCAGAGGCCACGCCCCTTTTTACACCACTTTGCAAACGCGCCTCTTGGCGCACTGCTGGTGGGGCGATGAGGTCCTCTTGTGTCCTGAGGATTTCAGGATACAAGAGGACCACGAGGTACCTGGTGGGCTAGTTGGCCCCCAGGGACCCTCATGAGGAAAGGGGACTTCATCCCCCAACCAAGAGCGCGCCAGGAGGCACGTTTGCAGAGTGGTGGAGAAAGGGGGCGTGGCCTGTGTCCACCTCTCAACAATCCCACTGTGTGGGGCTTACTGGAGGTAAGAGGTAGGCTAGTTGGCCCCAAAGGACCCCCAGCAGTGAAGGGGACTTCAAGCCCCATCCAAGAGCGCGCCCGGAGCGCATTTGCAGAGTGGTGGGCAAAGGAGGTGTGGCCTGGTATGAGAACTTAGCAATCCTGCTGTGTGGTACTTACTGGAGGTAATAGGAGGGCTAGTTGACCCCCAAGGATGTCCTTGGGGGCCAACTACCCCTCTTGTTACCTCCAGTAAGTCCCACACAGTAGGATTGCTAAGACGTCTTCAGAGGCCACGCCTCCTTTCTCCACCACTCTGCAAACGCGCTTCCTGGCAGACTACGGGATGGGGGATAAAGTCCACTTTACTCCTGAGGGACTCTGGGGGCCAAGAAGCCCTCCTTGTACCTCATGTAAGTCCCACGCAGCGGAATTCCTGAGCGCTGGTCGGAGGCCCAGCACCCTTTCTCTACCACTCTGCAAATGCGACTACTAGCTAAAGAAGCATCTTTCTGCACCTCTGACTTAGAGGTAGTTTTAATCCCCCTTCCCTATTATGTACTAGGGCCTTACAGGGGAGGTCATGCCAATCACAGGGGTACCCCAACCCATAGTGTACCCTAGTGTATGAAGGTGTTTTCACTGTATTCTAAGTGTCTTTTAGCATAGCACTGGCTCAAGGCCTGGTTAGTCAGACTCAGTTACCACCAGTACCCATCAGGAAAAAGTTGGGGGCACCGGATGACTTTGCAACAAGGCCTCTTTCTGCCCCTCTGTTGTTTCTTTCTGCATATCTCTTGCTTCTTTCTGCACCTTTCTTTGTCTTTCTGGACTTCTGTTGCCTCTTTCTGCATTTCTCTTGCTTCTTTCTGCGCCTTTCTTCCTCTATCTGCATATGTCCTACCTATGTAGGCATAGTTTGAAATTAGCATTTAAAAAACCTTTGAAATTCACTGAAAAAACCATAGGTTTCAGGGTCGTTATAGTTAAAAATTAGCATTTAAAAAACCTTTGAAATTCACTGAAAAAACCATAGGTTTCAGGGACATTATAGGTAGTTGGACATTTAATTCGTACAAAACCAGAGAAATTCGTCCATTATAGGTAGTCGAGCTAACTATAACTCGCGCCCCCGCAATGCACTGCTGATGACGTCACATATTACATCATTCATGACATGGTCAGTGACATCACTGACCTAAATTACCTACTGGCGGTCGCTAGTAGGTTGTTATAGTTAGGACCTTGTTTCTGTTCAAAAAGCGTTTTTTCTTTTGCCAATCTCTTTGGCACCGTTTGACGAATCTTCACGAAATTTTCAAAACTAATGGGGCAGTCAGGTCAGCTGTTGTGTTGAAAGGTTCAGGGTGATTCGTCAAGCGGGCACTGAGAAAAAGGGGGGGTCCCAAAAAGCTTTTTCTCCATGTTAATTTCCATAGGAAACTGTTGACGCAGCTACAGCCCGAGCTGCTGAACGGAATTACACCAAATTTGGCAGAAAGGTAGCTTTTGGTCCAGAGTGCACTCCTTTTGTTAAATGGTGCAAATCGTTCAGTAGTTCCTGAAATATTTAAACATTTCTCAGATATACAAGTAGGGACGCGGAGGATCCGCGAACCCTCCTGATCTCGAGCCTGCTATCTGATTGGCTGCCAGCACTTCAAACAAGGAAGTGTTGGCAGCCATCTTGTGACTCAGTTGAACCAAGTCACAAGAAAAAAGGTCAAAAAACTTTACAAATTGAGAAAAGCGGGCAGGGTAGAAACACCCTGATCCCCTAGGCTTGCTCAGGGGTCCCACCCCAGGGCAAATAAAAGCATTAAAAAAAAACAATCGTCGGGATTCGCGTTGGATCCGTGAATCTGGCCCAAAAAAACAAAAAAAATGTAGCGCGGGCTCCTGCGCTTCGTTTTCTTTAAGACCCCAGGTGGACCAGGTCCCAGGGGAAATCATTAAAATAGATGCGGGGGCCCCGCAACCCCGGGGACTTCCATCTCCCCGGGGCTATGTTTATTAACTGCGGGGGGCCACGCGGGCCCTCTGCAGCCCCAGGTACTGCCACCTCCCCGGGGCTTTGTTTTTAAAATGAATGCGTGGGAGGGGCTCCTGCCCCCCTACAAAGCCCCGTGGACCGCCACCTCCCATGGGGGTAATTATGTAAAATGCGGGGGGGCCACGCGGCCCCCGCAACCCCGGGGATAGCCACCTCCCCGGGTCTAAATTCAAATGATCCATGGTGGGCTCCAGCCCCCTCACAGGGCCCCGGGGATCGCCACCTCCCCTGGGCTAATTTAATGTAATACTGCAGCCCCGGGGACCATCACCTCCCTGGGGCACAAATTCAAAAGATGTGTGGGGGGCTCCAGGGACCGCCAACTTGTTGGGTCTAATTTAATGTAATGTGGGGGCCACACGGCCCCCCCTTCTTCCCCGGGGACAACCACCTCCCCGGGGCACAAATTATGTAAAGGCGTGGGTCCGTTCCGGCTACAATGTAGATGGGAGGGGGGTCGCTTGGCCCCCCTCTAGGAGCACTCCATGGCCCTGGGTACCGCCACCCCCCAGGGCCAGCCCCAGCAATGTCCCGGGATGCCCACCCCCGGGACATTGCAGTTTGTTATGGCTTGGCGGGAGCACTGCTCCCGCCAACCCATAGCAAACTCTGCTTTGCTTCATGGAAGTGAGAGTATTGAAAATGCTCTCGCTTCCATGAAGTGAAGCAGAATTGCTTTTGGGCAGAGGGAGCTGCATGTTTGCTGATCCCTCTATCCAAAAGCAATGCCGGCTCCTGCAGGAGGTGGGGAGCTGGCAGGGACCGCCGGGGCCTTGAGGCTCCCCTGTGGTTCCCAACGACCTGGCCATGCCCCGGGGGATGGGGTCCCCTGGACCGAATATGGCCCGTGTAGGGGGGCTGCACAGGCCCCCCTCCAAAAAAAAAAAAAATAGAGGGCAGGCCCTGGGGGACAGGGTCCCCGGGGCCAAAACTGGCCCAGGGAAGGTGGGTCATACAATCCCCTTCTTTAAAAAAAGTAATAAATAAAAAATAAAAAAAGGCTGGGCCCCAGGGGGTGGGGTCCCTGGGTCTGAAATCAGCCTGGGGAGGGGTGGTCGCACGGCCCTCCTCCTGTTTCCCTCCCAAAAATAGCAAAGGCCCAGAGAATGGGGTTCCCGGAGCAGAAATCGGCCATTGGGAGGGGGGCCGCGTGCCCCCCCTCCCGTTTTATTACAATTTTTTTTTTAAATGGGTCAGGCCCCGGGGGATGGGGTCCCTGGGGTGCAAAAGCATCAAGGGAAGGGGGGGCACACAGCCCCTCTTCCTAGAATTAAAAAAAAACCGGAAGCTGGCAACTCACCGAGGCCATGCCCCCTTTCTCCACTACTCTGCAAACGTGTCTCCTGGCGCGCTCTTGGTTGGAGGATATAGTCCCCTTTGTTGCTGAGGTTCCTTAGGGGCCAACTAGCCCACCTGTTACCTCCAGTAAGCCCTACACCCCTTTTTCCACCACTCTGCAAACGTGACTCTAGGCGCACTGCTGGTGGGGTGCCTCTTGAGGGCCTCAGGAGTAAAGTAGACTTTATCCCCCAAGCAACAGTGCGCCAGGAGGTGCATTTGCAGACCGGTGGAGCAAGGGGGCGTGGCCTCTGACCACTTCTCAGCAATCCATCTGTGTGGGGCTTACTGGAGGTAACAGGAGGGCTAGTTGGCCCCCAGGGACCCTCAAGAGGCAAGGGGACTTCATCCCCCAACCAAGAGCGTGCCAGGAGGTGCGTTTGCAGAGTGGTGGAGAAAGGGGGCGTGGCCTGCGACCACCTCTCAGCAATCCCACTGTGTGGGGCTTACTGGAGGTAACAGGTAGGCTAGTTGGCCCCTAAGGACCCCCAGCAGCGAAGGGGACTTCATCCCCCAACCAAGAGCGCTCCAGGAGGCGCGTTTGCAGATTGGTGGAGAAAGGGGGCGTGGCATGCTATCAAAACTCAGCAATCCTGCTGTGTGGGACTTAGAGGAGGTAATAGGCGGGGTAGTTGGCCCCCAAGGACATCCTTGGGGGCCAACTACCCCTCCTGTTACCTCTAGTAAGTCCCACACAGTGGGATTGCTAAGAGGACTTCGGAGGCTACGCCCCCCTTTCAAAACCACTCTGCAAACATGCCTCCTGGCGCACTATTGGTTGGGGGATCAAGTCCACTTTACTCCAGAGGTAGCATGGGGGACAAGAGGCCCTCCTGGTAGCTCCTTTAAGGCCTACGCAACAGAATTCCTGAGAGCTGGTCAGAGGCCCAGACTTCTTTCTCCACCACTCTGCAAACGGGACTGCTAGTTAAAAAACCTTAGAAATTCACTGAAAAAAACCACAGGTTTCAGGGATGTCATAGTTAGGAATTAGCATTTAAAAAAACCTTAGAAATTCATGGAAAAACCAAAGGTTACAGGGACGTTATAGTTAGGCTGACATTTCACTTGTACAAAACCAGAGAAATTCAGCCGTTATAGTCAGCTGAGCTAACTATAACTTATTTATTTATTTATTTATAAAGTTTTATATAGTGCGAACAAGATCCCGAGGGATATCAGAGCACTTTACAGTATGATGGAAGGAAGGACATAAATGTAACATCCACATCAAGTAGGAAAAAAAAAAAAAAAAACAGGCATATTCGCAGATTACAGGACAATTGCACCCAGGAGGGTAATACAATAAACAGGTGTAGGCGGGCAACGAGGGGGGGGGTCAACAGTATGCAGTAAAGAAGATCCGTAACAAATGGTGGTACAATGGTAGTAGGAACAATGACAACGGGCAAGTGAGCCTATCCCTCTTAGGGTAAGAATTTGTTCATTAGGAACCTTTTGGCTTCCAATTTGAACGCCGTCACTGAGGAGATTCTGCGTACTTCCGGTGGAAGAGAGTTCCATATTTTTGGGGCAGCACCGGAGAAAGCTCTGTGACAAGTTCTCTTTTTGTTAAGGATGAGTGGTTTCAAGAGGAAGGTAGAGGCGCTTCTTGAGGCTCTTACCCCACAGGATAGTTCAAGATTTTGAGCCAGGTACTTGGGAGTATTGAAGTGAAGGGCTTTGTGCGTCAGAACAGCAATCTTTTACTGAATTTGTGCTTCGTAGGGCAGCCATTTGAGAGATTTTAGTACTGGGGATATATGCTTGTTACGTTTGGTATCTGTAACCAGTCTCGCCGCAGCGTTTAGTGATGCCCTTAGTGGAGCCAGGGCGTATTTGGGAAGGCCACAGAGGGTAGCACTGCTGTAGTCTAGCCTCGGCAAGACAAGCGCTTGGACCACCTGCTTGAAATCATTTAGTGGAAGGAAAGGTTTGATATTTCTGAGTGATCTCATCAAGTGATTTGCTCCCTTACATACATTGCTGATATGATTTTTCATATTCAGGTGCTTGTCCAAGGTGATTCCAAATGACTTGGCTGAGTCTATGATGAGAGGAGTGCAGTTGAAAGCAGTGAGGTGAGTCAGCCAGAGGTCTAGTTTGGGGATGTGGTTCGGAGGGGAGATGAGCAGGAATTCCGTTTTGGAAGTATTGAGCAGGAGGTGGTTCTCCGTTAACCAGTTTTGAGTAGATGTTAGGGTAGTGTTGAGTGAGATGATGTTTTCCGGGGATGATATTTTCAGATAGAGTTGCGTGTCGTCCGCATACATGTGGAAGAGAATGTTCATGGAGTTTAGTGAGTTAGCTAAAGGTTCCAAGAAAAGGTTGAAGAGAATAGGAGATAGAGCGGACCCTTGGGGGACCCCCATGAGTACAGGAGAGGGCTGGGAGAGAGAGTGGTTTGCCATGACTCTTTGTGATCTGTGATTTAGGAAGGATGAGAACCATTGTAGCACCTGATCAGAAAAACCCATTCTGTTTTGCAGGATGGATAGGAGGTTGTCATGATTACCTGTGTCGAAAGCGGAGGAAAGGTCAAGGAGGATCAGGAGGCAGGATTCGTTTTGATCAAGCATTTTTAAAATGTCATCCATAACGTGAGTGAGAGCCGATTCAGTGCTGTGCCTCTTCCTAAAGCCGGATTGATGTTGGTCTAGGAGTTGGTAATTATCTATGTGAGCACAAAGTTGGGATTGTACACATTTTTCTAGGAGTTTTGCTAGGGTGGGGTTGTTGGAAATGGGGCGGAAGTTATTGAGATCAGATTTGTCAGCGTTAGGTTTTTTAGTATAGGAGATACCTGAGCTGCTTTTAGGCACTCGGGGATCGTGCCTTGTGATAGAGAAGCGTTAACGATCCTTGTCCAGGTGGGGATGAGTGCATTCTTGATTTCTTTGAAGATGGACGGGGGCAACGGGTCACTGAAGTGGTTGGAGGGGTTGATTTTCTGCAGAATCTTGTAGATGTCATTTTCACTAAATGGGGTAAAGGTGCCCCATGACGCATTGTTCTTGGTGTTCGGGGTGGTCGAATTGTGCTTTTCAATGGGGTCAATGGGTGAGGCGGCACTGGAAGAAGGTAGTAGAGCCTTCTTAGAGGCGAGGTCAATGGAGATGAGTCTTGATTTCTCCGTGAAGAAAGTGGCAAATTCGTCGCATGAAGGTGGGTTGCCACTAGGATCCGCGTGGTTAGGACCGACGACTGATTGCTGTTTGACCAATTCGAAAAGTTTCTTGGGGCGGTTTGCCGCTTGATCTAGTTGGTATCTGAAATAGTCAGCCTTAGCACTCTTGATTTGTTTGTTATAGAGGCTCCTGACATCTCTAAGGAGTTTTAGTTGGTACGAGGAGGGATTGGATCGCCAGGAACGTTCAGCTGCCCTAAGGTTGCGGCATTCCATGTTTAAGTTGTCGTTATACCACGGTTTGGATATTTTTGTTGAAGCATTTTTTTGTTGGAGTGGAGCAATGTTATCCATGATGTTGGAGATGGTCGAATTGTAGGCGTCGGTGAGTGATTGCACCTCAACCAGGTCAGCTTGGGAGGAGAGAGCAGATTTACAGTGGGCAGCTAGTTCGTCAGAGTTTATTGATCTGAGGTCCCTTTTCCATATCTTTGATTTCATTGGTTGAGCCTTCCTCAACAACACTTCCCTGTTAATGTAAAAGAGGATGCTGTGGTGGTCGGACCAGTCACACGGGGTAATGGAATCAAGGGTGATAGTCTGCCCTTTAGAGATGATGAGGTCTAGAGTTTCTCCTTTAATGTGAGTTGGTTGGTCACAGTGCTGAGTCAGTTCTTGATCATTTAAGAATGATTTAAGGCAAGATACAGCGGGGTCATTGGGGTTAGACCAGTGAAGGTTGAAATCACCAAGGAAGATTTGGGACACCGCTGTGTCGACATTGCTAGTGACGATTTCCATTAGTTGCTCAGTGAAGGGGAGATTATCTCCCGGGGGGTGGTAAAAGGTGTGAAGTTTGCAAACCGGTAGGTTCTTACTTGAGATGCTGAGACAGAGGTATTCACAGGAGGAGGGTGTAGAGGACTCTAAGTGAGAAATCGAGAGAGTGTTCCTGTGAATACAGGCTAGGCCCCCACCCACCTTCAAAACTCTGTCTAGCCTAATTATGTCATGAGTGGGAGGTACCAGGAGGTCTAGGAAAGGAGTGGAAGCGGGATTTAGCCAAGTTTCAATGCGAATGATAATGTCTAAGTCATTGTGTTGGATGAGGTCGAAGATATCGGAGGCGTGTTTACTGGCTGATCTGCAATTAAGTAGTACACATTTAAGTCATAGTGGATTAGGGGGAGAAGGAGTCTGGGTGACATTCACGCGGGTGAGGTTGTCAGTATTGCTGCATCTAAGATTGCGAGGAGGTTCTCTATTCGGGTTGGAAAGGATGGAGTGTATTTGTCTTGGCGGGCTCATGTTAGATTTGGACCAAGTAGGGCAAGAGTTGTGTCGGTCATGGAGATCAAAGGACGCTGGGTGGGACTCACATCCTCTGTGGCTGGCGGGGGCGTTGGGTAGGGGAATGGAGTTCAAGATGGAGGGGTTAAAGGCTGACCCATGTGATCATTATCCCTAGTGGACGCTCTGGGCCTATTCGCAGAGGTGATGATAGAGCTGATCATGGGGAAAAGATCATTTGAGAGGGCTTTCAGGTCATGTAGCTCAGAAGTGAGAAGGTGCAACTGTAGAGATATGTCATCAAGGTGCGCAGCCAAGTCTGAGTGTTGGGCGAGGGGTGGAGGGTGTGAGGGAGAAGCCAGGGGCGATGGGGGGCCTCGGTGTATGCCTGTTGATGCCTGTGGGGAGTATCATTGCCCAGACCCTAGTCTAGCATGTGGCAAAGTTATAGGGATGGGGGAAGGAACATCGTATGCTAATCGAGAAGACTGTGGGGCTTGAGGGATCCTCTCAGCTCGAAAGTCATCCTGTATCGGCCTGACCGTCGGTGAGGAGATTGAGCCCATAGAACCGCCAACCAGCTGAGAGGGTGTTCTAGTGGGTTGACAAAATCCGATTGGAGACAAGACGACTCTGGAATCTGCAAAGGGAGGTGTGGGGTTAGGGGAGAGTGGGGTATTCACAACTGTTAAGGGGGGAGTACTGGTTAAATCCAGCTGAGACATGGTGGTTGAGTAGGGGTCAGTGGAATTGCCGTAAACCGCTTTTCTGAGAGTGGGGTAAAAATTGGCCATCTTAACTAGGTTGATATTAGAGGCTTGGATTAAGATGATACCATTATTGTAGAGGGTGATAGTGGTGGTGGCTTTGACGGTAGACGAGGGAGACGTTGTTAGTTTAAGGCCATGTGAAGTTTTCTTAGATCCTGTTATTCGAAGCATGGAGTGGAGCACAGTTCGCCAGCAGGCCCGTTTTCTGGTATAGAAGATGAGGTCATTAACCAGAATACCTTTGTTTGTGCAGAAGTAGGGGTCTGAGAATAGGGTTTCTGGTCTAGCTTTGAGTATGCAATGTTTGTATTTTTTTGCCGCATTTTTGGAGAGGTCGGTTGGGTAATTGATGATGAAGGCGTTGGAACCATTGGGGTCGGGACTTATCTCCATTGTGAAAAGGAATCCTAGTGGGGATGGGAGCCCAGAGGGGAGAATAAGGAGGTGAGGGAACACGACATCACTCCTGGGTCTCTCAGTGGAAAGATGAGGGGGCGTGATGGTAGCACATTGGGAGGTGCAGAGATCTTACTAAGCAGTGCCAATGACTGGGGCCCCCTGATTCACTGCAGTCGTGGCATCCCGTAAATTGACTCGGCTCTATGGACTGGCACTGGACGGCACACAGGTCAATTTGGGGCCCGTCTGGGATGATATAGGCGGGGAGCAGAAAGAGGTCTTGCGCCCCCGCAATGCACTGCTTATGACCTCACATATTACATCACTCATGACATGGTCAGTGACATCACTGAGAAAAAAAAATTCTGGACTATATCTATAAGCAGAAAGCAGACATTATCCTTTTGCAGAAGACAAAACTAGACAGTAAATTCGCAGAAACACTTAAGGGCAGCCAATACGCTGAGGTTCTCTGCTCAAGTTCCATAGGGAAAAAGAACGGGGTCATAACTATGATCTCAAAGAGGTCCAGAATAAACTTAATCTCCCATTCGACAGATAAACAGGGGAGATGGATTATCTCCAAATTACAGAAAGAGAACTTTATACTTTTTGTAACTAATATATACGCACCTACGAATGATGACAGTGAATTCTGGGAGGAACTGGAGGAAAATATTAATCTGATCCCAGATTCAGCATCCTCATTTATTACAGGTGACTTTAACCTCCCACTAGACCCGAATATAGATAGGAACTCATCTTTCAAATTCAAACCAAGCAAATAACACAAAGCTCTTAAACACCTCTGCAATAGATTTAACATGACAGATGCTTGGAGCCTGCAGAATCCGACCGAAAGGGATTACACATTTTACTCTTTCCCTCATAACTCATACTCCCGTTTAGACTACTTTTTAATTTCAGGGAATGCTATAAGCAGGATCGACCAATCAACAATAGAAGCAAGAGTTGTATCAGACCACACTTGTGTCACGCTTACACTTACAGACTCAACCACCCCTCTCAAAGAACCTCTTTGGAGATTCAACGATGAGGTTCTATGAGGTTCTATCCTCCCCTGATAATAAAAAAGTAACTGAGGACACGATTAAAAACTACTTACTTGATAATAAAGAGAACGAAACATCTCACCTTACAAGATGGGAAGCGTTAAAATCCACCGTTAGAGGAGTAATTATAAAATTTTTATCTAACATGAACAAGGAAGCGAACTTACAGTTATCTAAATTAGAGAAAGATATCTCCAAGCTGGAAAAAATGCATATCCATAAAAACGATCCAGGAATGCTGACAAAGATCTTAAATAAAAAATACAAATACAACAAGATAATTAGTACGAGAGCGGGTATCTGGATAAACAAACAGAAAAGTCTTTGTCTCTGTGAGGCGAACAAAGCCGGGAAGACGCTAGCCTCCTACTTAAAATTTAAAAGCCAGAGATATGCCATCAATGCTATTAAAGACAAAAAAGGAAACATCCAAACTAACCCCAACAAAATAGCCGACTCATTTAAAGAATTTTACCAAAACCTGTACAACTCAAATTCAGATGTGAAACATCAGAAGATTCAGAAATATCTCGATGAGGCATCACTTAAACCCCTAAGTGACCAAGAAAGGGACTCTATTAACGGCCCGATCAATTTGGAAGAGTTGGAGACCGCCATTAAGAAACTAAAAACAGGCAAAGCACCGGGCCCAGACGGATTTAATGCATCCTTCTATAAAGCGTTCGGGGAACACTTGAGTAAACCGCTGCTACTTCTTTACCACCAATTTGCTTCATCTGGGCAAATAACTGGTACCCCAGCTGAAGCAATAATTACTGTAATCGCAAAGGAGGGTAAAGACTGTAAATTATATGCCATGATTTTATCTAACCGAATACAAAAACACATTGCTAAACTTATACATACCTCCCAAACAGGATTCCTAAAACAAAGACTTTCTAGCGACTACACTAGAATTTTTTGCCATTCAATTGAAAAAGCAAAATTACTTAGTTCCCCAACTGTTGCCATAACGCTTGACGCAGAAAAAGCATTTGATAAAGTAGATTGGACATTCTTAAACGCGACACTCAGGAAATTCAACCTAGGTGATAACTTGATACAGATGATCATGGCACTATACCACAGCCCAAAGGCTAGAGCTAGAGCAGGAGGAGCTCTTTCCTCTTCCTTTCCATTAAAGCAAGGGACCAGGCAAGGATGCCCCCTGTCTCCATCGCTTTTCCTCTTAGCTATTGAACCCTTCCTCCAATACCTAAGATCAAATCAGAATATCCCCGGCATAGATTTCGGCAAAACTATGTTCAAGGTAGCAGTCTATGCAGATGGTATATTGGTGGTATCAAAAGAAGCTGCCACAGCCATTCCGGCCCTCATGAAATCTATTCACGACTACACAGAAGTATCGGGTTACACCCTCAACAAAGACAAGACAGAAGTAAAACTACTTAACCTATGTGGCACCAGAGAGGTTTTGGGGGACTCCGGACTGACGTGGCAGACAGGTACGATTAAGTATCTAGGCATAGAATTCTCAAGCAACCTTATTTCTACCCTAGAGGAAAACGAAACTATTATTCATTAAAAAATCACTGATCTATTCGATGGGTGGTCACCTACATTTTTAACACGGTGGAGTAGAATAGAAAGGGTCAAAAAGATTATAACGCCGCTTATAAACTACCTTATCAGTATGATACCTGTTGGACTTGGCCCTTTTTGGCAGGTTCACCCCTAAACTTTTTGCCTTGTATGTTAGTAGTTTTAAGTCTCTGGGCACTTTAGCACTGTGGTCCAGTGTAAAGTGCGTGCGTGCTGTGTGCGTGTGTGGTGAGACTGGCCTGCCCTCCCCTAGGAATGCATTGAGGATGAGTGTGTCAGTGGTAATTCCTGTTATGAGAGGTGCAGCATGGTCAAGTCTAGTATGTCTGAATTCGTGAGAATAAATGCTGCGCAATGGTGTGCGCAGATTTATGGTGACTGGTAGAGAAATGCCACTTCTAGAAGTTTGCATTTCTGTGTGCTCTGTGTCTGCCTGCCTGATGTGAATTGCATGTCTGGCTTGTGAGTGACAGGGGCTGGGAGGTGTATGTGGCTCCAGGAGGGGCAGGGTGAGTCTGCCCAGTGGTGAATAGAGAGATCTGCATGCAGATGGGAGGGAGGATTTGCACCTGGGACCTGAATAGGGCTGTGCCTTCCCTCCACAATGCTGGCTCCACCTCCTGTGGTGCGTCTGATGTCCCTGGCCTGTCCTGTGAAAGGGAGAGAGGAGCTGAGCAAAACAAAGTGCTCAACAGCTCCCCTGAACCAGTTGTATCTGGTTCCCCCATGCCCTACACTTTGAGACAAAGGAAAATGCTGTATAAAAGAAGGGGCTGTGACCCCATGAAAATGTTCTTGTTCTTGGACTCGAATCTGCCAGGGGCGTGCTGCTGCTGGGGCCCAGGGGAGGGCTGCCATGAGGGCTTGCCTCCCTGGGCCCTGCCTTGCCCCTGGACCTGGAAGATCTTTTATGTGGGACACTTCTGCTTTCTTTTTTTATTCCAGGACTTTCCCAAGACTTTATTCAGCCTTTCTGCGCCCTGGGCGCGCTGTGCTTTTCCCCAGGAGAGGGAGAGCCTGGGGGCTGAGCAGCGCTGAGCTGCAGCCCCTTTTGGGAAGGAACCCCCACCTTGGGGATTCCCCCGTGATGCCGGCCTTGCGGGTACCCACCCCGCTTATCTTTATATATTTACCGTGGGTGCCCACCCCACATGGCTGCTATTTTTATATTTCAAATAGCAGGAGCCCACCCTGCGTCTTCGTTTTTATTTTTAATCAATGCGGGTGCCCACCCCGCTGGATGTGATTTTTTAAACTTTGGAGGGAGCCTACCCCTCAAATCACTGCCGCGACCCGAGCCGCACATCAAATCCCTTCCGGGCCGCTGCCCAGCGCGACCCGGAAGGCAGGCAAGGCTGTGCCTTCGTGGGCGGGGCTTCTGAGACGGAAGGGAAGCCCACGAGAGCGGAGTCTGGCGCGAGGAGTGATGCGGGGCTCCCAAGAGCGAGGGAGAGCCCTGCGGTGGTGGTGGTGCATTCTTGTGGCGCAGGGGGCCCGAGGCACATTGTCGGTGCCTGCCCCATTGAGGATGAGCAGAGTACCGGCGAGAAGAGGAGCCTGCAGGCAACGCCCCGGTGAGTGGAGCTGCCGCATTGCCCCCTTGCGAGTGCCCCCACCCCTATTTCCTAAGCGGCCCCCGCCTGATAGGGGGTTGCTCTAACGAAGGGGGCCTATGGTTGTTTAAAGGGCCAGAGGGGCCCGTGAGCATTTTTTTTTTAGTGCCCCCAGTGTGGGGCTGATCTTCACAGCGGCGCAGCAGTTGCGGGCCGCTGCAACGTCTGTGGGATGTTTATTTTAAGGGCCTGTGGGCTCCAACATGGGGCACAGTGATTCTCAGAGCCTAAGTGGCTCCATCGTTTGGCCTCAGTATTTCAGAGCCTACGTGGCTCCAACAAGGCAGGCATGTGTTGATGTGAGAGCCTGTGCGTGGCTCCACCATGTGCATATTTATTTAAAGCACCAGTGCGCTCCACAGTGCTTGGGGACATGTTTATTTTTAGAGCCAACGCTTTGTATTTGGTCCAGAGCCCATGTGGCTCCAACGAAGGGGGCATAATTTGTTTTAAGGACCACTGAGAGCCCATGCCTCATTTATACATTTCCAGCTGCCCAGCAAGTAGTGGGCAGCTGCAACGTTTAGGTTATTCTTTCTTTTGGGGACATGCCTTTTGAGTTAGGAGTGAGATGCACTCCTTTGCCCCCTTACTTTCACAGCTGCGCAGCACTTAGTGCCAGCTGCAACGTTTAGGTTTGCGCAATTGCGCACCCTTGACTTCTGCTGCATTGGCAGCGCGCCCTGACTCTTGGACATAGGGCATTTGAGCCCTTTTGAGATGGCCAGTTGGCCAGGGGGACTGTTAGGTTTGTAGGGCGCCAGGCCCTAATGTGATTTATGCCTCTGCTATGGTTTCTACTGTGAGGTTATGTGCTAATGTGATTTGTGTCCTAATATGTGGTGCTAGGAAATGTGATGCATTTACTATGCTTTACGCACCATGTTTATACCTCTAATGTACCTTTCATGATTATGAATTTTTGCATAATGTGTTTATGCTTGTGAGGTTATTATTCCCTAATGCGTTTAGGTTGTGAGTTATTCCCTAATGTGAGTTATGCTTAGGAGGTTCTGGTCTAATGTGTTTAGGCTTATGAGGTTGGCGTATAAGGTATTTTGCGCCTGTGATACTGTGCATAATGAGGTTTATGTTACAGGAGGATGCTGAGTACATTGGTTACCAGTGATTACTGGTTTTACGTTTATGATATGTCCTACATTTATGATATGTTCGCTAAGTGATGGTTCTGACTGTGGTCCACATGGCCCTGTCATGTGTAAATAATCCCTTGTAGATATTGCCCAGTGCCAGTTGGCACCATGTATATTATGTGATTACTATTCTAATGTGTTATGAGAATACAAAGGCTATTTTTGATATAACCTTGTGTGGAGTTCCTTTTGTGGTGTGCCTGGGATGTTGTTGCTGTGCGCGTGCGCAAACGCTTTACACATTGCCTCCGGGATAAGCCTGACTGCTCGTGCCAAGCTACCAAGGGGGTGAGCAGGGGTTATCTTTGGCGTGTAACTCCCTCGCCCTGACTAGAGTGGAGGTCTCTGCCTGGCTTTGGCGCAAGCCTTAGCCAACCAGAGATCCCATTTCTAACATTACCTATGATGCTTTCAGATATCTTCTTAGAGAAAATAGATAAAGTTATCAGTAAGTTTTTATGGCAAGGGAAACGAGCAAGGATTTGCCTAGGAAAACTCAGACTTGCCAAGAATAAAGGAGGAGTAGGCCTACCTAATTTTAATAACTACCAAACGGCCTACCTCTGCAAACAGGGAGCTGCATGGTTCATGGATAAGCTTGAGTACAGACCCCAGTGGCTAGACGTAGAATTAAATCTGATTAATGATATCCCGCTTCCGGCAATCATGACTTTGCAGGTCTCTATGTTAGCTCACTCTAAGTGCATCATACTAAACACTAAGAAAGCTCTGGCACGTCTCGACACACTTTCCAATACAAGAATTGGTGCTTCAAATATAATGGCGATTTGGTACAATTCCATAATAAAAATAGGCAGAAAACCATTATACTGTAGAGTCTGGTCTCAAAAAGGCATCAATTTTATCGAGTACCTTTATGAGAATACTTCGCCCATTCCATTCTATGTCCTCAAAAGAGAGAGAGGATTAATTGATATAGACTTTTATAACTTCCTGAAACTTAAAGTACATATCTCTAAACTGGCTACTAGGCCTATTCCCCCCTCACTCCCTGCCAAATTGAACCAATTGTTTAACACCGTCACATGGTCTCAAAAATCTACAAGTCCTTACTTCCTGAGCCCATGCAAGGCCCATAGATTAATGAGGAAAAATGGGAATCTGAATCGAACAGTAAGGCAATTAAGCTAAATTGGGAACTAGTCCATATGATGCGTTTCAAACACAAGAAACCCCCCATAATTTCCCAGACAAAGTACATGATCATAAACAGGAACTATTGGACTTCAGCCAGACCATATAAGCTTAAGCTAGCCCAGTCTCCACAATGTTGGAATTGCAACTCTCAAACAGGTGACTTACCACACATGCTTCTCTTTTGTATGCTGTTACAAAACTTTTGAAACAAGGTCTTCAAACACATCACCTAGACATTCAACATCTCCCCAGTTAAAGAGATATCGTACATCTTATTTGGTTTCCAGGACCCGGAACTAAAGGGTGATGATGACCGCTTTCTGCTTGACTTATGCTGACTCTGGCATGTAAAATAGTCCTGTGTAACTGGAAAAGTTTTGATAAAATTTCATTAAAAAATGGCAAGAATGGCTAACCTTCATGAGAGGCGTAGATAACATTGCCCTACAATTTTCCCATGGAAACCTAAGCATAGGAAAATGTGGAAATCTCTCGATTCCACCTCTATGGCTTTTAAACCCCCTTGAAATCCATATTGCTATCTGGCTCAAAGGAGCTTACAAGCTTCCCAACAAGGATTGAGCTACAGCCACCCTATCAAACCGCTGTTAGGATAAAGAGTTACAGACTATATACAGTCAGTAGGAGTACCCTTAGACCTCGAGTTGGTTCTTTTACTTTATTTATTTATCTATCTATTTTTTTATTGTTGTTTACTTTCCTTATATAGCCATAGGAGGATAGAAGATATGTGCTAGAGGTGTTATATACTATGTTATATACTGTCACAATTGGCACTACTGTTCACCCTTGACACTACCTAGACCTATCCAGTGACTTGATGGTAACCAGACGACATTAGGCAGCTCAACATGTGTACAGCCATCTGTTTTGGTATGTTATTTCTGCCGTCTCAACTGTATCATTTGTAAGAACCAGTGCCAAATAGCATTATCAGAATTATTACCTTCTATCCATTCTGTCTAACGACGATAGTTTTATTACAATTTTGTTGCTTTGTCTCGCCTTGTTTTCTTTGTATCGCTTTTGTAAAAGCCAATAAAATTTATTGAAATCAAAAATAACAGCTGAATTTCTCTGGTTTTGTACAAGTGAAATGTCAGCCTAACTATAACATCCCTGTAACGTTTGTTTTTTTCCGTGAATATATATATATATATGTGATCAAGGCCCTTCTTGGGTCGAAACGCGTCATGGCGGTGCGTGGTGCCATGGAACTAAATAAATAACCTTTTCGCACGAAGCAATTTTGGGTCCGTGTCCGTTCTTTCCTGACGACTTGGATGCTGTTGGACGGAGTTCTTTGCATATATATATATATATATATATATATATATATATATATATGGAAAACCAAAATTCTTGAAGCGGAGGCTACTCAGTAACAGCACAGCAGGTACGGACCACACGGGGCAAATCCAGAGAAAAAGTGCTTTTTATTCGGTGAAAACAGTGCATCAATATTGTTGGCAAGTGCCCAGCATAACGCGTTTCGCCTGCGCTCCTGCAAGCTTGATCACACGACCCGCTGAACCACATTGAACATTTTTAAAGTGACACAGTGCAGATCCAACTCCTACCCCCTATATTAAACAGAGAAAACATACTACAATTCACATATTCCTTACATATAACAGCTCCTATAAGATCAACATACTAAAAATAAAAGATGTGACTTCTTCATATTTTATATATCCTACTGTTTAAAATAAACAATAAATCTAGTATAATATATTAAAACTATACACTTAAAGAGCACGTGTAGACATGAACTGAACACACAGATATTTTGAGGAGGGGACGTTGAATCATAAAAAGTGCTAGTGCTTGATGATAAAACTGTGATGCCGACTATTAAACTCATAGCCGACAGTCAATTTAAAATGTCATGGAGGCCAAGATGCTTACTAATGATTATACATAAAGTGCAAGTGCAAAATACAGTACGAATTCAAAAGGGATAACCCATAGGTTTAGTACCATAGTATAATAATTACATACTTTCCTGATTGAGATATAATAAAGTGCAAGTGCACTTATAATACATACACCTAAAAATGGTCAATGGGGATATAAGAGACTCCAATACACCCCACCTTCACAAAGACCCTTAATGACTATAATATACAGTAGACATAGGTGTAAAAAGAGAAATCACTAGACAAAAGGTCTAAATTGGCATTCAAATATCTAAGGGATTTTTATCCAGCTATTGTCAACAGTGCTAAGAATACATAAACCAATAATCATAACGATAGTTAAAATCCAGACCCCAACCTTCATAAGACCTCGTAAAACCCAGTAAAACCAAGTAAAACCCAGCTAAAATCCAAGAAATTGGATAAAACCAGGTAAAAACCAGGCACACTAAGTCGCACGAGTCCCATTACCGGGCTGTAAAATCCAGATAGCAACTATACATCCTTGAATAAAAACTCACAGTAGAGACTAGAAAAACGAATCATGAAATTCCGAATAATATACTGTACAGATAATTACATTCATAAAAAGTTGTAAAGATCCTCTCCCGTATTAAGCCCATTTGGCATCTTAGTATCGAGGATCAAAATATACTGAGATTCGAGTTGACGAAGTTTCCTTTCACGATTTCCTCCCCTAGGTGATTTGGATACAGCATCGATAACATAGTATTTTAAATCATTGAGATTGTTATTGTGCACAAGTTTAAAATGACGGGCAACAGGGTAACTAGGGTCAGAATTAACTATTGCCCGTAAATGCTGTAGAATGCGATTACTTGCAGCTTGGTGCTGCCTACATAACTCAGGTGGCATGAACATTGTAGTATGTAGACTGCATATTCTGTACGACAGGTAAATAACCCTTTAATTTTTGTAGGTTTAGAGTCAAAAGCGCTGGAATATTCGATGGTGTTAATGCTAAATTTACAAGCCCTACAAGTAGAGCACTTACGAAACCCTGTTCTACTAGATAACCAATTAGTAGTAGTGCTAACTTCTGGACTTGATTTAACCAAAGCATCTCTCATTGAAGGTGCTCTTCTGAATGTGATTGAAGGGACTTCTGGCACTATTTGAGATAATGTTAGATCTGTTTTAATAATGGGCCAGTTTTTGTTTATAATCCCTCTTTTCTGTTTGTGCTGTCCGCTGTAAGTAGTTATTAACCGAATTGGTTCTAATACCACAGGGGAAACTACTGGAGTAGTAGGCAGAATCTCAGTATGTGTATTATCTGAATTTAGTGTATCTGACGTGTTCTCACAATTGTTAGCCTTTAACAATGCTTTTTTAAGATCGATTGATTTATAGCCACGGGCTTGAAATCTCTGAAATGATTCATTCTGACATGTTTTTAAATCAGCCTCAGAACTACAAATCCTTTTTATACGGAGAAATTCACCGTAAGGGATGCTCCTAATCAGGTGACTGGGGTGCGAACTGGTGGCATGGAGAACTGAGTTCCCTGCTGTACTTTTTCTATAAAGTTTTGTATGCACAACCCCGTTTTTAATATACAATTCGACATCCAGAAATTGGGCTACCTCATTACTTATGTGTGCAGTGAATTGTAAGTTAAGATTATTGATGTTGATACTATATGTATATATATTACCTACTGGCGGTCGTCAGTAGGTAGTTATAGTTAGGACCTTGTGTCTATTCAAAAAGCGTTTTTTCTTTTGCCAATATCTTTTGTGCCGTTTGACGAATCTTCGCAAAATTTTCAAAACTAATGGGGCGCTCCGGTCAGCTCCTGTCTTGAAAGTTTCAGGGTGATTCGTCAAGCGGGGGCTGAGAAAAAAGGGGGGTCCCGAAACACGTTTTCCACATGTTAATTTCCATAGGAAACTTTAGATAAGGCTACAGCCCGAACTGCTGAACGGAATTACACCAAATTTGGCAAAAAGGTAGCTCTTGGTTCAAAAAGCGACCTTTTTTTAAAATGCTGTAAATCCGTTCAGTAGTTTTTTAAATATTAAAGGAAAAAGAAATGTATATATCTGGGCGGAGCCTAACCACACATCTCATTGTGAGATCTGATTGGCTGTCAGCACTTCATCCAAGAAGTGTTGGCAGCCATCTTGGGACCAATATACATGATAGCACCCCATTAAAATGCATTGTAGTGAATGGAAGGTTTTGAGGGTCACCAAAAGGAGAACGTATAAAGGGTGATAAGACTTTAGTTACATTATAGATCATTTGTTGATGGTACCATACTAATTTTAGGAATTGTGGTGTGTTCTAAGGTGATTTTACCCTGTGAAAAAGCCTTCTGCTGGGATATCATGAATCATGTTTGAGAGAAAACTATTTTCTCATACTTTTCCCATAGAGGTTTGGAAGGTGATCTAGAAGCTAAAATGAGAGCATATTTTCTGTAAATGCACATTATCTTTCTCAGTCATGTGAGAATGAAGTCTGACATTCTCAGTAAAACATGTACATCCAACAAGGGCAGAGACTGTCAGTTGATTCCTTTGTGTTCTACTGCAGCTTCCCAGAGTGTTCTAAAGAACAACTAGAGCACTAACAGTCTTACTTATGACAAAAGTATGGCACACCTGAAGCCATCTTGATTGGAATAAAGTGGTAACACTTAAAACATTTAATTTTAAAAGTAACAAAATGAGGGGGTTCATTTTGCCTTAGAAATTATGATTAGTGCTGCAGAAAGAAAAATTAGGGCACATTTTTTGTGACTTCTCAAATCCTCTTCTATTTCATTAAAATATTCTGACATGCAGACTGAAACATGCACTTTCAATACCAGCAGCAGACTTCCCTGTTGAGCAGTAGCTTTACTACAGTGATCTAATGAGCAACTAGAGTGCTAACATTCTGAATTTATGGCAAATGTGTGACACATCTGAATGCCTTCTTGATGGAATCAAAGTAAAAAACTGAGAAAGTAAAAGAGGAAATTAGGAAACTTCATAACAAATAAATCTCCCAAGATGGCCACCAGAGACAAAAGAGCCCAAATGTAGCACAAATATCACCCAGATGTAGCCCACGTATAGCCCAATGAGAGAAGTGTGCAAAACACTTTTTATTTTTTGTTTTTTTGCAGTTTTATATAGTGCAGACAGTGTTGCCAGATTGGGCGTTTTCCCGCACAATTGGGTGACATTTTTCCCATTTGTGCGGGAAAAAACTACGCTGGCGGGTTGCGGGAAATTGGGCGAAATTTGCCCTAGTGTGCGCAAAATAAGTGGTTGTGCGGCGCCCACAGAGAATCGGTAATAGGGCCGTCAATCATTCATAGCGCGAATGCGCTATGTATGACGGCCCTGCTTCTTGTTGATGGCCTGCCCCCAGAGAGAATGGACCAATGGTCTTGCGAGGGGGCAGGCCTGTCATCATTTTTTTTTTTTTACTTTTTCATTTGCTTTTCTGGGCGCGCATTGTACTCGGAGGAGGAGTCTCAGGAGGAGCGGCAAGGACTGGTCGGTGGCCGATCGTGCAGCCTGCTTCTGTTGCTGTTGCGGTGGTTCTTTAGGTGCCAGTGTATTAAGGTAGGATTAATTTAGTGGTCGAAATGTCCACTTTTCCTGATCTGCCGCTGTCAGCTGCCCCGTCTCTTTCTGTCTCTCTCGCTGAAACTGTGCTTCGTCTCTCACCGTATGTTTCTTCTACTTTTCTTCATTCGTTCCCTTGTGAAATGGATCCAAAAAAGAAAGAAACACTTTTGTTGGAAGTGTTTCTGACATTTTTCTGTTCCAAAGTGCAGCCTCGGGCCTCTTGCTCCTTGATGGCCTTACTTTGATTGAGGCCACATTTCTTGCACAACTTTGCACCACAGGCAGACAAAAAGGAACATCTGCTTGAGACAGGATCAGTGTGGTTTAAATCCTGAAATGTTTGTGGGGAGACATCTTTTCAAAAATACTGCAAAATATACATTTTGAAAGTTACGAGCAGAGCACTTTGGATATCCATTAAAGGGTCTAGAAAGAAACTGGTGTCAGGTGCCTGTGGAGGAGATTCAAAACGAGAGTCATCGGCTGGTAGAAATAAACATCAGAACACCTCAATTATAATCCCGGACTTTATGCATACTAAACTGAGTAAGCTCTTCTACCTCAAACCTCTTACTAGCTTATGTGGAACAGATGAAGTAGCTAGGAAAAAAGTCTATAAATGTATTCCACTGACTGACATCCACCCATCTTTACCCATATGTTTCGAACTCTGTCCTTCTGATCATCTTATTTGCACTCTCTGGGTTCAAAATACGAAAAATAAATAACTAAAGCATTACAGAGCATTCACAAAGTGGCCAGATTAGTTTTATTAACACCCAAACACAGTAGTGTCACTTTACAGAGTTTGCCAGCGAAGCACTACTTTTTGTTTTCTCCTCTTTCTTTGAACAGCATTGTTTTCCCTGGGTGGTGAGGTGCACCATTCCTGGAGGTACTGCAATACCTGGTTGATGGGTGGAGTGGAAACCGATTCATGTGATCCTTATCCGCTTTTTTCCTTATTTTAGTTTATAAAATGCGTACCACGGCTCTGTGTTCAGGAATGTAGTCTTTTTAAACCATACTGCTCACTGTTCATAAGGATATAAGCAATGGACCGTGATACTGGTCCCTCCAGGGATCTGTAGTGGTGCTTAAAGTTTCAGTCAAACACTCTCTTGATTTCTGAATAATGAGTATAAAAGTGTTAAGGTAACCATGTTGTTCTACTTACATTTCACATGCTTTACTTAATCTTGCATCCATATGAGGGTTTGCTTTTTCCAGGAAGGTACTTTTTTTTCCAGGCAGCATATTACTCTTGTGCATAATTTGAATTGAGTCGCATCCAGGTATATATAGCAGGGCACAATTGGGTTGTAGCTGAAGGCAGTGCGAGTGTCTCTCAGTGGGATAGTATGGTGTTCATTCGGGGATGTGGCACTACGCCAGAGCTGCCGAATTTGGTACTGGGGAACCAGCTTCAGCCTTCATGAACAGTCCACCAGACCACTCTCCTGAGGGAGCACATTACCATGGTAGACCTTAGAAGCCCTGGTGTCTTAGTACCTTGAAGGCCTGTCCACCACAATCGATACTGAAGTTCACCTCCAGTCTTCTTGCAGGCAGACCTACAAAGCAGCACACCCTAGAGCAGCAGTGACTCAGTCACTAAGGTCACAGGACCCTTGAGGCCAGTCCGCCTCACCCATTGATGCCTCCATTGGCCTTGTTTCAGCAGGAGTAGTGCAACTCATCAGGGATCGGCAATGCAGGATTTGCACGCACACCAAACTAAGGGGCAGATTAACAAGGGAATGGCGAAGCGTGGCATTAAGCAAACATGGCTAATGCCACGCTCTGCCTTTCTGAAAATGCAGGAATGCGCCGTATTTACAATGGTACGGCACATCCTTGCATTTTGCCTAGCACTGGCGCTAAACTCAGCTGCCTAGCGCCAATGCAGGCACCCTTGCACCATAGTACAAGGGTGCTAGCGTGGAGGGAATGATTGTTTATTTGCAGGAAGGTTTCTCTTCCTGCACATAAACAATCCAGAGTGCCGAAATGTAACTTCTGTGTCCTGCATTGTGCAGCACACATAGAAGTTGCAAATCATCTGTTTTTAAATGATTGTTTATGGAAGGGACACCTTCCTGCACATGAACAATCATTCATGGCAATTTGCTGTTTTTATGTGTGCTGCACAGTGCAGCACACATAGAAACAGCAAAAAGCAAGGAGAAATTAAGCATTTCTCCTTGTTTCGCCATGTAAAGTCCAGGTTTTCCCTGGTCCTAATTTTGGCATGCCTCCTATTTACGTCACCCTAGTAAATAGGGGGCAGCGTCAAAATCAATGGGTGTTGGGGCGGAACAAAGGCCAGCCTTACAGACACTCCTCTTGTTCAGGTCAGACAGGCAGGAGCTGGACATGCGCTAAATGTGCAGACTCCTGGCTGCCTGAGCTTTGCCAGGCTGAGGAGTTTCACAGCCCTGTGTGCGTGACCTCAGTCTGGCAAAAGTGCCTCGAGGCCCTCCCCCTTGTAATGAAGGGGAGTGCCACTGATTGACTCGGACCTGGGCGCTTCAGTTTTAAGCCCTGAAGTACAAAGGGCAGAGTGTCACAGTGGCACCTAGTCACAGAGTGGGGTGAGGTCAGAAGTATCACTGACCCATCCCACTCTGTGATAAGGTTGGGACTACTGCCTTCCAATCAGCCAATGAGGGAAGGCAGCAGTCCCAACCCTTGTGGGACCTCTGAGGCTTCCTCTCGGAGAGCTGTAGCTAAGGTAAGTTTTGTGAGTTTTTTATGTTTCATGCGTGGATGTATTAATGTATGTGTATCTAGCTAGAGGTAATTCATGAATGCCAGGTTCAGGTTTGGTTCTGTGGTGACAGAATTACAAGATGAAAAGTCAAAGTGGTGACTGGTCTTGAAAATGAGTAGTTATTAACACAGGTGCCCAGTAATCCTCCCCCACTATCTGCATATTGAATAGAATTTAGATTCGTCCTTAAAATGTTTTCTGAAGACTACTCTCGCAAAATTTGAGAGTTTCGACTTTGGGCTGGTTTTTGGGCTGAAACTGGTCTACTTTGGGCTTAATTTGGGCTTATACTTGAGGGTCTTTGGGCTTGGGACGGGTCTCAAAATATGGCAACACTGAGTGCAGACTGGTCAGGTATTGGAGTGCTTTACATGAGCATTGGTTACATCACACAAGGACAAATTCATGTTGGTTGTTGACATGGGGAGATAAAGTGATTTGACCAGAATCACAGAATGTCGAGCTGAAGCAGAAACTCCAACCTGGTTCCCCAGTTGCAAAGTCTGCAGCTCTGGAAGTAATACCACATCCTCTCCCCTAAGTACAACATTTAATCAAGTGGTCAACTGGATAAAAAAACATAAAGATAACAAATAATTTAAAAGGGCTTTGTCGCTATTTGAAAACTCAGAAAATATGTCCTCATTTTAGTTTTTTAGAGCACTAACCATAATTTCGATGCAAATAAGACCCTCTCATTTCTGTAATTTCTAAAGGAAATGCTCTAGGTATTACAGTTTTGATTACATCAAGATGACGTCAGGCGTGCCACACTTTTGTAATAAATATAGAATGTTAGCAATTTAGTTGTTCATTAGGATACTGTTGAGAGGCAGAGGACAGGGGCACGGACTCAGAAAATTGAAGGCAGGTAGGAGGGTGCAGAGGCAACAATTTGACCACACTGGGTAGGCAGGAAGGGCAGTGGCAGCACAACAGACTATGGAGGGCAGTGGAAAGGGGGGCAGGGGCAACAAGCCAACAATGCAGGACAGGCAAGAGAGGCTGTGGCAATATAATAGACCATTGTGGGCAGAAGGAAGAGGCAGTGGTAGTACAACCATACATGCCAACAGACCCGATTCAGCCAGGAAATGCCCAATGTTTTTAAGCCCAAATGGGCTTTATTTGATCTGTCTCCTGTCTACAATCTCCTCTTTTTCAATGTAAGTCAATGGGGAGAATCAATACCCCAGTTTTGTTTTCAAAATCTCCCTCTTACCAAGTTCAAAATGTTAGCAAGTATGGTACATTGGATCATGGAAGGCAGGAAGAATTGGGGTAGGGACATGGACTCGGATAACAGAGGACAGAAGGGACATGGACAGGTGCACCAAACTGACCTTACAGGGCAGGCATCAGGGTTTGCAGCAGCACAATACACAACACAGGGCATGCGGGACGGGAGTGCAGCACAACAATCCATGGAAAGCAATAGGGAGGGGACAGGACCATGCACATGGACAACAGAGAACAGAGGGGAAAGAGGCAATGGCAGCTAGCTGACCATAATGGACAGACAGGAGAGAAAGCTGCAGCATAACGGACCATAAAGGGCAGGAGGTAGGGATCAGGGGCATTACAATGGAACAGACAAGCCAGGAGGGAGGGAATAGGGGTCTGCACATGGAAAACAGAGGGCAGGGGACAAGGGGCAGGGCAGGAGCAGCAAGCTGACAATGGAGGTCAGGCAGGATGGGCACTAGAAGCAAGACACCCCATGGAGAGCAACAGTGAGACTATAATGGCATACACACAGACCATGGAGGGAAGGTGGGAGGGGGTCTGGGGCAGCTAGCTGACCACACAGGGAAGGTGGGAGGGGCCGTGGCAGCACAGAAGACCATGCATGGCAAGCGGGAGGGTTAGTGGCAGCACAATGGCCATGATGGGCGAGAAGGAGGGGGCAGGTGCATGCAGAAATGACCATGGAGGATAGAAGGGAGGGGTAGGAGCTGGGCACAGACAAGAGAGTTCAGGGGAAGGGGCCTCACAACAGACCATGCGGGGCAGGCAGGAGGAGCAGTTGCAGCACAACAGACCAGGGAGGGCAGAAGGGTGTGGCAGTAAAAAGGACCATGGAGGACGGGAGGGGATAGGGGCATGGAACGTGGACAGGCATGGTGGAGGTGGCAGGGACAGGTTAGTCATCTGACAATGCTAGGCAGGTGGGAGGGGAGTGGCAGCTCAACAGAACACTCAGAGTAGATAGGAGGGGCAGGTCCATGGAACATGGTGGTCAAAAAGGATGGAGCAGGGGCATGCACACAGACATCGGAGGGCAGGGGGAAGGAGAGTAGGGGCAGCAAGCTAAGCACAGAGGCTAAGCAGGAGGTCAATGATGGGGCATAGAATTGGGCAATGGAGGGCAGGAGGAGTGGACTGGGACATCATGCTAAATGGAGGGCAGTGGCAGCACATCAGACCATGCATGGCAGGAGGGAGAAGGCTAGTGCATGGATTCAGACAACAGAGGATAGGGAGGAGGTGGATGGGGCAGCAAGCTAACTGTTCAGAGAAGGCGGGAAGGCCAGTGGCAGAACAACGGCCACACAGGGCTGTAATGAGGGAGCAGGGGCATGGACTTGGACAATGGATGGCAAGGAGGAGGTAAGGCAGAGCAGCAAGCTTGGTTGGGGGCAGCACAATGCCAGGCCAGGCCCTGCTTCCAACCCCCCACCATCCATTGTGATAGGCATCTTACTTAACGTTAAAAAAAACCTAGAAATTCGCTGAAAAAAACAAAGATTACAGGGAAGTTATAGTTATACTCAGATTTCACTCGTACAAAACCAGTGAAATTCAGCAGTTATGTCGTGTGGTTTGTGGCCTCCTGGTCTGCCTTGCTGCCACGAGGCCTTTTTTGCGCACGTTACTTTGTGCCGTTGTTTTTCAAGCCTCTGCTTCTGCCCGGCTATTTTAGCGCTGTCTGCATTTCTATCTTTCACCTTTTCTCCTGTTCCCTTTTGGGCTACGTCTGCACACCATGTACAAGGTCGAAAAACAACGTCCCTTGTTCCTGCTGATTTGGCCAGTCCCTCGCACTTAGACATAACACTCTATGTACAGCTGCCCTGGAGAAATTCGTGTGCTTTTAATATTGTGTTTTTCACTGTTAGAGACACTTGGAGAACAACCTTTCCAGAGAGAAGAGCTGTTTGTATCTGATGATGTAAACTTTGCATCTAGATATTGAGGTACGGGGGTTCGCTAGTCAAAGCCCAGAGGTCTTCTATTTTTATAATCAACTAGCTACTAGCACGGGGAGGGTGGTAAGGTCATTTAGCCCTATATCCACTGCTTTATGAAATGCTTTCCCCGTTTGTATTCTATGGAGTTGTAACTATGCTGATTATATTATCCTTATGCATTATGCTAATAGTACTGGCACGTGTACTGTATCTTAGAGCACGTTAGTTGAAATAAATATTTTAAACTATACAGTGTCTCTTTTTACGCGCGTTCTGGACAGGTATGAGTGAGTAATGAAAGGGTGTTCTTGCTACTGCGAGTCCTGAGAGAGAGATACCGTGTTCTGGGTTGTCTAATTATTGGTAGCATTGTTGCTAATGAGACGCTACAGCTAGTCGGGTTGGGGTTTTAGGTGCTAAGGTTTATGGTTGGCTCACCACGATATTCCGAGGTCCTATTATCCTGTGCATAGCTCTGTGTATGTGCAGAATCCCTACAACATGGCGCAACCAACGAGTGGGCTGCTTATCTGCGAGACGCTTGAGTAGTATTTGTGCTTGTCCACAACTCCCTTCACAGACGCTTCCGGAAGCGTGTGTGACGGTGATACCTCCTATATTGACGTTTTTATAGGTTCATTCAAGCTTGAAGTTGTTAAAAGGTTTTTTAAAGAATACCCTCTATTGTGCTGCCTCACATTAGGTTGTCGAGAACATTTAGCCTGAAATGGCTGTTCAAATTGCGGCACATAGCCGCGCGGCGCTCCGGGCTCACTTAACAGTGTATGGAGTGCCTGACGCGGCTGCAACGCATCCAGAACGCCTCTGCACGTCTTATCCTCGACATCCCCCGACGCAGCCACATCACACCCCACCTGAGAGACCTGCACTGGCTCCCTGTCAACAAGAGGATAACCTTCAAGCTCCTCACCCACGCACACAAAGCACTCCACAACTCCGGACCAGCCTACCTCAACAGACGACTCAGCTTCTACACCCCCACCCGCCAGCTCTGCTCGACCAGCCTCGCCCTCGCCACAGTCCCCCGCATCCGGAAAACGACCGCCGGCGGCAGATCCTTCTCCCACCTCGCCGCCAAGACCTGGAACACCCTCCCCACCAACCTCCGACAGACCCAAGACCTACTGGCCTTCAGAAGACTCCTCAAGACCTGGCTCTTCGATCAGTAGCAGCACCACCCCCCTCTTCTCCCAGCGCCTTGAGACCCTCACGGGTATGTAGTGCGCTTTATAAGTGACATGAATGATTGATTGATTGATTGACGCGGGTGTCGATCTGATCTTTGTGGTACAAGCAGATCCAGCTTACCACTTTGAGGTGTTTTACTCTTGGGTCACCTTTCCAGCGGTGGATGGGACTGATAATATGTTTCATGAATATGAAGCCACCGTTGTTCCTAATCACTATAGACCATATAGAAATCTTGAAGTACCGCTCACGGCTTGGCAACACGTGTTTGGTTTGATGGCGCCCTCCCCAACTGGTTACCGCGGTTCGTTTAGGCCCCTTATCAATTGATGGGGCCACTCTGCCTGTCTTGGCCGGGTATACACCACATCCACGTTATATGACGATGGCAGTCGCTGAACTGCGTAATATGCATTCGTCTTTGATACGAGTACATAGAGCTCTAGTACAATATGTTACAGGCAACATCCAGGGAGCCCCACCTGGAGTTGCGGCCCATCCAGCTGGTGCAGGCGGTGTAAACATAAGTCCTATCATGGTGAATTCGGTGATGGGCAAGCGCCCACAAAATAAGGATGATTTTCCTTATTGGCTTGCAGAAAAATTTGACCAGCTGGAGGCAGTTTTTCCAAATACCTCTCCCGTGGAAAAACACAGAATTTTGACGATTAGTTTACCAAAAGACTTAATCCCTGAGTTGGCAGACTGCAACAACTGGGGTAGGGTATTCGCAGCAGTATATGCGAAGTGTTTCGGCACTCCTTCCATGACGGTTCTCCCCTCTGTAATTAAACGTGTGCAGGATGAGCATGGCCCTGAAGCGGCTGTGGAATTAGGGATGAGACTGGTGGGAGTGTTCGACGTAGTGGCTGATTTGATCCTTGTGAATGTCAAGGGCGATGCAGTTAACTTCCAAGTAGCTAATGCTTTGGTCCCAGATCCGGACAAGCCGCGCGAATTACCGAAAATTATTGCACAGGCTTACAAAACCATTGGCCGTAAAAGCCTGGGAGTCAAGCCTTTTGCTAAGACGCAAACACAATCGCAACAACAACCTAAAACTCAATCTGAGAAAGATGAGAAACCAGTTTTTACTAAAAAGAGCTGGAGGTTGAAAAAACAGGGTAAGCAACAGAAGAAGCCGGGGTCGCGAGGCGCATCCCCTGTTTCTGTCTCTTCTGAACACACATATGATTTGCGCGATAGGGCGAGAATTAAATCTCCAGAGAGATTTCAAGTCCCTGATTCGCGTTCTCCTCGTTCTCCACAGGCACCAACATCTTCGCAGGCTGGTGGAGGAGATCGCCAGGATAGAGGAAGGGGTCGAGAGGCTCCACAGGGACGAGACCAACCTAGACAACAGGTCAGAGGGAAAGCAGAAGAATTTCAACGTTCTCGCCCACGATTTCAGAAGAAGAAGGTTGCCGCTGTAACAGCGAGATATGCCACAGACGGTGAGAACGAGGCTCCTGAATTGGACGTGGGCAGTGACCCTCCTAGACAGCGCCGCGGAAGTTACCATAGTGCGGGAGGCGCTACGTCCTCATGTGAAGGTGACAGCAACTGAAACATTCATTACTGTCGAGACGGCAGACACCAGAGTGGCACCCCCTGACAGACTATATAATATTGTCATTCAAATTGAAGGTGATATACAGCGTGTTATTAAAGGGATTTTTTGGGAACATCTGACCTCTTCATACGACATTTTGTTAGCGGAGGCAGATTGGCCGCCCCTATTCGTACTTGCTGCGCATAAAGGGGAGGAGGTAATCCTTCCGAGCTTTTCTCGTCATGTCCCAAAGGACAAAGCGGAGGCTCTTGCAGCTGAGTGGGCTGTGTCCCTGGCTCCAGCGTTATACCTCAACCACGTGGGCTGGGATGAAGATTCACCACCCCATGAAATACCTCTGCGGTCCCTACCACAGCCACAACCCCAATATCCCATCAAACGGGAAGCTAAAGGTCCCGTTTCCGAAATTCTAACCCAGTTAGAATATCAGGGAGTGATTGAAACATGCGTGTCACCGATGAATAATCCCCTTTTCGCGGTTTCTAAACCCGATGGATCGTACCGCTTAGTTTTGGATTACCGACATTTGAATTCACATTGTCGGACATTTGCGGTGCAAAACACACATAGTTCTGCGCTAGCAGACAGTCTTGTTCGTAAAAAATATAAAACTACACTTGACCTTTCCAATGGATTCTACACGCACAACTTGGCCCCGGAGAGTAGCCAATGGAGCGCTTTTACCTCCGGTGGTAAATTATTCAAATTCCGGCGTTTACCTATGGGCTACAAGAACAGTCCAGGTGTATTCGCTGCCCGTGTTGTCTCTTTGTTAGACGGCATAGACCCAGATTCATGTTCGTACGTCGATGATATCTATCTGACGGACGACGAATTATTCCCGCATCTTTCCCGAGTGGACCGCATTATTCTAGAATTTGCGGTTCTAGGTTACAAGTTTAACTTTGCCAAATCACACATTGCTGAATTTACTGTGTTGTTTTTGGGCTATGAGCTCAACAATGAAGGTAAGGGCTTAGCCCCCCATTTCCTAGAGAAATGTGCACTTCTGTGCCCTCCTACTACTCTGAAGAAACTTCAGTCTTTACTGGGTTTTCTGAACTTCGGGCGTACTTATATTCCCGAATATGCCCAGCGTATCAAGCCACTGTATGCCTTGATACAACCTAACTTTTCGAAGTCATGCTGGCTTCTGGAGCATTCCTCCATTCTGCAGTCTTTGCAGACGGACCTTCTTGAGTCTAAATACTTGTTGACTCGTGACAACCACACAAACCTGGTGATTAGAATAATTCCAGGGGCAGTGGGTTTCACGTACTTAACCTTTAACGAAGGTGACACAGTACCCATCGCATACAAGTCACATCTTTACACTTCCGCAGAAATGCGTTTTTCATCTGTGGAGAAAGTTTTGACTGCTGTGCAAATGGCGATTCTAAAGGAACACGCACTGGCACAGGGAAAACGCATTTTGTTGGTAACACCCTATCCTGCCCTAGAGGCAGTGACGAAAGCAAGTGTTCCGAACTCTAAAGCTTTGCACCCCCGTTGGAAACAATGGGCAACATCCTTGACGTCTCCGGATGTCACTTTTATCTTTGATTCTTCTCTTCAGACTCAGGAGTTTTTACAGTATGAATTCGTTCATCCTCCTCCTCTGTCCTTGCTACCGCTTGAGGAATACGAATGTGTTATTTATACCGATGGTTCGGCACAACCGGCCACGGGTTCCAAGCATGCTTATTCAGCCGCATGTGCTATTGTTGCAGGTACCTTTGTGAACGGAAAGTTCAAATCAACTGTAGTGCATACACAGGTACTAGGAGACAGTACTGCACAATTGGCCGAGCTGCGCGCATTGGTGCTCGCACTTGAGTTCGCTAATCCGGATGTGACCACTCTAATTGTATGCGATTCTTACTACTGTGTTCAGTCTTACAATGACAATCTGTTCTTTTGGTCGCAAAACGACTACAGAGACGCCAAAGGTAGCACAATTAAGCATAAAATGCTTTGGGTTCGAGTGGCAGACTTGCTACAGCGTCTGCCCCTCACACAGGTGGTTCACACCCTTGGCCACCAGCGTGTGGGCGCACACGCTGTCGTTAACGGTTTGGCAGACGAAGCTGCCAAATCAGCAGTAGCCACGTGCTCAGTCGCAGCAGTTACCAGATCCATGTCTAAAATAGATTCCGATATTCTAGCAGCTATTGCTGCGACAAAGGAAGGTGATAATTACCCTAGGGGTTTTCCTTCAAAATACTCTTATCAATTAGGTCCCGAACAGGCTCCTTACGTAAGAATTCCAGACGTTGGGGATCGGCTGATTCCCAACGCGGACCGCAGACTTTCCTTGATTACTGCAGCACACGAAGGCATGGCTTCGGCTCATGCTGGGGTGTCTGCGACAGTTTCTATCTTGCAGCAGCGTTACTGGTGGCGTGGTTTATACAAACAAACCCGTACTTTTGTGCTTTCTTGTGACGTTTGTCAGCAGATTAAGCCTTCCACAGTTACACGGCCACCACAGACCCCGCTCTGCATTTCAAACAGACCTTTTGGGTGTGTTTACCTGGATCACTGCGGTCCATTTTCTTCAGACACTGCATATAAATATATCTTAGTTGCAGTGGATTCGTGCACACGTTTCATCTGGGTTTGGCCACAACGAAGTGCTGACGCTCGAAATGTCATAAGGGATTTGCGTGTCTTTGTGGGAATTTTCGCCTGTGGCACCTTCCATTCTGACCAAGGTCCAGCGTTTGCCTCTAAGGCTTACAAGGACGCAATGGGTTCACTGGGGGTGCGGGTGAAATTTTCGTCACCGTATCGGCCTGAGGGCAATTCGATTGTTGAACGAATGAAACGTGACTTAAAGCAATCCTTGACAGCTAGAGTCTTAGGTACTGGCAGGAACTGACTGGCCCACTTGTATACCGTACAACGTGCACTTAATAATCTCCCGAGAAGACCTCTGGGTGGGCGGACCCCATACGAAATGCTCTTTGGCATAAGAATGTTTGTGCCTGACCTTGATGGTCTAGACATGGCGGCGCAATCCGCCATCTTTGATGTAGATAACCATTCTACTATGTTACAGGACTTACAAGAAGCCCGAGACAAACTTTGCAATCGCACATTTACCTTCAGCCACAGACGCTGCACTGCAGATTCCGGTTGCTGGCTGGCTTCCGAAGATTGGAGATCTGGTTCGAGAGAAGGTGGAGAACAAAAAAGAATTCGGCCCCTCTTATCGTGCACCGGCTCCAGTCCTTGGCTTGAAGGGAACTCGTACAGTCATCTTACCTCCGCTTCCTGGTCGCAAAGAGAACAGATACATCTCAGTGGAAAATGTCAAGCTACAACATCTGGCCGATCCTGAATAGTGTTACACCAGCGGTCTCTTGTCCTGTCATTTCCCGGACGAATGTTTGTGGCTCTCCTGCCCGAACCGTCACTGATGTTGCCATCGAGATGGTAGATTTGCCTGATCGCTTACTCGAATACCCGGACTCCCCCTGCAACGACGAGTCTGAGTATACCTATCCCACTAACGAGTCGGTGGCACACCTACCAACAACGCCACTGAGCCCAACAAGTTATTCCTTTGACTCGGAATCCACCTCGTCACTTGTCCCGTCCAAATTCAGCATTCTTGTATCCTGGTTCAGAGACAATTTTTTGATCCCCCCGTGGACATACATCTGGTTGGTACTTTTCCTGATTTTTTTGTTCATGTCTATTGGCTTTGTCACCGTGTTTTTTCTGCTCATCAATGGACACTATTTGCCAGAGCGCTCTACAGTGAACTGTGTCGCTGGAACTTTGGCTCCACATTCTTCATCTCAAATCATGAAGCGAGACCACACATTTGTGAACATTTCAGCTTTTCCAGTTGCTGATGGCATCGTTTGGGATGCGGTAAATTTCCAAATTCATGGACCAACCGAAACTATTAATGTACCAAATGTCCTTCGTGTTTCAATGGGTGATGTCGTAAAAAGTAATATTCAGTCTGACGATTGGGATGTGCATGCAGTTGAAGCATTATTTTCTGATTTGAAATATTATGCTGCTTTTCATGCTGAAGATCTGTACATGAATTCTGCAAGTTATGCTGATTTGTATTGTTACCAGCATTGGGGCAACCATTTTCTCCATAAACCCAGTACCCTTCGGGGTCTTTTTAATTACACCCAGTGGGAACATTGTCCGACTCCTTTGCCAGGTAGCTCCCAAACGCTTAGAAATAAGTTTACTTATTTTACCGATTTTAACAGATCGAACCCTGGGTCCTATTTCTTTACATTAAACACTTCCTCTACACAGAAAATCATGTTGACCCATACAAAATTGCTATATTCAGGCTCCTTTTTAAGCGCCTTGGCTGTGGGTGGGTATGAACACTGGCGTGACACCATAGATTTAAAATCTATTTGAGGATCCAAAGCATGGCAGATGCAGGGCACAGAAGCCTTGCACCGTGCTTGCCTCATCCCAGCCCAAATTCTATTTTTAAATCAGACCATCTATCAAACAACATGTTGGGGTTTGGCTACGTCCAAACAATTGAATGCCCCATCCATTCCTGTCTTGTCTTCCACTCCCAACAAAAGCTTGTACTTTAATATGTCCCTTACCGAATTGCAGGTTTTGTTTCAGAACAATTTGTTTAATGTCTCTGCGTTGGTTCAGTCACCCTGGTTGGCTTGGCCCATTGCATCTAATGCCTGCCAATTGCGTTTTCATAACACGGATCTTGGCTACAAACAAGTTAGGCCAGATCCAAGGTTTTCTGACTCTCGTACTGTTACGACATATTCTGTTGGTAAATTATGTAAACAGTGGTTGCAGCACTCTTCCTTAGATTCTGTAAAACAACATTTATCCCTCCTATCAGGCAACATTGATCTGTCTGACTTTGTTCTAGGGCCTCGTGGTCCTCGACCAAAGAGATTCATTTATGAAACTTACAATGAACTCTGGAAGCTTTCGCAAATTGAAGCTGCTTCCCGTCTTCGGGAAATCGATCAAGCAAATTTGGAAAAGGTGCTTGCTGTTGTTGACAATAGTATTAATACCCTGTCTTCCCGCATTTACACATTAGAGAATATTATTTCCTCTGTGGTTGATATTGTACAAGATGATGTTTCTGTGTTGTATCATGGACAAAATCAATTGCGTTCAGTAATGCAGTTTGCATGGACTTTGCAAACACTTAAGATGGGGAAGGTTCCTTGGCAATTTTTAAACACCACTGCCTTATTTTTACCTTTTAATTTAACTGAGAAACAGCGGTTCATGTCCATGAAAGATGCAGCATACACTCTGTTACATATCGAAAAGATAGAGCCCTTACCATTCTCTATTGCGGAATTGGATTCTGCTGTGTGGCTAGTACACGGGGTTATCGCTTTGCCTTTTTCATTGCTTGAATTTAGTTCGTGCATGAAGCATTATCCTGTAGGCCGTTTCCAGCCTTTAGGCAGTGCCTTCCTGCATGAACTTTGGTCCCTGCCTTTCGTGTTTAAATCCCTTAGAGACGGAAGGGAAGTTTTTCTCACGGGGGAGTCATGCGATTCAACTGTGGGTCATTCCCTTATTTGCAAACACATTAAGTTGCACGGAGCTTGTAACGTTTCGGCTCCGAATCTTGCTTGTGTGTTAAAGGGTATTCCAGCTCCTGCTATTTCTTCTACTTTCACTGTGCTTGCTAATGGTAGCTATTTGCTTTTAAATAACCAAGACTGCTGTGGCCTGCTGGCCGGCATACCATATATTGTTACCGTTTCCCACAGGGTTGTCTGCTGCAAAAATGTACTTTTTCCTCCCCCGCACGACATCATAGATAGTTCTGTGTGGCCTTCCATTCCTACTCTGAAGGCGGATTTCAATAAATTGAGCAGAATAAAGGCGCTATTATTGAACCAGGAGGTTATGCTCACATCTGCCCGGGAGACGTTCATTCTCCAGGTGGCAAGTACCCACAGTGAAATACAGGCCCTTTTGAACACTAACCTCCCACAACATTTCGGTGAACTGATTCACCGTGTTTTTAATGCGTCCCGCACTGAAGGTCTGGTGCACTTTTTTAAAGTTGTGGGCTCTGGCCTTGTGACCTCTTTTCAAACTATTTTTGGTGTAATACCGGCTTTTATTCATTCCATCTTTTCCAGCGTCTTTGGTGGCTTTCCACTGATCCTCGCCTTAGTGGCTGGTGTCCTGCTGTTGGTCTGTTTACTACGCAAAGGCTGCACCACCATGGGCCCTTCTCGACCCAGGTCGGCTCCAGATGCTCCGTGAACGCATCCTCGCTGGCTTCGGCGTCCTGCCGTTGGCGACAATGAGTGTGTCCTATACACTTTCTTTTCGCTTTGCGTATTTCACTTGCGTGCAACCTGTGATGTCTTGCATCAGATGTCCATTCTCGTGGGCCATGGATTATTGCCTCTCCAATACGTCTTGGTCTGTTCCGGATTTTGTTCAGTTGGTGGGTCCCCTAGAGGCCCATGAACGGGACTGTTCCGCTGCAGGCTACATGGCGCGTACGGCTGCACTGGGGATTTTGGCACAATGGGATATCTGGGCGGCTGCTCGGAATCTCCTACAACGAAGTTATATTGAGTACCACGCAAGTTGTCCCGCATTGCTGTTCGCTGCTCCCTCTTGCGAGGAACATGACTGCAGCTTTGATTTACTTGACTGGATGGCGTCGCTTTTTTCCGACGATTCCAATGATGTCCTCTTGGAAGGTGTGGCGTTTTTCTGCACTTACACTCTATTGGATTGAGAGGGCCTTCGCTTTCTGCGGCCTGCCTCGCTGGATAAATATTTTTTTTTTCCCATCTCCCCTTCGTTGTCCTTCCTGGGGTTCGCTTCACAACATACGTTCTGTTCTGCTCAGTGTATTTGAACTGTGTCATCTTCTTGGACGATGGATTGACCAGGGGAGGGTGTCGTGTGGTTTGTGGCCTCCTGGTCTGCCTTGCTGCCATGAGGCCTTTTTTGCGCACGTTACTTTGTGCCGTTGTTTTTCAAGCCTCTGCTTCTGCCCGGCTATTTTAGCACTGTATGCATTTCTATCTTTCACCTTTTGTCCTGTTCCCTTTTGGGCTACGTCTGCACACCATGTACAAGGTCGAAAAACAACGTCCCTTGTTCCTGCTGATTTGGCCAGTCCCTCGCACTTAGACATAACACTCTATGTACAGCCGCCCTGGAGAAATTCGTGTGCTTTTAATATTGTGTTTTTCACTGTTAGAGACACTTGGAGAACAACCTTTCCAGAGAGAAGAGCTGTTTGTATCTGATGATGTAAACTTTGCATCTAGATATTGAGGTATGGGGGTTCACTAGTCAAAGCCCAGAGGTCTTCTATTTTTATAATAAACTAGCTACTAGCACGGGGAGGGTGGTAAGGTCATTTAGCCCTATATCCACTGCTTTATGAAATGCTTTCCCCATTTGTATTCTATGGAGTTGTAACTATGCTGATTATATTATCCTTATGCATTATGCTAATAGTACTGGCACGTGTACTGTATCTTAGAGCACGTTAGTTGAAATAAACATTTTAAACTATACAGTGTCTCTTCTTACGCGCGTTGTGGACAGGTATGAGTGATTTATGAAAGGGTGTTCTTGCTACTGCGAGTCCTGAGAGAGAGATACTGTGTTCTGGGTTGTCTAATCATTGGTAGCATTGTTGCTAATGAGACGCTACAGCTAGTCGGGTTGGGGTTTTAGGTGCTAAGGTTTATGGTTGGCTCACCACGATATTCCGAGGTCCTATTATCCTGTGCATAGCTCTGTGTATGTGCAGAATCCCTACAACAAGTTGCCTGAGCTAACTATAACTTACACCCCCGCAATGCACTGCTTATTACCTCAGACATTACATCATTCATGACATGGTCAGTGACATCACTCATGACATCACTCATGACATCTCAAATGAGCTGTGAATGGAATGGAACTATAATCGCTAGAACTTTATTTATGGATAGTGTGTGTATATTAACACCCCTTTTTTTTCTTTCTTTCGTCTAAGAACCATTATAATTCGCAACGTGCCCAGATCAATATGGCCGATAGCCTTTCACTTTAAAGTAATGTGTAGTCCATTGTTTATGTTGATGTTTGCAATCCTAAGTATGTTTATTATGAACAAGTCACGTTGACGAACATACAGGTACGGCGGTCACGGGGCAAAATATGCTGAAATGACATTGTGTGCATATTAACACTTGTTTTCTTTTCTTTATTGTATCAATTCCTGAATTTTCACATCGTGAACAGGCCAATATGGCCGCCAGCTTTTTGGATTAAAGTAATATGTAGTCCTTTGTTAATGTTGGCAACTGGAGGTATTTATACATTTAAATAAGGAAGCTACAATGACGTCTTGTATCGTTATCAAGGTTCGGACGAGCCGAAACGCGTGGATCACATTTCGCATTTGAGATGTCATCAGTGATGTCACTGAACATGTCATGAGTGATGTAATATGTGACGTCATCAGCAGTGCATTGTGGGGGCGTGAGTTATATATATATTCACTGAAAAAACAATAGGTTTCAGGAATGTTATAGTTAGAAATTAGCATTTAAAAAACCTTAGAAATTCACAAAAAAAAACATAGGTTTCAGGCACGTTATAGTTAGAAATTAGCATTTAAAAAACCTTAGAAATTCACTGAAAAAACCACAGGTTTCAGGGACGTTATATTTAGTTGGACATTTCACTCGTACAAAACCAAAGAAATTCCGCCGTTATAGTTAGTTCAGCTAACTATAACTCGCGCCCCAGCAATGCACTGCTGATGACGTCACATATTACATCATTCATGACATGGGCAGTGACATCACTGATGACATCACTGATGACATCTCAAATGACATCACTGATGACATCATCCACGTGATAATGTGATGCACCTCCTCATACCCTAATATAACCTTTGATACACCCACTCTAAAATACAGACTACCATTTTCGAAACCATAGACACACCAATACCAGTTACTACATACCCACTCACTGATTCCTAGGTGTACACACACGTCCACTCATTCACCCATATAGTCACTCATACATGCAGTCACTTATCAATACAGCAGTATCATTTGCACTCATACACTTATACAGACACTCACACATCGCCACTCATACATAGAGTTACTCACACACCTAGTCAGTCATGCAAAGAGTCATTCACACTCCCATTTACTCACCTATACAGTTATACACACACCACCTCACTTATTCATACAGATACTAACACATACTTACTCTCTTATACAATCACTGATACAAGTACACACTCATCCATACAGCCACTCTCACAATCACTCACTCTCACGTATTGTCATTTATATACTCCAACTCTCACATACACTGCCTTTTACATATGTAGTTACTTGGACATGTACCACTGAGACATCCATTCACTCACCAACACACCCATACACACACTCAACCACCCATACAGTTGTTTCCACATGCACTCTTGAACCCATACACCCAGTGAATCAACCACTCACATATCTATGCACAGAGTCACACACCTCCCACCCATCCACATGGACACTCAGGCACCCATACAGCTACTCAGATAACCAATCAATAACCCATATACATACTCATGTAGTTACTCACCAACCCATGTAGCCACTTACACACCAACTGACCGACTGATACTGACATTTACACAGTTTAGTCACTAACCCATGCATTCAGTAAGACACGTTTAATCACTCACTTATACAGTCAGTCACGCACCTACTAAATCATCTATTCAGGCACTTATACACCCACTCATTCCTCAATACACCTTGTCATATATATAAAACATATTTAAACTTTACTGAAACACACATTTACTGGATGATGTCATCAGTGATGTCATTTGAGATGTCTTCAGTGATGTCATCAGTGATGTCACTGCCCATCTCATGAATGATGTAATATGTGAAGTCATCAGCAGTGCATTGCGGGGGCGCGAGTTATATTTAGCTGAACTAACTATAACGGCGGAATTTCTTTGGTTTTGTACGAGTGAAATGTCCAACTAAATATAACGTCCCTGAAACCTGTGGTTTTTTCAGTGATATATATATATATTATTCACCAAAGAATTAAACGTGGCACTCTCCTTGGATGGTTAACTGGTTTTATTCACACCACCACTCTCCTCCTCCTATGCGTTTCGACCCCACAATAGGTCTTGATCACGTTTGGTTTACCGTTTACTACCGTGATCAAGACCTATTGTGGGGTCGAAACGCGTAGGAGGAGGAGAGTGGTGGTGTGAATAAAACCAGTTAACCATCCAAGGAGAGTGCCACGTTTAATTCTTTGGTGAATAATATATTGCGAGAACGGTCCTTGTCTCGCCGTGGGCACCAGCTAAACTGAGCGCCTCCCGCTGAAGGGCCATTTGGTGACTTATATATATATGTGAATAAACACAGCAGTGGACATTACGATCACAGAGTCCTCCTTTTCTGAGAGCGCACGTAATAGTGGGATTTACGTAAGGATTGATACAGCCGGTGTGCTCCGCCGGCGTGCGCGCCACTCTCCATGGGTCCCATGCAGTCCAGAAGGAGTGCGTTTGCGTTTGATATATATATATATATATATATATATATATATGTTCAACCAAATGCCCGTGGGCTCGAGGAAGCACTCGACAGCTCGCTCACCGTTTGGTGTTTAAAGATCAGCTTTTTTTTCAATTCTGGTTTCTTTATTCATGCCTGATGCGTTTCGCGGCTTCAGCGCCGCTTTCTCAAAGGCAATTAACAACCAAGTAGCGCGGAGGATGCTTTGTTCTTTTCTAATGAAAGGCATGTTTTTATTGGATAGTTACCCCTTGTGGGGCTCGCTGAGTGCGTCTTCTTTTTAACAGCCTGATGGGACTTGTAGTCCTTGAAGCAATATGTACATTACCCTGAGTGGGTTCCATGTGCCCTATGGTTGAAAAATAACATCAATTAATATCCTTTAGTAGGTTTCCAGAAATCTTAAGGTAAGACACTTTTCATTATCGCTTACTGTGCTGACTGGCATGGATATAGTTCCCGACCTCAGCCCCTCAACATGAAGAGGTGGTGCATTCCCCCACGGCCGGGCGCTGTGTCCTTAAAATGTTCAACCAAATGCCCGTGGGCTCGAGGAAGCACTCGACAGCTCGCTCACCGTTTGGTGTTTAAAGATCAGCTTTCCTTTCTATTCTGGTTTCTTTATTCATGCTTGACGCGTTTCGCGGCTTCAGCGCCGCTTTCTCAAAGGCAATTAACAACCAAGTGCTTTGTTCTTTTCTAATGAAAGGCATGTTTTTATTGGATAGTTACCCCTTGTGGGGCTCGCTGAGTGCGTCTTCTTTTTTAACAGCCTGATGGGACTTGTAGTCCTTGAAGCAATATGTACATTACCCTGAGTGGGTTCCATGCGCCCTATGGTTGAAAAATAACATCAATTAATATCCTTTAGTAGGTTTCCAGAAATCTTAAGGTAAGACACTTTTCATTATCGCTTACTGTGCTGACTGGTATGGATATAGTTCCCGACCTCAGCCCCTCAACATGAAGAGGTGGTGCATTCCCCCACGGCCGGGCGCCGTTTCCTTAAAATGTTCAACCAAATGCCCGTGGGCTCGAGGAAGTACTCGACAGCTCGCTCACCGTTTGGTGTTTAAAGATCAGCTTTCCTTTCAATTCTGGTTTCTTTATTCATGCCTGACGCGTTTCGCGGCTTCAGCGCCGCTTTCTCAAAGGAAATTAACAACCAAGTAGCGCGGAGGATGCTTTGTTCTTTTCTAATGAAAGGCATGTTTTTATTGGATAGTTACCCCTTGTGGGGCTCGCTGAGTGCGTCTTCTGGCCTTGATACTTCTGTAACCTACCAAGGATAACATAAAGCTTTTTATTTACAGGTTGACGCATGGAACCCACTCAGGGTATTGAATTCATTGCTTCGAGGACTACATGTCCCATCAGGCTGTACACCAAGAGACGCACTTAGCGAGTCCCACAAGGGTTAATTACTTCATTAAAACACGCCTTGCATTATAAAAGAAGGAAGCGCCCTACGTCAACCTTATGCAAATTGCCTTTGAAAAAGCGGCGGAGAGCCGTGAAACGCGTCAGGCACAGAGAATTCATGCAGTGAGAATCAAGACAAGTTGATCGTGAATGCCGGAAGGTGGGCGAACTGTCGAGTGCTTCCCTGAGCTCCTTGGGCATTTGATTAAAAAAAAAAATATATATATATATATATATATATATCAGGGGTGTGGACTTTATTAAACTATCTACTTGTCCATGGGGCAGGTTGCTTCATAATTCTACTTGTCCTGTAACAAAATCCACTTGTCCCTTTGGTGCCATGTAGTGCGCCTACAAATTATGGCAGCAATCTCATTATATAAGAGCTCTGATATAACCTCTCTGATTATGCCAGGGATCATACCATCGTAGTGTTTGAATACTTGCAATCCCCTATGTTACCATGTTTCCGCAGATCTACATACTGGGGCTGAAGGTAGTGGTAAGAAATAGTTCCAGGGTTAGAATGCCCTTTCCAGTCTGTGCAAACCTACTAAACTTGTATGTTTTAAGGGTTTTCAACAACTCTTCTTTAATCTTTTCCCATACTGAGAAATGTTGGAAATTTACTCCTGACAATGGCAGACGTAAACCTTCTTCCAGAGTTGGGGAAAAAGTGGTTGGAGGGAAAGTGAACTTGCAAACACTCAGATTTTCGCATGAGCAAATCTAAACATGCACATTTGCTCATGCTAAAATGCAGTTCACAAACATTTTCTAGGAGTATCATTTCTTGTCCTACTTCTGTAAATTCTTGAATTTACAAAAGCCGTATAGCTGCACTTAATGCAAGGAAATATACCATGGGTGCACTTTTAAGACTTTCTTTCATAATTGGGCCCCTATTTTGGTCTGGTGTTGACAGTGACCTTTTGTGTTTATTAAAATTCTGTCTCTCTCTGTATCAGCTGACTTCACTGTGAGTGACAGCATTCTGCTCTTTCACAAGGAGTATATCGGCACACAAAGTAGTTTTGTTTAGTGCCAGTACCTACTGTGGCAGAGTGTGCTTTTTGAGACCAAAAACAATTTTTGCTTTTTCCAATGTTTGTTATAATGGTGAGGGCCCCGCAGCTCCGACACCAAAAAGGTTTTACAAAAAGCATGCCAAAACAAGTCACATATTGAGAAAACTAAAAAGCTGACCACCAATTTCAGACCTACTGGCTTTGCCAATGCTTGTTTATTTTTGTTTCCCGTAATCTTATTGAAACTGGTTGAACTGATTTTCAATTATGAATATGTTTGGAAATTCTAGCATGCATCAACATGTTACTAAATGATGCTGCAAAGAAATGGTACCTGAAATTTTACAGTAGTTTAGCAAAATGTTTTTTTCCTGCTTTCACTTTTTTTATGAACGTTTTATTTTGAAAGCAAAGAATCAGCAATCTTGCTTTCAAGCTGTCAAATATTTGCATCAAATCAGAGAGCATTCTGGGAGCATTATACATAGCCTCATATTGCTAAACTTTGAAAACGTGTGCACAAATTTTTATACTGGAACCACTGTCAGTAATGCAGTCAGAGCTTTCAACATTTACTTAGAGCGCTCACCCTAATAATAAAGGCTTTCAATTAATGAACCATAAATACAAGTTTGAACAGCATTAACATATGGACAAAAATATTACCTTAACTGCAGACGGTGCTCTTCCTGGTCCATAATGTGGTAATGCAAACTCGCAGCCAACAGGTTTGCTCTGCAGGGGTTGGACCTACTTGTCCCAAGGACAAAATACACATGAAAACTTGTTACCCTTGACCCCAAACAATAGGTCCTGGGCGTCGGGCTATAGGAATTCCACATCCCTGATATATATATATATATATATATATATATACAGTCTCTATGACTTCTTGCTTTAACCTTTTTCAAAAACTCTTCTCCTGATGACAAATAATTCTTCTGGAAAACGGAGGGAATTCTGAACCTCGCAAGCAATCAAAATAATAACCTTCTGTGGCACCTCCAACTGGGCTCTCAAACTAATTTAGAATATTTTACAAGTGCGTAAATAATTCAGGCCAGTTTTTATACCTACTTTTTTGTCTTTTAGATTGTTGCACAGTAAGAAACATAAAGCGACTTTCATTCAGCAAGTTCGGTAACAGTTATTCAGATAAGTTTCTCCACAAATATAATTCAGGCACCAGAGGCACGTTACCCAATTGAAGAGTTTTCCACTTTCAATAATTTTTGCTTTCTTTGTCTTCCAGGTGCCGTAGAAGTCTTCCTGTGAAGACACAATGAATTATGAAGCACAACGGACCAGACGTACTAGGACAAACCTGACGTCAACACGGCAAGGATCAGGAACGCCAAAGAAGCAGCATGCGGAAGCAGCAGACGCCAAAGCGATGAGACTCTGAAGCAGGACGCCAACAGGTAAGGCACGCAGGTTTCCGGAATGACGAGCAGCCGTTCGTTGTGCAGCGAGCAGTCTTAAAGGCTGCGCGCTCCACCCATTAAAGAACCACTTATCTGAGATGCTGCAACTGCAACGCGACGGACAGGATCCTTGGGTTCTTGAATATGTTCAAGGGTATAAGTTGGAGTTTTACAGCACCCCTGCCCAACCATTTCCCCTCCCATGATGTATTTTTTCCAACAAGAGCAAGATTTAATTTCCTCAGAAATTCAAACCTTGTTGAGCAAAGGAGCTATAAAAGTGTCAGCCCTCCACCCAAACGGGTTTCAGAGCTGTATCTTTCTGGTCAAAAGGAAAGGGGGCGGGTCAAGATTGGTGTTAAACCTGAAGGGCTTCAATAGGTGAATTGTCTACCGTCAATTCAAAATGGAGGGTATCCGCCTTTTGAGGGACATTCTCCAGCAGGGAGATTGGATTGTTTGGTTAGATTTGAAGGACGCCTATTTGAACATCCCCATTCCTCCCCCTCCCCCACCCACACCCTACCGAGGTTTCCTTCAATTACTTTCGCAAGGTCTTTGGTACGAGTTCAGCATCCTACCTTTTGGCCTATCTTCTGCTCCATGGTATTTCACGAAAATATTCTTGGAGTCCCTGCTCGAGGGTGTGTCTGATCATATACTTAGACAAAAGCATTATGGCCCAATGTCCCCAGTTAGCTCTGACTCAGTTGGAATGTACAATCCTTCTCCTTCAAGACCTAGGTTTCATTATTAATGCTCAGAAGTTGGTCCTGTCCCCTTCCCAGAGGTTGGAATTACTGGGTTTTCAAGTCGACTCCCTGCGGTCCCAACTGGTGTTACCTCCCCTTAAATTCCGCAACATCAAGAAAGAATTGAGGTCAGCCTTGTGCAGACAGACTGTACCCTTGAGGTCGATAGCCCGCCTGGTGGCTCTGTTGGCCTCATTGATCCAGGCCATTTTCCCGGGTCCCCTCCATTATCAAGCCCTTGAATGACTCAAAATTCATCACCTCCGCAAGGGTCTCAGTTATTCGGAGTAGGTAATTCTCTTGGAGTAAGCCAAGCCGGAAACGGCCAAGACGGAAACGTCTTGGGTGCTGGAGCACATGGAAGCTTGGAACGGCAGGCCAATTTTTGGCTCGATTCCAGAAATGATAATTGAATCGGACGCCAGCCATTGTGGATGGGGGCTCGTTGCGGTTCGATCTCCATGGGGAGGGGGTCGCTGGTCTAGTGCGGATCTAGATCTCCATATCAATTGTCTGGAGCTCCTAGCGGTCTCTTTTGGCATTCGGAGCCCGTCCCCCAAGACAACAGTGTTGCATTCTCCTACGCGTGGACAACATCTCCGTGATCAGGTATGTGAACAAGTTAGGCGGGACCAAATCACGCCTCTTGGCGGTGATAGGTAACGATTTTGTGCATTACTGCCTTCAACATCGGCTCTCAGTAGTGGCAGAATATCTCCAGGGTCAGCACAATATGATTGCGGATTGGCGCTCTCGTCATCTGCGGGATTTCAGCGACTGGAGCCTGCACCCGAAGGTCTTCCATGCGCTCTTACGTCGCTGGGAACCGTGCTCAGCAGACCTTTTGCATCTCACGCTCAATTCCCAACTCCCAGTCTTTTTCAGTTGATGCCCAGATCTGGAAGCCTGAGCCACGGATGCCTTTCTCCAGGACTGGACCCCCTCCCTGGGTTATACGTTTTCTCCTGTCATGATGATTCCCAGGGTTCTTGCGCAATTGAGACATCAGAAGGCGAAGTTTATCCTGGTGACCCCACATCCTGAGAGCTCAAGCTTGGTTTCCAGTGATTCTGGGACTGACTTGTGCTTGCCCATTACTGATCCCCTCCCGGTGGAATCTCTGTGTGGATCCAGTGGGCCCACCACATCCTCTGATCTTGTCAGAACAACTTTCCATGGTGGCTTGGAGGGTTTCCGGGAACAATGATATATCCCAGGCTTTTTGCAAGAAGCTAATGTTTTCATCAGTCACTTGCGGTCCTTGGGGACTGACAAGATATATGTTTTGGCATGGAAGCAATGGTGTAATTGGTCCTGTGAATAGAATGCAGATCCCGTTAGAACAGATTGTAGTTGGGTCATGAATGTTTTGTCATTTTTGGCCTTTTCAGGCATCACCTACCTTTCTGTGAACAATTTCAGATATGCTATTTCGGCAGGTCATCTGATGGTGGATGGTAAGCTCGTTTGGGAACCTCCTGTAGTGTGCAAACTATTGCAAGGGATTTGAATGAGCAATCCGCCTCAACCCAAATATTCTGTCCTTTGGGACGTTAATGTGGTTTTGCGGTTTTTGGACTCTTGTCCTGATAATAAATACCTTTCAAGGAAACAACTGTTGGCCAAATTGACTATGCTTTGTGCCAGATTTCATGTAAAAGGGTGTCTGATGTGCGAGCCCTTGACTTAGCTGGGAGAGTTTTTTTGCCTGAGGGTGTTACTTTTTCTGTTTCTAGGCAGACAAAATGCAATTCCAAGTCAGTATCCTATCTGGCTTTTCCAGATAATTATAAGCTTTGCGTGGTGCAATGTCTGAAAGCGTACCAGTTATGTACTGCTGAGTTTTGTACTGATATGAGAGGTCAAGTGTTCATTGCCTTACAGAAGCCCTTTAAGCCTGTTTATGCTGCAACCCTAGCTCAGTGGATCCGTTGGCTCCTGACTGATACATCTGTTTTTGGCGCTCACTCCGCTAGAGGAGTGATGGCTTCTAAGTCATTTGCTTTGGGGTTCAGGTTTGATGACATTTTAAGAGTGGTAGATTGGTCTTCCGAATCCACTTTTAAGTCATTCTATTATAAACCAATTGTTGATGTCACTTCTGTGGTGGTGTCTAAGCTTTAAACAAACATAATGGGAACCTCCTGTCCGGACATAGAATAAAATAAATTCTAGCATTCGCGCCAAGAATTTCCAATTCTATTAAGGACACTGAGGCGAGGAGAATTCCACCTGTTCAGTTGCACATTATGTTATGGATTTGTATTATGTGCTTTAGGTATTTCTTCCCTTCCAGATGATGTTGATTACTTCATGTTGCTGTGTAGTGTGGGCCAGTTTTTATAGCTCTGGTGTTTCACTTTTTTCCTAGGAACTGAGGACAAGTGATAGGTGCCAGTTTTGTGCATCCGGTTGGATGTTTTCTTTCTTGGTGTGGTAATTCTTCGTAGGATGATGTTCTCTCCAGTTACACGCAGAGGACTGTGAATGTTCAATCTCAGGACTTTTGGGCCAGGCTCCTGTTGAGCCGATGTTTGATTCTGTGGTCATTGTGGATTGTGGACTGTTCAACTGTTTGCTGTTTTTGAGGCAAAGAAAGAGGGCGCAATATAACAGCATGAGGGTTTTATAGGGCTATGGGCTCTATCGTTGTTTTATGTGACTATGTGTTCATGGGAAATGTAGTATTTTAAAAAGTTGACATTTGATTGGCTGCTGAAAATTAAAGGTAAAGAAAGAGAAGCATAATCCTCGCCTCCGTGTCCTTAATAGAATTGAAAATTCTTGTTTTAAATGCTAGAACATTTTTATACACCCCTCGCTCTGCCTAGCTATCCCATTCATTCATTCTGCCGCGACCTCTGGATTTTTGCACTGACAGTCTCAAGATTCGAATTAAATGTAAAACAAATCTCAAATGTTAAACGGAAATAAAAGATTAGCTTAAGGAAATGGAACAAATTGAACATGAGGAAAAGAGAAGAAAAAGGGAGGGTAAAGCATCTCAGTAATGGAAAAAGCAAGGATATAATACAAAAACAAAAGAGGGAAAAAAGGAATAATTGCAGGATTGAAAAAGAACAAGGGAGAGAACACATGAGAGGAACATGGAGAAAGAAAACCTTTTGGCTTTTTAATAATAAAACATATTTGAAGCTTTGGAGATACTACATGGATAGAAAATGCAAGTCTTCCCTATTTGCATGTAGACATGTGCCTGGTGGTAATATCTCATATGACACCTCTCTGACTCCCTTTTCAACACAGAGGTGATCGAGCCTGTAGAGTGCCACCCGGCCTATATCAGACAAAGTATCGCAGCCCGAGGGCCGGGCGTGACCCGAGGGTATAAACAAAAGGCAGAGTGATCGCTTGTTGTCACTTCGCGATACTCTCTGTAATACTGTGTGAGTCTCCTGTAATTTATGGGCCGCCTCGTGCTGCGGCCTTGTCTGGCACTGCGCTGCATGTTACATTGGCAATGAGGACAGCAGTGACCCTGCGTGCTGGGGGGCTTCAGAAGGCTGCGGTGTGCTTCGGCTCCGCAACGCCACACATGAGTGAAGCAGTGCCGGCGGAAGGTGAGTGTGCTGGAAGAAGCTCCGGAGGCTGGGCAGTGAAGGGGGTGCCCCTCCTGCAAGTTTAATGTGCTGTTTTCCATACCAAGTGCCTGCTCCTGATCCTGCTTGGCGCAGTGTGCCCTCCCTCCCGATATCTCAGCGATCCCCGCTACCACTAGGGAAGTCCTCCTCTTGAGCAGCACAAGCCTATTGTGGGAGAGAGGCCCGGTGCGGCTGGAGGCTGTGGCCGCAGTGCCACCTAGGGGCGGCACAACTTCACTGCACCCTGCATGTTGATGGCCTGAGCCGCAAGGGTGTTACAGCAACATTGAAGACCGAGGAAGGACCCCGGTGGCAGAGAGCACATTACCGGGTGAGTCAAGGAGAAAATGAATTCCCTTGGGAGGCACAAACACAGCTGAAGGAACGCATGTCCAAACTGTTAACAAGCACTGGCTGGTGCAGACCCACAGGGATGGCAGTTGCAAAGTAGAACAGTACACTGTTGTGAGAAGGAAGGTGCTTAGCACACCACAGTCATTGGATAGTCGTGGACCTGCGCTAGTGGGTGCTGGCACATGCAGGAGTGGGCAAGTAAAGACTGAGAGTGACTCTGTACAGCCCGCCTGTTGGAATTTGCACTTTCTGGTTGGCTGAGGCAGTGCCCTAGCCAGGCAGAACCTACCACTCCCATCAGGGTTGGGTGATTACACTCGCTGTATAACCTGCGCTCACCCTTGGGTAGCTTGGCACTGAGCAGTCAGGCTTATCACAGAGGCAATGTGTAAAGCATTGGCACAGCACTCTCACACAATAAATACACTGAGCGTTACAAAAAGACTTCACACGTGGTGTATGTAAATAACGTTTGTATTCAACACACACATTAATAAACACATCATGAAAATCATGTATTTTTGTGGATAAATCACATTTGGAAATATTACTACCAGTACTAGGCCCAACCGTGTTAAAACTAAATCAATAGTATGCACACTTGGGAAAGATCCTATTTTACCCCCCAGCACCTGTATGTGGTGCAAAACGTCAGAACTAGGCTCACCCTTGCAATTATTATAATTCAATTCTACACAGTTATGGGGTGCACCCCAGATCACAACGGTATCAGAAATGTGTACACACAGATAATTACAACACTTTTAAAGAGTACCGTGAGTCAAGGCTGCACATGTAAAAACCAATGTCAAATGTAGTATTCTTTTGGTAAGGAATCAACATGTAAAGCAACACCGCCGTGCGGTGTAATTATTAACATGCGGTTCTCATGCAGTCACTCCCACACACTCACTCAGCACCCATACGCGGTGCCACGGATATCAGGCAGGTCCATTTGGAGCACACTTTTGCACCCAGCACTGTAATGCAGTGCAACTGATATCCAGCAGGTCAGTTGATAATGCACATGCAGACCCCATGGACCAAACCCTCCTCCATCCTTCAGCTAACCCCGACTACCCTACACCCTTGGGTTGGAGATCAAGAAAACCTTCGCCCTGATACTAGGCCAATCGCGGCGGGAGTCATACTTGGTGTCCCAGGGAAGAAGGTGGGGGTAGGTAGCAGGGCTAATTGGGCAGCAGTCGACAAATAGGGGTTGGCCACCACTCGGGAAGTTCACTCACGGGATGTGGACCTCTCCGAATAAGGAGGCACAGCGTCAGACACGCGTCAATCATAGTGGCACCCAGGCAATCCGGGCACCCCAGAGCACGAATCCGCACCTCCTGTTGATACGAGTCACACCAGACAGTTCTGATCATACACAATGAAGAGTCGCAGACTTAGTACCTCCCTGGAAATGAAGCACAACATCTGGTGCACGGTGATCCGAGTTGCACAAGACAATTCCGGTCACACACTGTGAAGGGTTGCAAATTGTGTACCTCCCTGGAAATGAGGCACAACCGCTGGGGCGTGTTGATACAGGTCGCACCAGACAATACCGGTCACACACAATGAAGAGTTACAAATTCCGTATCTCCCTGCAAATGAGGCACTACTTCTGATGTGCGTTGTTCCGAGTCGCACCAGACAATACTGGTCACACACAATAAAGAGTCGCAGACTCAGTACCTCTCTGGAAATGAGGAACAACGTATGGTGAGCGGTGATTCGAGTCGCCCCCAGGGACGGTGCGTCCATAGGCGCACTGGGGAATTGCCCCCTGCGTTGCAGCCACCACATTGCATATAAAATATATTGTTGTTTTTTTGCAATTTTAAACAAGGTGAATTTAATACGATTTCTATCACCACGGTGACGTCGGATGATGTACAGTGGGCTGGTCCAAGCAAAAGGATTGGCAAGCTGCAGTCACCCTGCCCATGCAGTGAAAATGAAGTGCGCATGTCAGTTTGGCCGTTTCTTTTCACGGCCAACCTGACATGTGTACTTCAGTTCTTTTCAACCTATGCTACAAGTTAGCCAAGGGAATTCAGACCACATCCTACTGGTCCGTATGTGAGTGATATGTCTGCCTGCCCTATCCAATCTGGGTGCTGCTGCCATGCTGTTCACCAATACAAGCAACATGAAAGCAGCATTAGTATTGGCGCTGGTACTTATGTCATCTGCTCTCGTTATCTCAAGAGAATAAATGCGTTTGGAATGGAAGTACTTGGATTATGCAGAATTGTCATGTAGTTCCTATAAAACCTATACAGGATCTGCGCGTTTAGACAACATACACTGTAGGATTGGTGCAAGACTTACTCTGAGCACCCCTACCGGTTATGTTAGCCAGTATACCAGCTAGCTCACAGTGCCACTAGACACTCCTCTTACCAAGGAGAGAATAGTTCTTGGCAACCATCGAGCATGACAACCCTGATCCCTCATGCATAATGTATGAGGCTGCTACTAGGAAATCCCACGTTCTGTGTGCAGTGTCGTATCTAGGTAAAAGGTCAGTCCCCAAGAACCGTTATGTGTGTAATGTAGGGGAGAATATAGGTGATGTTACCTGAGCCTATATTGGGGTACCTATATGGAATATAACAGAATACCAAGGTCAACTTCAAGAAAAAGCCCTGGGCTCGAGACACTCGGCGGCTAAAGGGAAGCATGCCGGCAGACGCGTGTCGCACTTAGTAACAGCTCTGTTGTGGTGTCCAGTTGACGAGCCCAGCCCACCAATCGCAACCAAAGATCCTTTGGGTTTCTGTGTCACTCATGACATGAGGTTCCGAGGTATGTCGATGTGTGCCTAATTTCTTGCACTTTTGAAACCTTTGCACCATACCATGTCTACTCCACTTTTAAAGCGTGTGACACATTTAAAACAACAGTATTCAGCTCCCCTTATCGTTTGCTTGACAGATTCCTCTTGTCGCTCCTATGGTTAACTTTTCTCATATGGAATGCTTCTCCTGCGCCCAGTCCAACCCAGGGCAGGGACCAGTGCACACCATACCCGGGCTCGGCTGCTGCACACCCAGATTTTCGGCTCTGGTGGCTTCTGCGATACTTGTTTGGATGGCTTTTCATACGCTTGCATGCCGGGCAGGGACACTTCCCAGGCAATCCTCAATGTGTAAAGGGTAGGAGTTTTAAGTTAAAGGAGGTTAACATGCTTGAGGATGAGACAGGACAATTGTCAAGTGCAGAGAATGACGCAAATGCGCTGTTGTTTCTTCATTAGAGATTTAAATTGCTGCCAGGGAACAGCTGCATCCCAGATGTCGGTCAAATTCGTTGTGTTGAGTAAATTAGTCATAGGCTCCAGAAGTGATCGGTTTAGATCTTTGCAAATTCATAGTTCTTTCCATAGGAGGTATTTTAAGGAGCCCTGTCTGGCCCTCTAGCAGTTTCGCCAGCAGCAGAGTAGTCGGCCTGTCTGGTATGTTGACTGTTTTAGCAGACCGTATTCCAGCCTGATAAATGCCTGAGACGCTGATAAAGGTAGAGTGGACAGGCATCTGAAGAGGGTGCATTGCACTATTTACAGCTGATTAGTCTCCGCGAGGGAAGATTTCACAGCCCTACCATAGAGAGGGCATGTATTTTGCTTTGATTATCTAAAGTAGAGATTATAAAGAGGGTCCTGATAAGTTGTTGGCTAGTTTCAGGAATGCGTGAATCATTTGATTTTGTTTCCTTTGCTTGTCTGGAAAGGGATGGGAAACTTTAATGGTAAACCATAGGCGCAGATGTATGTAGGAATCAGCAGATGGAATGGTCTTGTTTATGCGCCAGCTGCTCTTTCTGCTTAGCCTGTTACCAATGTGCAAAACATTGGACTTTTTGTATTTTACACTTACGTTGTTGGCAGCACAGTAAAATTTGAGCTGGTACAGTAAATGCAGCAAGGCAATTCCTGTTTGATAAAAATGGCCAAGTCTTTCGTATACATTAGGAGCTGGATTGGCATTCCACCATGTTTTGGAGGGCAGGCTCTGTTGTTATGCAGGTTAGGGACCATGTCTGTCATAAAGAGATTAAATGTTAGCTGGGCGAGAACACATCCCTGTTTTAACCCTCTCGTTGTAGGAATTTTACTGGTTAGGAATGAGCCATCCCCCATTTTGGCTCGGACCAATGTCTCCTAGTATAATGCCTGAGTGACTGTCTAAAGAGTGAAATTCTTCAAGTTTGCGCCATAGTTTATCACAGTCTACTGTGTCGATCGTGGTTCGAATATAGATCAAGCATGCAAATACGTCGGAAGACGAGGGTGCCAAGTGCCTTTTAACTAGCATTGAGAGGGCCATACTATTATCAAGTGCACCATGGCTATCTCTGAAGCCAGTTTGGTATCACGCAATGAGCTTTGAACGACTGCCCAGAGTTTTAGCTCATTTCCAGGGAAAAGCCCTATTTAAAAAATACCTGCCGTGGCAATGCTACCCCTAGTGCACAATTTGTAAAACATTAGGTTCCAGGGCCCAACATTTTGCTCAAAAGCCCACAGCTAGAGCTATTTAATTTTAGTGTGTTAGATACCAAAACTGTGTAGTCGTGATTCAGCTTCATGCCTCTTTAATCCACCACCAGGCACTTCCGGCCCCTTTAACTCATTCTTTCAGGTTCCTGCTTTCTCCCTTTGAGACATTTTTCCATCTTTCTCTTCCTACACATCAAAATAGAGTTGAAAAGGTACTAGCATTAACACTAGATCACAAACTGGCGAGGTGACACAAAATTTTACTACCGGTTCATTTCTCAACAAGGAGTGTAGACCAAGCTACCGTTGAGTTTGAGATGCCGTGATCAGGAGTTTGCATAGACGTAGATATTTCTTTCTCTTTTTGTGGAGATTTGCATAAAGGAAAGCATCATTTTGCATCTGACAATGCCATGCATTTCCTCTGACGAATACTAATCCTAAAAAAGCTAAAGGAAAACAAGAGTAAATTCCTGAACAAGATTGAAGAAAACACATTTGGAAACTGATGAACCGTTTAGATATGATTTCCTTGTTCTAAACACACATTCAAGAACTTTCAAATGTTGCGCCCTAAAATTAACCAGTTAGTACTTGCCTCAAAATTACTGAGTGCTGGGTGAGATACTTCAGAACTAGGGTATAATGATGGGGAAACCCCACTTAAAGATTTTATTCAAATGCTGTTGAAGCTCTCGAGATAGTCTTTTTATACAGATGTACACATTGCTTTGAAATTCCATGCCTCCAGAAAATTCAAAACTTAACACAAAATTGAAAATAATAAAATGCTGCAAAGCAGTTGATGAAAAAGCAGAAATTACAGCTGATTCTCAGAAAAAAATTCATTTGATGCTGCAATTTTGACAATGGACTTGTTCCCAGGTATTCCTCTTGTATCTCTGATGCTTTACAGTAGATAGCTATATTCTAAGTTTATGCCAACAGCAGTTCATCTTAGATGCTGGTCTGATTTTGTTCTTTAAATGTTTTACACAATATGAAACATTTCCCTGTATATGTGTGAACATATGTGGTACCTGTATAGCGCAATCCTCCCTGCACCCTGGAGATGAATTTACCATCAATAAACTGTAAAATTTATTATTATACACTAATGCTCCATGTCCATACTTATTGCAAGACCTACTTCCCAGCGTATCAGCACAGTCAAAGGTTACTGGGCTCCAATTCTGACAATTGGATCTCTTTATCACTGGTGTCCTCGTGCTGGAACTATTGGACCCAAACTGGATTACCAAGTACTCTTCTTTACCACTTGGCTCTCAGGATAGGGAAGCAGAGCAGTCCAATGCTTCTTCAAGGAGGTGGCTTGGGCTAGACACTCGGGGCACATTACAACACCCTGAATACCCCTAAATAACTGGATATCCAAGTGTTTTAGTACACACAAAGCTAAACACAGACCGCACATCGGGGGTAAGGTGGCACGAGCCAGAACATTCTGAAATAGCCAACATTCAGAAAAGGGCAGAACATTCTGAAATGAGCCGGAAATTCCAGACACTTTAGGGTCAATAGGAGCTGGGAAGATTTAAGCACCAGTCACTGTGTTGCAGGTTGCCTGGCAACAGCGGTTGATGGCCACATACTTCGTACTGTTTTGATTTCCTTGTATATTTTTTGTTTAGATCAACTTTTATTCCATCCTGTGACCTTGTGTAATATAATTGGTGCTCAGGTAAAGCACTGCAAAGCCTTCAGGTCCAGTTTCCACTGTATAAAACTGCAAAGAAAAGATGAGCATCAAGTAAACGCATTGCATTTTAATCATACTGATATTTGAAACATTATTTACAATGGAGTGCACTCGAATACTAACTTTATTAGAACTTTTGAAAGTCACAATTCACAACTTCCAAAGGGTTGTTGCAAATGCATTCCCTGCTTTAATTTCAAGGCATACATTTCAAAGGGAGCATTTTTATTAAATAAGTTAGTTTGCCTACCTTTTCTAGGATGGGAGAGGTGGTGAGGGCCTGGCTCTTCCATCTGAACAACTTCCAGTTCACGGATACGTTTGCCAACTAATGAAGGTCCAAGTAGGCTCCAAGTGCCCTATTACAGCACCAGAGTGTTAAACTGGACCCTACAATGTGACAATGAAAGTTCCAATGAGTCCACTAACTATCAGCCTGGGGTGGAGATGGGGCAAGAAACAAAAAATAGATGCAGTTTGTCCTTGTCTCCAGAGTACAAGACCAAATCCCTGAGGCTCCCACCTGTCCTCAGGGAGCCTGGCATGCAAGTATGTCTTTCTTTACTCTTTTTAATCAGCTGTGCTTCCTGTGTGTTTTCTCTCCAGGTTGAAAGAGCAATTGGCAGCCTTGTGGGGCTGGGGTTGCCAGGCGAAGAGAGGGAAGCGGAGGAAGAACTAAGAAAGTTATAGCATAATGTACACCTCTGAAAACAGCAAACTGGTCACATTAAACAAATTAGATGGTGCAAAATGCCAAGATATCTGCACCAAGCAGTAGGCATTATCCAGATGGCAAGAGCCACGAAGCCCTTGATACGCCACGTGGTGCTTAGAAGTGATAAACAATGCATTTTTGTAAAGATAACATTTATGAGCCAAATGTGCTTTGGGAGGAGATGTGGCCTAGCAGCTAGAAATGCCGACTTTGGAAGTGGGGAACCAAGTTTTTGCCTTAAAATGTTTAATGTTTATCTCTCTAGTAAAACCCTCTAATGTCCTCGGGCCAAGTTTGTGCAACAAAATAAATATCATAAAGAAAATATGCTGAAGATCAAACCAGTCTATCTCTTTTCTTATGCTGTGTGGCAGATGCTGAAATTCACTTCACAGCATGTTTGGAAAAACGGGGGATTTGTTTAGTAGATTACGTCAAAAGATAAATGTATGTCACGTTGGGAGCTGGCGATCAGTATAACTTATACCTATAAGATATGATCTGTCATCACAGCATTACTTATGTATTCTCTACTGACGGAACGTTTATAAGGATTTAATGCCACCGTAGCGTCATTTTTTTTACGCTACGGTGGATTTTTTATCGCCATATTTACAAAGTGCTGATAGACTCCTCCAGTGTCACTTTTTCACAGCTAGCGCCTATTTTAAACAGCGCCAGTTCAGCTAGCGGTACTTACCGAAATTGATATGCAAGGTAGGCATTCCCATGGTAAAACACCTGCAAAACATACAAAGCCATATGCACAAGGATTTCCTTGAACGTCGCTAAAAAGAAACACTGCCGCTAGGTCTCATTAGCGGCAGATTTTTACCACTAGGAAATACCCGGTCTTAAAAATTACGCTAACACACTTGTATAAAAGTAGAACAGACCCAAATCAACCTTGGCAAGCTCAACTACACCATGGATCTTCTGCTATTGTAGATGGGAGCACCAATGAGACCACTACCACCACCACAGAGGCAACGCCGGAGAAGGGAGTGGACATACCGTCAGAGGATCACCCTCATTGACCTCAGACAAGAGGAGGTCATTGCCCATTACAGGCTCAAGAGGGGGTCTATTGACCGCCTCCGGAACCAGATTGCGCTAAGGCTGCAGCCCACATCCCAGCGATGCACCAACATCCCTCCGCAGGCTAAGCTACTCGCTGTCCTGCACATGCTGGCATCAGGAACTTTCCACCGCCAGAGTGGCAGGAGTATCCCAGGCATCCTTCTCCAGGTTCCTACCCACTGTCCTGGATGCCATCATAAGCCTCACGCCACAGTACCTCCACTTCGCAAGAAGAGGACAACAAGCAATTTCTTCTCTGACTAACATGTAACATAAATCATCTAATAAAATGTGGTCTATTGAGAAATGTTACTCTGTATATAAATAAGCTTTCACAACACTAACACCGTGTGAGCATTTTTTGCACTTATGTATGTCACACAGACTAGTCATTTAGCAGAGTATATGATACAAACTATAACAATATCCGGTACCAGAAAATATTTAGTGCATGCCAACTACAATGTGCAGATGGGCACCATTGGGAACAAATATTATCATGGTGGCGTCACATAGATGGTGGGCCCCAACTGTGTGTGTGCCACTCCTGATCATATTTGTGCTATTAGGAGTACATTGCAGTATTCCACGTAGGATATGCATGGAAACACACTCACAGAACTACAGTCAACATATGCCATTCATGATACAATTTTGACATGTAACAATCTGATATCTAGATCCATTAACATTGACGAACGCTAACTATCAAACATCGGCTAGGCCATGGTGTTGCATTTGTACTCCCAGTGCAATGCACAAGATACACTGTCTTGTTGCATACTGTAGATATGGAGATATGTAAGTGGATATACTGTCATCTAAAAGAATGCAAACTTACCAAGGCATGCATGATTACAAACCATACCACAATTGCCAATTATCATGCTCTTTGTGCCCACAAATGTCCACTCTGTCACTGTTGTGTGGGATATGGGCTTTAGATGCAAATGATACTAATGCAATAACTCATATAGCCCCCATCCATACACCCCCTTGTGTGTGTGTGTGCATGAAAAAGTTGTGCACTTACATCTCCAGACAACTACCTAGGGCCTCCAATGGGCTTCATGGGCCTTTTTACCCTTGCACAGAGTTTTAGTACATTTATTACGTAGTGGCCATTGCTTAGTTTGACTCTTTCATCCTAGGTGGAACAACATACATAGTCATAGGTAGGCTTGAAATAACAGCCAAACATACCACCCATGGAAAAGTGCGCAAAAGTTTTATCATTGTGTTTGACAAAGTATCAATATTATAACCATGACACGGTTGATCACACACATGTGCATGATTATTGGTACATATTACACACATGAGCTAACAGTAGCAACAGTACAACACATCCGACAAAAACCCTCCTCATATTTACGATTAAAGAGTTCTATTTCTAAGTTTTAAAATTGTTTTTTCAATTTTGCTTTTGCAATATTGAGTTTTTTAAAATCTTTTTGTAGGAATGTTTAGGGGTTTGGTTGGGTATTGAACACGTTTTTGTTCTAGTTTAGATATTTTTTCCTGAGAAGCGAATTGGGATTTAGTTAGTAAAGGTATTTTGTTTGTGGTATGGGTTAGTACTGCAGCATACCGGCAATTAGTTTGTGGCAGGCTACCACCTAAATTGTGTCAAATATTTGCACTTTAGGCAGCCAGAAACAACTGTCCTTCTCTTATCCCGGAACCATTGTTCTTTTTTTCATAAAGTTTCCATGAAATGATAGAATAAACGATGGTGTTTGCTAATTGTACATGCAAAAGACAATCATCTATGACACTTTTAGTCTTTGCACCTCCCTCGAAGCAAGACATGTAGGGCCCCATGCATCAAACTAAATACCGGTCGCAAACGGGCAGATTCTCAGAATCTGCCCCTTTGCGACCGGTATTTTAGCATTTGGGATGCATCATCCCAAATGCAAAATTCACAAATTGCGATTGCATTTAAGGAATCGCAAATTGCGATTCCTTAAATGCAATGCAAGAAGCAATTTAAAATAGCAATTTCGCTATTAGGGCTTGCAAATTACCGAAATTAAAACTGGTCGGTAATTTGCAAAAACTTTGAAAAAAGCACACATGTTACACACACACATGCCCTTGGGGCATGTGTGTGCGCAACATGGGTGCACATTACAATTTCAGGGGTGCATCAGGGTGTCCTTTTGGCACCCATGCACTTGAATGCATCGCAATTGCGAGTACCTATTTGGTACTCGCAAATTGCGCTATGCAATTCCCATTCATTCCTATGGGCCTGTAGGCCCATAAGAATGAATTGAAGGCATTCCTTATTTGCGACTCGCAATCTGCGAGTCGCAATTAAGGAATGTTTAGGAATCGCTATTTTTATTAGCGATTCCTACATGCATAGGCTTTTGCGATTCCTTAATTGCGATTCCTTAATAATCGCAATTAAGGAATCGCAAAAGCCTTCCTTGATGCATGTGCAGGGTAGTAGTTCCACATTTCAATTTTTTAACGTGGAAGTCTCCTACTACCTAACCTACTTATATGGACAATTCATTTCTCATCAATGTAATTTAGCAACAGAGCTAATTGTTCCTCATTGTTTTCAAACAAAGCTGTACTGGCCCCACAAGCAGCCCTGGCAAAAATGTTGAAACCAGCCCCCTCACTTTCTCCTCTACTAACTCTCTTTCCTTCCTGTCTCGCGCCTGTTGTAATTACCTGGAAAAGCTGGGAAAAGTAGCAGAGACACCAGCAGTGGCCCTCTGCCTTCACAAACCGGGATCCAATGGCAAGTGCCTACTGAGGAAATGCCTGATGGAATAATGGCCAAGTTTTGAATGTAGTCACTTTGAATTGTAGCAGTAAAATTCTTATCTACGTGATGAGGAGGTACAAAGGTGAAGAGATGGTACAAAGGGGAAGGCTGTTCTTTTAAATTTCATATTGTATTTTCAGACATGTACTCTTCTGAAAGGGATGTTTTTTAATTTTACTCCTAAATGCCTGGGAAACGTGGAAACACATCCCTGAATTTGAATTTCCGGGTAAATACAATTGCCAATTCAAAATCTATTATTATTCCGTTAAGTTTTGGAGTATTATTTTTATTCATAATTGTTATAAATGTGGTATCAGTAGAAGAATGCTTTTCTGTCACTAAGCCATACACAATGGACAATTAGTGTTGTTCATTTTACTGCATGTGGTACATATTTTTGTGAAAGGATGGGTATGTGTCTTAAAAGTTCCCTCCATCTTTCAAATATTACTTCTTTCTAAGGTTAGTTGGTTAAACTGAGTTAAATATATTAGTAAACATTTCTGGTAGTCTAGGAGGAAATGTTTCTTAGTCGAGGTGTTTTTGTAGGTTAAGGTCAGAGTAGGTTTTAGGATGGGAAGGGAGATCCCTACACACATGTCTTTTTCAATCAATTGAGGTTAAGGATGGCAGGCACATGTCCAGCAACATGTAGGGGGACTCTCTGTGATGCTTCTACTCAGGATTGAACCTGGGGTCTCACTGGACGTGCTACCAATAGTTTTGATTTTTTTACAATAGTTTATCTGACCAAAATATCCAAAGTATTACTGACGTATCTGTCAGCGCAAAATTGGGGCATTGCTGGAGTTGTGTCGGTAGTGTGACGCAACTCCAGCAATGCAGGGGGAGGGCTGTGAATGTAGCACTGCTTCACCCTTATGCCTGCTATGAGGCAGGCGTAAGGATGTGACGCAATGGCGACCTAGAAGTGGCGCGCTGAAATCTTATAGATTTTAATGCGCCACTTCTACGAGGGTTTGAGGCGGGGGAACGCCCACCCTGCATACATTATACCTGATGCAGGTATAATGTAGCGCAGGGGTTTACAAAGTGACACATCTGCCTAGATGCGTCACTTTGTACATAGGGCTGTAACATGGCATTTACGCTGCTGGTGCGTCACAAAAAGTGATGCGCTGGCGGCGCAAAAGTGTTGCAAGGGTTCTTTGGAGCTATTTTCATTGGTTACGATATATTCATTCGCACTGGCTAAGGCATATTGATTTTATGAAACATCTTTGTCGCTTCAAGCCCATCATTAACTTTCTGTTTGCCTCTATGAGAAAATTGATTTGCAGCCCTGTATGCTTTATTAAAATGGAAGATAATTTGCAAACAGCAGAGTTGCTTTGGTTTTTGCACTAAAATAATTCATGTGTGGAAGGCTTGAATAAATCTCGGCCACTAGTAATTACTCAGGCTGTATTCCAGGCCAACCTGTTTGCACTCACTGAGCCACGACAGACAGGGAACAAACTTATGTAAACCAGCCTTTTTCTGTTCCAACAGAAACAATCCAACCGTGACTTCCAGATCACCTCCCTTCTGCCCAGTAACACAAGCAACCTCAGAGCAGTTTCAGATGTGTTGGACTTAATTGGTGAGGTGCAGCTTGTGTCCTATGGCACACTGACCAGGAGACCCATGTGTAGTCATGATTGTTGCACGTAGCTTATAGCCTATCTCACTGACAAAAACAAGCAAGCATTGGTAAAGCTGTTAATGTGCTAACAGTCAAAGAGGATTTGTGAACGTCCATGTTTTCATACAGTAACACATTCTGTTAGGACAGGTCTGTTGGCTTTGACAGAGCTGGTCTTTTCAGTGTTTGCAGTATTGAGACAAGATATGAGCTTGATGTAATGCCTGAAGTCATTATATTGTATGACCTGCAGTCCACTCCTTGTTCATTATTATGTGTATTTTCCCTTCCCAATGAGTACGAGAAAGGAGCGCTTTTTAATCCTTCCTCAACATTATTTTCATTTCTATTATAATTTTTGGAGGAAGGGGGAAGGTACTGGGAAGAAACAGTGGGGCTGTTGAGGGCACTTATAAAATATGCTGTTTTTCTAGTATTGTTACTCATGCTACTTTTAAGTGACACAAGACAGGCTTGATTGATGTTCACCATTTTCAAGCTACTCTATCGCCGTCCCATGTTTTTGCCAATAGTGTTTTTTACTGGCTTTCATAAATTAGATAGTTCTGCGTACAGTGCCACAGTATAAACCCCACAGGGTCATCTCACAGTGCTACTCATAGGTAGCCACTGCACTTTACATATGTCCATGCCCACAAGAGGGCTTTTGGAAAGCTCTTTTTCCCTCAGACTTTCTTTATTGAGTTTAGTAAGGCATACAGTGATACACTGACAGCAATTCAATAGAAGGAGAATATACATTAAGGGTGCTAGTAGCAGACACAGTTTCCACAAGATAAAGCTCTTTTAAAAAAACACATTCGTAATAAATATGTAACAAGGATACTAAACCATATACCAGGCCCAGTCATGCAAATTTCAGATCGCTCTCAAAGTTCTTTTGTTGTTGCAGGGGACGAACAAGGCAGAGAGGAAAACAAGCTCCTATCAAGCAATGTTCCGGTTTGTCTTGTGTGTTCTATTATTGTAGCAACAGACTGGTACATTTTTCTCCTGTCACATCTAAGAAAAAAGAGCCCACCCCATTTATCATGCATAAAATCATATTTTCCGATAGAATAACGTCAAAAGTGTATTCAAGATGGGCAGACATCTGAGTTTGCTTCCTGCTTCTACAAATGCGCATTCCACAATTCACGAGTCTTCTCTGATGTTTGCATTTTGGATAATGCATCAATTTCCGCATATGACCATCTCTTTAAATTTCGTATCCAGTCAGACAGCAGCGCCGAGAGGGCATTGGGGGCTTTCCATACCATAGCAATAGACGTTTGGCTAACCTCAGTGCCAGATACACAAAGGCATTTACAAGCTGGGACTTTTTTCTGCGAATCAATACAATACTTGGGGGGATATTCACAAGAACGTGCGATAAACATCGCCAAAATAGGCTAACGCAATTCTTCATATCGCCGTCTATCGCGGGAAAATAACTCAGTGTCAACGTCGTATTCCCAACAAGGCGGTAACATGCGATAGTTTCCCAAGAACGCCACAAATGTCCGCGATACAACTACCGCGACTGCGATAAAAAGGATACCCGAACGTGAAAAAAGCTGCGATGGGCCCAACTGCGATAAACATCCAGCGAAAAGCAGCGCCAGGCCCGCAAGTCCCACAAGCAAGGCGGGAACAAACACTACAAAAGCTGCAAAAACAAACCACCTACAAAACACAAACAACTGCGAAGCACCATAGAGGGAGCCGGAGCAAGTACAGAGGACAACCAGAACCCCACAAGCCCCACGGAGGACCAGCCTGGGACCTCGGGGACAGGGAAGGGCAAGGAGAAGAAGAAGAGGAAGACGCGTCTCAGTCCGCAGGGAAACAGGATCCTCATTACGGAGGTGACAGAACACCACCACCAACTGTTCATCACCTCCACTGTGACATTGGCATCTAAAAATACAATATGGCAGTCCATCTTGGCCAAGGTGAAGGCAGTCGGAGTGAAGAGAAGGGAAGTGGATGACTGCAAGAAGCGCTGGACTGATGTGAAGCGCAAAGCCAAGCTGAAAACCGCTGCCAACCTGAGAGCAGCAATGCAGATTGAGGTGGGAGTCCAGCGACACACCAGGAGCTGGATGAGATGGAGGAAATGGTGACCCGAGTCATCATTGGGGAGACGGTGGCAGGAGTTGGTGGATCGGACACTGCACAACATGACCTGAGCCAACAGCAACAGGGTGAGTAACGACCAGGGACTGGGGGTACGGGGGAGATGGGCACAATGGCACACATGCACAAGTAAGTAGAGCACATCTGCGGACAAACCATGCCCAAGAGTCACAACACCGACCAAGAGCCCAATTTACCCAAGTCTGCAACTTCTCAGCACTGTATAAGCACAGAAGTGAAAGGCACACCGCCAGAAAGGGAGAAGGGCCAGCCAAATCAGAGCTGAAGGGGCAACACACCCACAATACAGCACACACACATAAGAATCAGAGCACCTCAACATTGACAACAATGTGGCACAAACTGCAACACTCTCACAACAGAATAGAGGACACAACTGCTGCCGTTTGTGTGCTAGAAAATGGCCATTCGCATTTGGCATAGCAGGAAACTGTGAGATGACAATGGACAAGTACAACCACACATCCCTGATGGTGTAGAAATGTCAACTGTCCCGCATCAAATAGGCATCTCATCACAAACAGTCACAATGTACATTGGCATGCAGTCCATTAGTAAACTTGTACAATGCGTGGACATACATGTGAACACAGTGTCAATCTGCATCTCCCCTTCACATTGCAGAGGGAGAATCAACACCTCCTGCAGAGCAGACACAACAACTCAGCACTGATGACGAAGAGGACCTCCCCAACATCGACACCGACGCCCTCCAGCAGCACATGGACAGCTTCGGCACCCCATCTCCAGGAGCAGGGCAGCCCAGCTGCATCGAGGCGACCCCACCCCCTGCACAGACCACACAGCAGGAAGCACCCACCACCACGGCTGGCTCCCAGGACCCCCACGACCAACACATGGCATTCCAACGCCGTGTGTTAGGGTGCCAGGAGAAGATTGCTGACCAGCTGCGGGAGAGGTTCGACCTCATGGCAGCCAAACTAGATGCCATATGTGGGTGTCTAAGTCCCATCAGGGTCCACTTACAGTCCCCAACGGACACCCACTTTCCGCTCCATGCTCTCCAACAATACATGGCTGACATCGCTGGAGTCATGACTCGGAGACAAGAACAACTGTCTAGTCAGAGTGGCTCCAGCGATGTCAGCCGGGAGTTGGGGCACATGCGTAGGATCATGGAGAACATGGAGCGGATGCATGCGGAACGATTGGCTGCCACGGCTGCACACCAGCGAGATGTAGCTGGGAACTTCCATGCCCTGCAGATCCTCATCATGGCATTGCCGCCACACGGCCTGGCGCGGATGACTGCTGCTGCTACTACTCCATCCACATCTCCGCCCCCTGAAGTGTCCGTGCCACACAGTGCGGCAGACCAAACACCACCACCCACATGTGAGGCACCTGACACATCAGAGGACGAAGATGACGATGAATCTGGCTTGGTGGCAAGATTGAAGTGGTAGCATACATCACCGCCATTTGGCCTGTTTCAGGTTGTTACTGCCCTCTGCATCATGCCCTAGAATAACATCTTCCACTGTCCCCCGTTACACTCCAGCGACACTCACCTTGGACCTCGACATGGACTGCCATATTTGGATTGGTTACCAATGACACAGCAATCACACTGCGGACTGAAGTCTTCCTCTCCCGATGAACCTGTCCATCCCTAAAGGACTCTGGCTGGCCCTCCACGGGGTGACAATGTAAAGTGGGGTTTGCATGGCCCTGGACTGGTCCAGCTGAAACACCCCACTGAATGCGAATAAAACATTCAAATTCACACTGATGTGTCATGGCCCTGATCAATTAAGCATGAAAGTATTGATGAATGTAGGGACAGTTATTCCACATAAATGGTCCTCCCTGGGTAATGCTATCAATGTGCATGTATGGTTGTGACCCAGATAGGCAGTGAGACACACATCGTCATTCAAAACAAGTCACATCACAGTTGAAAACAAGTGAATGTGCGTAGACTTTATTAGCATATGCGTGCCAGTACGGGCAAGAGAAGTGCCACAACATGCGGACCAATGCAGCAGTATGTCAGAATGAGGAACGTTGCCAAGCGCCGCTGTCCACTCCGGGGGAGTGCCTCACCTTTCACAGGTGTGTGTTACCCCGCGTGGTTGTCCGCCCATGTATTCGGGGTCCAGGCGAATGCAGCCATGTCCACTGTTGTAGTGGGATATGTGACCAGAACCCCAAGATGAAACAAGGTGTCGGGAGATGTGCAATGGGTTCCAAACTGTTGTGGCTGCAGGTACGTAGTTACACGTCCATGAAAGCGAGTGCAGCTTCCTAGGCAATCATTTCCAACATGAGGTCGTTGTCGACTCCATCGAACAGGATGGCGAGGCTAGCCATTAGCAGGTCCGGACAGATGTGCTGCGTCCACCCCGTCACCAATTAGCACTACAGCCCAATAGGGGAGCGGCTCAATGTGGTCACTGCACACGAGGAGTTCTGCAATTTCCCAGGTCCAGCTGTCAGCATGTATGCCAAGTATCCAGGCATCCCATAGACGGGTATCACGGTGACACTCCTGGTCGTGGGCCAACAGGGGCGCACACACATGTCAAAATCCAGTTCGGCTACCGTCCTGTTGGATAGGCGGACATCCATGGACCACTCGAATATGCACGATCGACAATGCAACACAGGCTGAACGCAGGTGACGTTGGCAAGGCGGAAGCTCAGCCTGTAACTGACCCGCAGCACTACCAATGGCAGTGCCCCCAGTAAATGCAGCATACGTGCACGGTACAGTTCCACGTGACAGGGGTTGTGCATGTGTCCGGGATGTTCTGCCATTGCGTTAGTGGCCCTGGTTGAACCGGCACTGTTCTGACCTGCGCCAGTCCTGTGGATGAAATGCCACAGCTCGGATCAATGAGTTGTTTAAGTGTGCAACGGTTGTACGCCTGGGATGGAGTGGGAATAAGTGTGAAGGCCATTCCATGCAAGATAACTCCGAGAAAGGACTTCTGTGTGTGGGGTGTGTATACGTTGGTCTGTCGTCCGGCTGTGCGTAGTGTGGAGTCGTCCTCAACTGCTATTGTATCTGTCAGGGGTGCCGGGCACATGCAATTCCGAGGTCGGATGTGCAGATGTGCTTCCGCCTGATAGTTCAGACAAAGGAGCTTTCATCCCTAATGTCAGTTTGTCATCTGCTTGCATCCATGAAGTGTGATGTGGCTTGTTGGGTGTGGGGTGGGATGTGTGCGACTTTGGGATTCATGTTTGACATGACTTGCATGTGGCAAGTGAGCGGCATCACTGTGTGTTACGTTGCCTCCCAGCTGCTCCTCCCTCCCCCCGAGCCTATTCACTTGTGTACGCTGCGCGGTTGCATCACTTGCACTCCAACGGCAAACCATTGTCATGCCTGTCTGCGCATGTCCACAAGTCTGACAACGACACTGTGATGTTGGCCGTTGAAGGTGAGCGGCCACGTGAGTGTAGGCCTATGGTAAGGATAGTGCGGACACAGATGTAGAGTTCATGCCTGGCTGAACTCGCGCTGCGATTAAGGCTAGGCATTTGGCTCATGCTGCGGCAATGCAGATACACACAACACTGGGCATGTATGAGCCAAGACCCCGAGCGGTCTTGCGCTCCTTCATTTCTCCGTTCGTGCGAGACCGCCCTCCGGGTGCATGCTACATTGCAACATTGTCAATTGCGGGTCGGGTGGCGCCGACACTACAACAGAGACACACGCATTAGTTACTTCCTTGTCCAGGCCAGAACTGAACCACGCCCTGAGCCCAGGGCTAATTCTACACACCCCTGCGCTGGACTGACGTACGCCGGCCAAGCCCACTCCGCTTACGCTTACAGGGGGAAGGAGAAAGCTACATGTCCAAGGTCTTACCCACTGCCTGAGGTGACATGCTTGCGTCCGCTGTCCACAGCACGATGTGATGTGGTAGGGCCAGGGGCCATCACGCATACATAATGACCACACGGACACACTTAGATGTATGGTGGAACTGGCTACGGGCACGTGCGCCCGGCCCTTTTTATTACCAGGGTCACATGTCCAGTGACGCCTGTGCTGGATGGGTGTGGGGTGAGTGTAAGCCAGCCATCAGGGAGTGGTTGGTGCTGGCAACAACTAGAACAGTGATCATCGGATCACACACACAGATTCAATCTTAAAGGGTCCATGACTTGCAGTGCACTGAGGTAGGGGCACCAGCTCTGACATCACACACACGAGACTCAATCATAAAGGGTCCATGGCTTGTGGTGCACTGAGGCAGGGGCACCAGCTCTGACATCACACACACGAGACTCAATCATAAAGGGTCCATGACTTGTGGTGCACTGAGGCAGGGGCACCAGCTCTGACATCACACACAGAAGATTCAATCATGAAGGGTCCATGACTTGCAGTGCATTGAGGTAGAGGCACCAGCTCTGACATCACACACATGAGACTCAATCATAAAGGGTCCATGACTTGTGGTGCACTGAGGCAGGGGCACCAGCTCTGACATCACACACAGAAGATTCAATCATGAATGGTCCATGACTTGCAGTGCACTAAGGTAGGGGCGCCAGCTCTGACATCACACACAGAAGATTCAATCATGAAGGGTCCATGACTTGCAGTGCACTGAGGTAGGGGCACTAGCTCTGACATCACACACAGAAGATTCAATCATGAAGGGTCCATGACTTGTGGTGCACTGAGGCAGGGGCACTAGCTCTGACATCACACACAGAAGATTCAATCATAAAGGGTCCATGACTTGTGGTGCACTGAGGCAGGGGCACCAGCTCTGACATCACACACAGAAGATTCAATCATGAAGGGTCCATGACTTGCAGTGCACTGAGGTAGGGGCACCAGAACTGGTCTCACACACAGAAGATTACATCATGAAGGGTCCATGACTTGAGCTGCACTGAGTTCGTGGCACCGGAAGCGCTCGGCGGGTGCGCGGCCTGCGATGATGCGTTGTCCGGGCGGGCCACCCTGGAAGCAATGTCTGTTGCCTACTGGACTGCGCCATAAATAAATAAAGACTCAATTTGAATTGTGAGCCCTGCTGACCGCAGTGTAGGCCGGAGTCAGCAGTCAGAAAGGGTCCACAGCCACGTGGCGATGACTTGAGCTGCACAGAGTTAGTGGCACCTGGAGCGCACAGCAGGTGCGCGGCCTGCGATGATGGCGTGTCCTCGCAGGTCAGGATTGGATTTGATTTGAGCGCCCTGCTGACCGCAGTGTAGGCCGTAGGCAGCGGTCAGCGAGGGCCCACAGCCACGTGGCGATGACTTGTGGTGCACTGAGTTAGTAGCAACTGGAGCGCTCAGCGGGTGTGCAGCCAGCGATGATGGCGTGTCCTCGCAGGTCAGGATTGGATTGGATTTGAGCGCCCTGCTGACCGCAGTGTAGGCCGGAGGCAGCGGTCAGCGAGGGCCCACAGCCACATGGCGATGACTTGTGGTGCACTGAGTTAGTGGCACCTGGAGTGCTCAGCGGGTGTGCAGCCAGCGATGATGGCATGTCCTCGCAGGTCAGGATTGGATTTGATTTGAGCGCCCTGCTGACCGCAGTGTAGGCCGGAGGCAGCGGTCAGAAAGGGCCCACAGCCACGTGGCGATGACTTGAGCTGCACAGAGTTAGTGGCACCTGGAGCGCTCAGCGGGTGTGCAGCCTGCGATGATGCGTCGTTTGACTTGGGGGACCTGCTGACTGCAGTGTAGGCCGGAGGCAGCGGTCAGCGAGGGCCCACAGCCACGTGGCGATGACTTGAGCTACACAGAGTTAGTGGCACCTGGAGCGCTCGGCGGGTGCGCGGCCTGCGATGGTGCGTCATCCTGGCGGGCCGCCCTGGAAGCAATGTCTGTTGCCTACTGGACTCTGCCATAAATAAATCAAGACTCAATTTGAATTGTGAGCCCTGCTGACCGCAGTGTAGGCAGAAGGCAGTAGTCAGCGCACACATTACTCCGCGGTGCTGTGCCGCTGGGTGCGCTGGGGGCCTGTGTCGCGGAAGGGAGCGATCGGCTGAGGAGGCTGGCGGTCACAGCGGCGGACTCGTGGCAGGGTGAGTGGCGCCGCCCTGGTAGACGCGTTGGCCATCCCGGAAGTGAACCACGCCCAGAGCCCCGGTCTATTTATTCACACTCCTACGCTGGTGTGGCGTACGCCGGACCAGCCCACTGCGCTTCCGCATACAGGGGGGACGACACAGCTACATGAGCGAGGTCTTCCCCACTGCCTGAGGTAAGATGGTTGCGTCCACTGTCCACAACACTGCACACACCAGCAGTATGTGTCCACAGGGACATGTCTGTGCTCTGCATACTGGAGTCTGTCCAGCACATCACCGCCACACTTGGCATTGTGTACATTCTTATTTATGGGTGACTTGCCTCCTTCACACATACTTGGTTCCCAACTCTACCCACATTCTGCAATTGTGTGGCTGAGGGGCCATGCCGTTTTCGGAAGGTCAGCTGTCTTGTTCTGCGCTGCCTCGGTGGTAGTCCGGGGAGGAGGGGGAGGCGGGGGGGGCTGGGGGTAGTGGCGGTGGGTGTTGGGTCTCCGAGCTGCATGATCATTAGATCCATGACATGTGTTGGTCTTCAGATGTGGCTCTGGCCTGGGCTCCCTCTGTACTGCAGGTTATCGTCCTACTTAAGACCAGTAATGAGCAGGTGTTAAGTCCCAGCTGCTAACGCGCCTTATCGCCTGTTTTTGCCCGGCATCGCAGATCTGGCTGGTCGTTGAGAATATCGCGAAGTGGTGTTTTCGTGTGTTTTTGCATGGGAACGCCTACTCTGCATGTCATTAGCGTTGTTTGTCGCTCTCATCCGTGGCGATGTGTTTTGCGGCAGCTATCGCAGGAAAACTGGCGATGTCGACAGTTTGCACCAGCTTGTGAATGGGGCGATAAGTCTATCGCTACTTTTGCGGCGCTAAAGTGCCGATAAATCGGCGATGGCTCCTTGAGAATATCCCCCTAGGAATACTAATGACGCGCTGGGTGCTTCATGTGTGGTACCCGATGTCTTGATGAGTTAAGCGCTGTATAAGTGCATTATCAAGCAGGAAAGTCCCAGGATCTAGCTCATATATTTCCCTCAATACCGCAAACAAGTTCAGAATAATGTTAACAAAAAGGTCACCCCCTTCTTTTATGTCCACTGAGATCCAAGTTCGAACATTGTGATAGTTTTTAAACCTGTTACATCCCGGAAGGAGTCATAACAGTAGCTCTGGGCGTAGCCCTCAGTTGCACATATGTATTCCAGCGCCATTTCACAGCCGTCATAAGCACGTTATCTAGAGGGGACTCCTTTTTCTTTATCTCTATCTAGCAACCAGTCTCCAATATTAGTATCACCCAACTTTGCCTTACATATTACCCTCTGGGTTGGTTTGATCTGATAACCATCTCATTGGCGATTGGAGCTGAGCAGCTGCATAATATAGTTCATAATTAGGGACCACCAACCTGCCTTTCGTCAGTTTATGTTTTCGTGATGTCCACCTGTCATCTACCTGACTCCCATTCAGAGATACTGAAAGGAATCAAAACCCGAATTTAGCTTTAGGCCCTAATCATTCTGTTCATTATTCTGTTTTACCTGTCTCTCACCCAGAAACTGTGAAGCATTATTATCGTGTACGAAGAGTGATTGTATGCAGAGCTCGAGTCGAGGGTAGACGCTCTTTACCCACTATTTTCAGAGGGTAGATGTTGTCTACCCTGCTGCAAAAATGGCCACTTTCAAATTCACTGAAATATGCTGAACTCGTCCTGTGTCATTTTCTGGCACCGGGACACTTTCAGCAGCACCTGCAGGACGGCTGCTTATGTTCCGAGAAGCAACACACAGACAGTCGGGTTGGGGGCTTATCAGATTCCAGCTTCATCCATAACAAAAGCTGGAGTTATGGGGTCATAAGGCCTCTTTTTGTTGGAGTATCCTGGCGGGAGCTATGGGGAGCCTCACACCTAGATGCAATAGAGGGGAAACAAAGGCTCACTTCTTATCACTTCACAGGTAGCGGTACTTAACAGAGAAATGCTTTGGACTTTGTTCAGTTCCTGTATATAAGAGAAATGCTTGCACTGTAAGAATGTCTGATGTGTTAGTCGCCCCAGTATTTACACAAATTCCAATGTAAATACCACTATTTTGTTTCATTGCTTTTATTGCGCTTCAGCACCACTGTAGTACTAAAGCGCTACAAAAGCAAAAAACCAAAATATTGGTATTTAAATTGTTATTTGTGTACGTGTGATGTAAAGCGCTCTGACACCCTGCATTAGGGTGAGCATTAGTACTACTCATCCCAATGAAGGGTGTCAGAGAGCTTTACATCACACATACAGATATTACATTGACAATAAATCATATATGTTTGCATCAATCTAAAGGATGTGTTACATAATACAGCGAGTTACAAGGTGTAGGAGCCCCATGTCCTTCATTCCTGGGTGGAGAGGTGTGGTGCAGCGGCCAGGGCAGCTGACTCCGGAGCACAGGGTTCACGGTTCGATCCCCGGCTCTGGCAGCAGCTCAGCTCAGCACCATGTGACTCTGGGCAATAGCTCACTTAATTTCCACTCCAGCCCCCATCACCTTGAGACCCGTAAGGGTGAGTAGCTGCGCTATATAAAAACGGACTTACATTTTTTTTTTTTACTTACATTCCTCACTGTGCTATATTACAAGGATTACAATTTATGAACTTCAAGTAACAAAAGAATCTCTGTCTTAAAAGCAGTAACCCACTTATTCATTTACATAAAATAAAAATCTGTCATCTGCGTGTTGCATAATGTGCTTTGCAGGAGACATATTAACCCTCTATGCTACTTTGATTCAAAAGTAGGACTAGACAAAACAGAAGATCTCTCCAGTAAATAAGATCTCTCCAGTAAATATGTTATCCTCCAGAGTTTTCTTGACATTATTATTATTCCTTGAGATTTAGCCTGCACACAAAGATCTCTGCAGCAGGTGCCTTAACTCCATAAGATATTTTTAAAAATAGACATTTTAACCAATTAAGCAGAACAGATTTACTGCCACATTTCTCCTTGTTGCCAATTTCTTTGTGGCAGGGTTTAAAAAATAAATGTATAAGTTGTGGGCCAGAGTTTGTGTTGGGGTTGCATCAATATTTTGGCACTACCCCAATGCAAAATCTCATTCATTTATTGTAATGCGCTCACAAGTACACATGATAGACCTGCTAAACATATGTGAGGTTTTAAGATCTGATGTCACTTCCTGTGAGGACATGGGTTATGATGCCACTTCCTATGATGCAACATACAGTGTCATGTGCCATGATGTCACTTCCTGTGATGTCACACATGGTGATGTCACTTCTTGTGATGTCACACCAATTCTGCCTAACTTGGTGAGTCCCCCACTTCTTTTTAGGACTTGAGCCCTGATTGTAAGTTGTTGTAAAATACCTTTTTAGGGCTCGCCAGGAGTACAGCAAATAAAAATAATAATAATTGGTAGGGCCAGTATATTGGAAATTATGGCCTATCCTATGGGAAACAGGGGAAGCGTGTACTAAAAAGAAAGTGGTTTCCTTGCTGACACCACTGCCTGGCCCAGGTTCCTGTTAACTCTGTCAAGTCACGTTCATCATGGAAAATATTCACACCCAGGTACTTTATGATCTCGAATTGCCATTGTAAACATACTGCAAGTAACAATGGGCACTGAACATCTGAAAATGTAATCAGAGGAAACAAACAAGATTTGTCTCAATTTATCTGCAGTCAGAACATGGTTAGTGCCGTTTGGGTCCCTGGGGTGATCATAACTAAGGAGCCAAGCCAACAACTTATCTGCTGTATCCCTCTCTGTATGTTGGCGGGTCATACATTCCCTGTAATCCATTCTTCGCAAGTTGTCAAGTGAGGCAGTACAATCCGCTCTTAGCTGTACTGACTGTGAGGCAAAATTGGGTCCGAGGGTACCTTAATTTCCAGATCTCGCAAGAGTTCCTCCATTCTTCCAATCTCCTTCAGTATTAAAATCCTCACCCATAAACAGTCTAAATGCATCATTCTCTAAGGATAACCTTAAAAGCGTCCCTTTCTATAGAGGCATCAATTGCCTAATCAGTGTTCTCATCGAGGTATTGGTCAATCCATTCACCTACTGTCATTCAGAACAACAGGGACTGAAGAACCTCAACTGGGAGTAGCCATGTTGTTATTCTTGTTCATGGCCTGCCCCAGTTAATCAATAACTTAAGAGGGTTATGCTCAAACATTGTTTGTCCTAAATGTTCTATGTCGGTCACTTGTAGTTCTGCTTCTTCATCACAATAGAAAATGTTGATTCCGGTTTGTAGTCCTGAGTAAAAGGAATATTCCCTTGCAACCGTTTTCATCTTTCTCCATGTCCTTGTCACCTGATTATTATCCGCCCATCTCCCAAAATGTCTAGTAGCTGTTATCAAGTGAGCTCCCTGCAGTGATGGAAAGGACCCATCTGGTTCACTATTGAAGTCTCCTCCCTGATGCATGGTGCACTGATGTTTTTAATCAGGGTCAAAGCTAAATTATTCAGGAAGGACATTAAGTTGGCATTTGGAGCATACATCACTATCAATGACAATGGATTCCCATCTAATATACCCTCAGCTACCACATACTTACCCTCCTGGTCCACCTTAAAGTGCTGAATTGTGAATGGGACCCAAGGAGTGATTCACACCCTGGCACACCCCGAGTATGTAGTTTCACCTACGCTTCGCTGCCAAAGTTTTCAAGCCTTGCTAGTTCTAACGCAGCGAGATGGGTCTCTTGCAAATATGCAATATGTGTGCGGTGATATTTAAGGTAAGCATGAAGACAGTATCTTTTAGTGTGTGTAGTCATACCCTCTACATTGCAAGTCAGTGTGTTGTATTTAACAAATATTTGGTGATAATAATGTCAAATATCAATGGTAGGGGAAGTCATCAGACAGGAACCAGGCCCGCTGTTTATATACTCCCACGCTATCAAAACTCCCACTGTATCAATGCACTGTCCTGGTATAAACTTGAATAAACACCCAACTCCCTCTCTCTGGAGGAAGTTTTCATAAATTCTCAGCCAATAACTTAGCACTCTAAATATGAGCAACCAACACATCCATCTCAGTACCTGGGGAAAACCAATTTGCAGTATAATGATTCTTACTTACACAGTACAGATGGCCCACTCCTCTGTAAACATTTTAACCACCCCGAGTTGTACATTTATCTTGTTTGTGTCCTCCCAACCCATCACCCCCTCCTCAGTTCCCCAGCAGAAAGGAGAGGACAGCAGAGACTGCACATATATACTTATATAATAAAGTCTGATGTCATTGGGCTACAATCAGGATCCTCCTTTGTTCTACAGTGTCAATTCCTCAAGCGCTCCATCATCAGAGCTCTTCGCTCTTTCTACTTCCAACATTGGTGAACCCCTATTAGTTGTGCTGTGCAGTTCCATTTCAGCCAACAATAGAGCCCTTTCTTTGGCTGCTTGAGCTTTGGAAGGTTTACCCCATGTTCTTCTGTGTTGTTGTCATCTGTTCTATTGGGTTGTCCTTCCCACTCCAGCATCCTGTGTGCCTGATGGAATAATCTTGCCCGTTGACTCCAACCATGGCCAGTGCTCTTTTGGCGTGAAGAAGAAACTCGCCAGTTTCTCATCCAAGACACTTAGTTTGGCTGGGAACATAAGGGCAGATTGAAGGTCCAAGTGCCTAATTGACTGATTCACATTGTCTCTGACTTCTGTTGTATAATCTGGGAAAATATTGACTATAAATATTTTATGTCGTATGTTGCATTAACTGAAGCTTTTGCTCAGCTCTACAAGGTTTGTTTTCACACCCATGGGTGGGTTCAGTGCACCAACGCTTGAATGTCAAATATAGGTGTTTCTAGCCCTGCAGAACCCCACCCAATACATAGTTCAAGTGGTTTCAATGCTTTTGGGTTATTAACAGTCCATAAACAGGGATCCAGGGATACCATGGTGATTAGAAACAAATCTATTTCATTCTCCTCAATACCACATACACAAACTGCACTAAGAAAAAAGACACTTTTGCCCAGGCACAAGGGAACAAGGCAGCGGGTTAGTCCGACCGCGAGCTCTGTCCCATCTCCACCGGATGTTTTGCTAAACTCCTGAGCCTTTCCTGAAGGAAAATTTACTGAGCCTTGGAATTCTTTACACTCCTGCTCTCTTGCAGTCCCTCGGTCCCGCTGTCCTCCGCTGTCCCGTTTCTCACCGGCATCTTGTGTGCCCTTGTCTCTACACGGTTGATCACACACATGTGCATGATTATTGGCACATATTACACACATGAGCTAACAGTAGCAACAGTACAACACATCCGACAAAAAACTCTCCTCATATTTACGATTAAAGAGTTCTATTTCTAAGTTTTAAAATTGTTTTTTCAATTTTGCTTTTGCAATATTGAGTTTTTTAATCTTTGTGTAGGAATGTTTAGGGGTTTGGTTGGGTATTGAACACGTTTTTGTTCTAGTTTAGATATTTTTTCCTGAGAAGCGAATTGGGATTTAGTTAGTAAAGGTATTTTGTTTGTGGTATGGGTTACTACTGCAGCATACCGGCAATTAGTTTGTGGCAGGCTACCACCTAAACTGTGTCAAATTTTTGCACTTTAGGCAGCCAGAAACAACTGTCCTTCTCTTATCCCGGAACCATTGTTCTTTCTTTTATAAAGTTTCCATGAAATGATAGAATAAAAGATGGTGTTTGCTAATGTACATGCAAAAGAGTTAGGACAATCATCTATGACACTTTTAGTCTTTGCACCGCCCTGTAAGCAGGACATGTAGTAGTTCCACATTTCAATTTTTTAACGTGGAAGTCTCCTACTACCTAACCTACTTATATGGATAATTCATTTCTCATCAATGTAATTTAGCAACAGAGCTAATTGTTCCTCATTGTTTTCAAACAAAGCTGTACTGGCCCCACAAGCAGCCCTGGTAAAAATGTTCAAACCAGCCCCCTCACTTTCTCCTCTACTAATCTCTTTCCTTCCTGTCTCGCGCCTGTTGTAATTACCTGGAAAAGCTGGAAAAAGTAGCAGAGACACCAGCAGTGGCCCTCTGCCTTCACAAACTGGGATCCAACGGCAAGTGCCTACTGAGGAAATGCCTGATGGAATAATTGCCCAGTTTTGAATGTAGTCACTTTGAATTGTAGCAGTAAAATTCTTATCTACGTGATGAGGAGGTACGAAGGAGAAGAGAGAGTACAAAGGGGAAGGTTGTTCTTTTAAATTTCATATTGTATTTTCAGCCATGTACTCTTCTGAAAGGGATGTTTTTTAATTTTTACTCCTAAATGCCTGGGAAATGTGGAAAAACTTCCCTGAATTTAAATTTCCGGGTATATACAATTGCCAATTCAAAATCTATTATTATTCCCTTAAGTTTTGGAGTATTATTTTTATTCATAATTGTTATAAATGTGGTATCAGTAGAAGAATGATTTTCTGTCACTAAGCCATACACAATGGACAATTAGTGTTGTTAATTTTACTGCATGTGGTACATATTTTTGTGAAAGGATGGGTATGTGTCTTAAAAGTTCCCTCCATCTTTCAAATATTACTTCTTTCTAAGGTTAGTAGGTTAAACTGAGTTAAATATATTAGTAAACATTTCTGGTAGTCTAGGAGGAAATGTTTCTTAGTCGAGGTGTTCTTGTAGGTTAAGGTCAGAGTAGGTTTTAGGATGGGAAGGGAGATCCCTACACACATGTCTTTTTCAATCAATTGAGGTTAAGGATGGCAGGCACATGTCCAGCAACATGTAGGGGGACTTTCTGTGATGCTTCTACTCAGGATTGAACCTGGGGTCTCACTGGACGTGCTACCAATAGTTTTGATTTTTTTACAATAGTTTATCTGACCAAAATATCCAAAGTATTACTGACGTATCTGTCGGTGCAAAATTGGGGCATTGCTGGAGTTGTGTCGGTAGCGTGACGCAACTCCAGCAATGCAGGGGGAGGGCTGTGAATATAGCACTGCTTCACCCTTATGCCTGCTATGAGGCAGGCGTAAGGATGTGACGCAATGGCGACCTAGAAGTGGCACGCTGAAATCTTATAGATTTCAATGCGCCACTTCTACGAGGCTTTGATGCGGGGGAACGCCCACCCTGCATACATTATAACTGATGCAGGTATAATGTAGCGCAGGGGTTTACAAAGTGACACATCTGCCTAGATGCGTCACTTTGTACATAGGGCTGTAACATGGCATTTACGCTGCCGGTGCGTCACAAAAAGGGACGCGCTGGCGGCGCAAAAGTGTTGCAAGGGCTCATAAATGAGCCCCTGAGTTCTTTGGAGCTATTTTCATTGGTTACGATATATTAATTCGCACTGGCTAAGGCATATTGATTTTATGAAACATCTTTGTCGCTTCAAGCCCATCATTAACTTTCTGTTTGCCTCTATGAGAAAATTGATTTGCAGCCCTGTATGCTTTATTAAAATAGAAGATAATTTGCAAACAGCAGAGTTGCTTTGGTTTTTGCACTAAAATAATTCATGTGTGGAAGGCTTGAATAAATCTCGGCCACTAGTAATTACTCAGGCTGTATTCCAGGCCAACCTGTTTGCACTCACTGAGCCACGACAGACAGGGAACAAACTTATGTAAACCAGCCTTTTTTCTGTTCCAACAGAAACAATCCAACCGTGACTTCCAGATCACCTCCCTTCTGCCCAGTAACACAAGCAACCTCAGAGCAGTTTCAGATGTGTTGGACTTAATTGGTGAGGTGCAGCTTGTGTCCTATGGCACACTGACCAGGAGACCCATGTGTAGTCATGATTGTTGCACGTAGCTTATAGCCTATCTCACTGACAAAAACAAGCAAGCATTGGTAAAGCTGTTAATGTGCCAACAGTCAAAGAGGATTTGTGAACGTCCATGTTTTCATACAGTAACACATTCTGTTAGGACAGGTCTGTTGGCTTTGACAGAGCTGGTCTTTTCAGTGTTTGCAGTATTGAGACAAGATATGAGCTTGATGTAATGCCTGAAGTCATTATATTGTATGACCTGCAGTCCCCTCCTTGTTCATTATTATGTGTATTTTCCCTTCCCAATGATCATGAGAAAGGAGCGCTTTTTAATCCTTCCTCAACATTATTTTCATTTCTATTATAATTTTTGGAGGAAGGGGGAAGGTACTGGGAAGAAACAGTGGGGCTGTTGAGGGCACTTATAAAATATGCTGTTTTTCTAGTATTGTTACTCGTGCTACTTTTAAGTGACACAAGGCAGGCTTGATTGATGTTCACAATTTTCAAGCCGCTCTATTCCCACTCCATGTTTTTCCCAATAGTGTTTTTACTGGCTTTCATAAATTAGATAGTTCTGCGTACAGTGCCACAGTATAAACCCCACAGGGTCATCTCACAGTGCTACTCATAGGTAGCCACTGCACTTTACATATGTCCATGCCCACAAGAGGGCTTTTGGAAAGCTCTTTTTCCCTCAGACTTTCTTTATTGAGTTTAGTAAGGCATATAGTGATACATTGACAGCAATTCAATAGAAGGAGAATATACATTAAGGGTGCTAGTAGCAGACACAGTTTCCACAAGATAAAGCTCTTTTAAAAAAAAACACATTCGTAATAAATATGTAACAAGGATACTAAACCATATACCAGGCCCAGTCATGCAAATTTCAGATCGCTCTCAAAGTTCTTTTGTTGTTGCAGGGGACGAACAAGGCAGAGAGGAAAACAAGCTCCTATCAAGCAATGTTCCGGTTTGTCTTGTGTGTTCTATTATTGTAGCAACAGACTGGTACATTTTTCTCCTGTCACATCTAAGAAAAAAGAGCCCACCCCATTTATCATGCATAAAATCATATTTTCCGATAGAATAACGTCAAAAGTGTATTCAAGATGGGCAGACATCTGAGTTTGCTTCCTGCTTCTACAAATACGCATTCCACAATTCACGAGTCTTCTCTGATGTTTGCATTTTGGATAATGCATCAATTTCCGCCTATGACCATCTCTTTAAATTTCGTATCCAGTCAGACAGCAGCGCCGAGAGGGCATTGGGGGCTTTCCATACCATAGCAATAGACGTTTGGCTAACCTCAGTGCCAGATACACAAAGGCATTTTCAAGCTGGGACTTTTTTCTGCGAATCAATACAATACTTGGGGGGATATTCACAAGAACGTGCGATAAACATCGCCAAAATAGGCTAACGCAATTCTTCATATCGCCGTCTATCGCGGGAAAATAACTCAGTGTCAACGTCGTATTCCCAACAAGGCGGTAACATGCGATAGTTTCCCAAGAACGCCACAAATGTCCGCGATACAACTACCGCGACGGCGATAAAAAAGGATACCCGAACGTGAAAAAAGCTGCGATGGGCCCAACTGCGATAAACATCCAGCGAAAAGCAGCGCCAGGCCCGCAAGTCCCACAAGCAAGGCGGGAACAAACACTACAAAAGCTGCAAAAACAAACCACCTACAAAACACAAACAACTGCGAAGCACCATAGAGGGAGCCGGAGCAAGTACAGAGGACAACCAGAACCCCACAAGCCCCACGGAGGACCAGCCTGGGACCTCGGGGACAGGGAAGGGCAAGGAGAAGAAGAAGAGGAAGACGCGTCTCAGTCCGCAGGAAACAGGATCCTCATTACGGAGGTGACAGAACACCACCACCAACTGTTCATCACCTCCACTGTGACATTGGCATCTAAAAATACAATATGGCAGTCCATCTTGGCCAAGGTGAAGGCAGTCGGAGTGAAGTGAAGGGAAGTGGACGACTGCAAGAAGCGCTGGACTGATGTGAAGCGCAAAGCCAAGCTGAAAACCGCTGCCAACCTGAGAGCAGCAATGCAGATTGAGGTGGGAGTCCAGCGACACACCAGGAGCTGGATGAGATGGAGGAAATGGTGACCCGAGTCATCATTGGGGAGGCGGTGGCAGGAGTTGGTGGATCGGACACTGCACAACATGACCTGAGCCAACAGCAACAAGGTGAGTAACGACCAGGGACTGGGGGTACGGGGGGAGATGGGCACAATGGCACACATGCACAAGTAAGTAGAGCACATCTGCGGACAAACCATGCCCAAGAGTCACAACACCGACCAAGAGCCCAATTTACCCAAGTCTGCAACTTCTCAGCACTGTATAAGCACAGAAGTGAAAGGCACACCGCCAGAAAGGGAGAAGGGCCAGCCAAATCAGAGCTGAAGGGGCAACACACCCACAATACAGCACACACACATAAGAATCAGAGCACCTCAACATTGACAACAATGTGGCACAAACTGCAACACTCTCACAACAGAATAGAGGACACAACTGCTGCCGTTTGTGTGTAGAAAATGGCCATTCGCATTTGGCATAGCAGGAAACTGTGAGATGACAATGGACAAGTACAACCACACATCCCTGATGGTGTAGAAATGTCAACTGTCCTGCATCAAATAAGCATCTCATCACAAACAGTCACAATGTACATTGGCATGCAGTCCATTAGTAAACTTGTACAATGCGTGGACATACATGTGAACACAGTGTCAATCTGCATCTCCCCTTCACATTGCAGAGGGAGAATCAACACCTCCTGCAGAGCAGACACAACAACTCAGCACTGATGACGAAGAGGACCTCCCCAACATCGACACCGACGCCCTCCAGCAGCACATGGACAGCTTCGGCACCCCACCTCCAGGAGCAGGGCAGCCCAGCTGCATCGAGGAGACCCCACCCCCTGCACAGACCACACAGCAGGAAGCACCCACCACCACGGCTGGCTCCCAGGACCCCCACGACCAACACATGGCATTCCAACGCCGTGTGTTAGGGTGCCAGGAGAAGATTGCTGACCAGCTGCGGGAGAGGTTCAACCTCATGGCAGCCAAACTAGATGCCATATGTGGGTGTCTAAGTCCCATCAGTGTCCACTTACAGTCCCCAACGGACACCCACTGTCCGCTCCATGCTCTCCAACAATACATGGCTGACATCGCTGGAGTCATGACTCGGAGACAAGAACAACTGTCTAGTCAGAGTGGCTCCAGCGATGTCAGCCGGGAGTTGGGGCACATGCGTAGGATCATGGAGAACATGGAGCGGATGCATGCGGAACGATTGGCTGCCACAGCTGCACACCAGCGAGATGTAGCTGGGAACTTCCATGCCCTGCAGATCCTCATCATGGCATTGCCGCCACACGGCCTGGCGCGGATGACTGCTGCTGCTACTACTCCATCCACATCTCCGCCCCCTGAAGTGTCCGTGCCACACAGTGCGGCAGACCAAACACCACCACCCACATGTGAGGCACCTGACACATCAGAGGACGAAGATGACGATGAATCTGGCTTGGTGGCAAGATTGAAGTGGTAGCATACATCACCGCCATTTGGCCTGTTTCAGGTTGTTAGTGCCCTCTGCATCATGCCCTAGAATAACATCTTCCACTGTCCCCCGTTACACTCAGCGACACTCACCTTGGACCTCGACATGGACTGCCATATTTGGATTGGTTACCAATGACACAGCAATCACACTGCGGACTGAAGTCTTCCTCTCCCGATGAACCTGTCCATCCCTAAAGGACTCTGGCTGGCCCTCCACGGGGCGACAATGTAAAGTGGGGTTTGCATGGCCCTGGACTGGTCCAGCTGAAACACCCCACTGAATGCGAATAAAACATTCAAATTCACACTGATGTGTCATGGCCCTGATCAATTAAGCATGAAAGTATTGATGAATGTAGGGACAGTTATTCCACATAAATGGTCCTCCCTGGGTAATGCTATCAATGTGCATGTATGGTTGTGACCCAGATAGGCAGTGAGACACACATCGTCATTCAAAACAAGTCACATCACAGTTGAAAACAAGTGAATGTGCGTAGACTTTATTAGCATATGCGTGCCAGTACGGGCAAGAGAAGTGCCACAACATGCGGACCAATGCAGCAGTATGTCAGAATGAGGAACGTTGCCAAGCGCCGCTGTCCACTCCGGGGGAGTGCCTCACCTTTCACAGGTGTGTGTTACCCCGCGTGGTTGTCCGCCCACGAATTCGGGGTCCAGGCGAATGCAGCCATGTCCACTGTTGTCGTGGGATATGTGACCAGAACCCCAAGATGAAACAAGGTGTCGGGAGATGTGCAATGGGTTCCAAACTGTTGTGGCTGCAGGTACGTAGTTACACGTCCATGAAAGCGAGTGCAGCTTCGTAGGCAATCATTTCCAACATGAGGTCGTTGTCGACTCCATCGAACAGGATGGCGAGGCTAGCCATTAGCAGGTCCGGACAGATGTGCTGCGTCCACCCCGTCACCAATTAGCACTACAGCCCAATAGGGGAGCGGCTCAATGTGGTCACTGCACACGAGGAGTTCTGCAATTTCCCAGGTCCAGCTGTCAGCATGTATGCCAAGTATCCAGGCATCCCATAGACGGGTATCACGGTGACACTCCTGGTCGTGGGCCAACAGGGGGCGCACACACATGTCGAAATCCAGTTCGGCTACCGTCCTGTTGGATAGGCGGACATCCATGGACCCCTCGAATATGCACGATCGACAATGCAACACAGGCTGAACGCAGGTGACGTTGGCAAGGCGGAAGCTCAGCCTGTAACTGACCCGCAGCACTACCAATGGCAGTGCCCCCAGTAAATGCAGCATACGTGCACGGTACAGTTCCACGTGACAGGGGTTGTGCATGTGTCCGGGATGTTCTGCCATTGCGTTAGTGGCCCTGGTTGAAGCGGCACTGTTCTGACCTGCGCCAGTCCTGTGGATGAAATGCCACAGCTCGGATCAATGAGTTGTTTAAGTGTGCAACGGTTGTACACCTGGGATGGAGTGGGAATAAGTGTGAAGGCCATTCCATGCAAGATAACTCCGAGCAAGGACTTCTGTGTGTGGGGTGTGTATACGTTGGTCTGTCGTCCGGCTGTGCGTAGTGTGGGAGTCGTCCTCAACTGCTATTGTATCTGTCAGGGGGTGCCGGGCACATGCAATTCCGAGGTCGGATGTGCAGATGTGCTTCCGCCTGATAGTTCAGACAAAGGAGCTTTCATCCCTAATGTCAGTTTGTCATCTGCTTGCATCCATGAAGTGTGATGTGGCTTGTTGGGTGTGGGGTGGGATGTGTGCGACTTTGGGATTCATGTTTGACATGACTTGCATGTGGCAAGTGAGCGGCATCACTGTGTGTTACGTTGCCTCACAGCTGCTCCTCACTCCCCCCGAGCCTATTCACTTGTGTACGCTGTGCGGTTGCATCACTTGCACTCCAACGGCAAACCATTGTCATGCCTGTCTGCGCATGTCCACAAGTCTGACAACGACACTGTGATGTTGGCCGTTGAAGGTGAGCGGCCACGTGAGTGTAGGCCTATGGTAAGGATAGTGCGGACACAGATGTAGAGTTCATGCCTGGCTGAACTCGCGCTGCGATTAAGGCTAGGCATTTGGCTCATGCTGCGGCAATGCAGATACACACAACACTGGGCATGTATGAGCCAAGACCCCGAGCGGTCTTGCGCTCCTTCATTTCTCCGTTCGTGCGAGACCGCCCTCCGGGTGCATGCTACATTGCAACATTGTCAATTGCGGGTCGGGTGGCGCCGACACTACAACAGAGACACACGCATTAGTTACTTCCTTGTCCAGGCCAGAACTGAACCACGCCCTGAGCCCAGGGCTAATTCTACACACCCCTGCGCTGGACTGACGTACGCCGGCCAAGCCCACTCCGCTTACGCTTACAGGGGGGGAAGGAGAAAGCTACATGTCCAAGGTCTTACCCACTGCCTGAGGTGACATGCTTGCGTCCGCTGTCCACAGCACGATGTGATGTGGTAGGGCCAGGGGCCATCACGCATACATAATGACCACACGGACACACTTAGATGTATGGTGGAACTGGCTACGGGCACGTGCGCCCGGCCCCTTTTTATTACCAGGGTCACATGTCCAGTGACGCCTGTGCTGGATGGGTGTGGGGTGAGTGTAAGCCAGCCATCAGGGAGTGGTTGGTGCTGGCAACAACTAGAACAGTGATCATCGGATCACACACACAGATTCAATCTTAAAGGGTCCATGACTTGCAGTGCACTGAGGTAGGGGCACCAGCTCTGACATCACACACACGAGACTCAATCATAAAGGGTCCATGACTTGTGGTGCACTGAGGCAGGGGCACCAGCTCTGACATCACACACAGAAGATTCAATCATGAAGGGTCCATGACTTGCAGTGCATTGAGGTAGGGGCACCAGCTCTGACATCACACACATGAGACTCAATCATAAAGGGTCCATGACTTGTGGTGCACTGAGGCAGGGGCACCAGCTCTGACATCACACACAGAAGATTCAATCATGAAGGGTCCATGACTTGCAGTGCATTGAGGTAGGGGCACCAGCTCTGACATCACACACATGAGACTCAATCATAAAGGGTCCATGACTTGTGGTGCACTGAGGCAGGGGCACCAGCTCTGACATCACACACAGAAGATTCAATCATGAAGGGTCCATGACTTGCAGTGCACTAAGGTAGGGGCGCCAGCTCTGACATCACACACAGAAGATTCAATCATGAAGGGTCCATGACTTGCAGTGCACTGAGGTAGGGGCACTAGCTCTGACATCACACACAGAAGATTCAATCATGAAGGGTCCATGACTTGTGGTGCACTGAGGCAGGGGCACTAGCTCTGACATCACACACAGAAGATTCAATCATAAAGGGTCCATGACTTGTGGTGCACTGAGGCAGGGGCACCAGCTCTGACATCACACACAGAAGATTCAATCATGAAGGGTCCATGACTTGCAGTGCACTGAGGTAGGGGCACCAGAACTGGTCTCACACACAGAAGATTACATCATGAAGGGTCCATGACTTGAGCTGTACTGAGTTCGTGGCACCGGAAGCGCTCGGCGGGTGCGCGGCCTGCGATGATGCGTTGTCCGGGCGGGCCACCCTGGAAGCAATGTCTGTTGCCTACTGGACTGCGCCATAAATAAATAAAGACTCAATTTGAATTGTGAGCCCTGCTGACCGCAGTGTAGGCCGGAGGCAGCGGTCAAAAAGGGCCCACAGCCACGTGGCGATGACTTGAGCTGCACAGAGTTACTGGCACCTGGAGCGCTCAGCAGGTGCGCGGCCTGCGATGATGGCGTGTCCTCGCAGGTCAGGATTGGATTTGATTTGAGCGCCCTGCTGACCGCAGTGTAGGCCGTAGGCAGCGGTCAGCGAGGGCCCACAGCCACGTGGCGATGACTTGTGGTGCACTGAGTTAGTAGCAACTGGAGCGCTCAGCGGGTGTGCAGCCAGCGATGATGGCGTGTCCTCGCAGGTCAGGATTGGATTGGATTTGAGCGCCCTGCTGACCGCAGTGTAGGCCGGAGGCAGCGGTCAGCGAGGGCCCACAGCCACGTGGCGATGACTTGTGGTGCACTGAGTTAGTGGCACCTGGAGCGCTCAGCGGGTGTGCAGCCAGCGATGATGGCATGTCCTCGCAGGTCAGTATTGGATTTGATTTGAGCGCCCTGATGACCGCAGTGTAGGCCGGAGGCAGCGGTCAGAAAGGGCCCACAGCCACGTGGCGATGACTTGAGCTGCACAGAGTTAGTGGCACCTGGAGCGCTCAGCGGGTGCGCAGCCTGCGATGATGCGTCGTTTGACTTGGGGGACCTGCTGACCGCAGTGTAGGCCGGAGGCAGCGGTCAGCGAGGGCCCACAGCCACGTGGCGATGACTTGAGCTACACAGAGTTAGTGGCACCTGGAGCGCTCGGCGGGTGCAAGGCCTGCGATGGTGCGTCATCCGGGCGGGCCGCCCTGGAAGCAATGTCTGTTGCCTACTGGACTCTGCCATAAATAAATCAAGACTCAATTTGAATTGTGAGCCCTGCTGACCGCAGTGTAGGCAGAAGGCAGTAGTCAGCGCACACATTACTCCGCGGTGCTGTGCCGCTGGGTGCGCTGGGGGCATGTGTCGCGGAAGGGAGCGATCGGCTGAGGAGGCTGGCGGTCACAGCGGCGGACTCGTGGCAGGGTGTGTGGCGCCGCCCTGGTAGACGCGTTGGCCATCCCGGAAGTGAACCACGCCCAGAGCCCCGGTCTATTTATTCACACTCCTACGCTGGTGTGGCGTACGCCGGACCAGCCCACTGCGCTTCCGCGTACAGGGGGGGACGACACAGCTACATGAGCGAGGTCTTCCCCACTGCCTGAGGTAAGATGGTTGCGTCCACAGTCCACAACACTGCACACACCAGCAGTATGTGTCCACAGGGACATGTCTGTGCTCTGCATACTGGAGTCTGTCCAGCACATCACCGCCACACTTGGCATTGTGTACATTCTTATTTATGGGTGACTTGCCTCCTTCACACATACTTGGTTCCCAACTCTACCCACATTCTGCAATTGTGTGGCTGAGGGGCCATGCCGTTTCGGAAGGTCAGCTGTCTTGTTCTGCGCTGCCTCGGTGGTAGTCCGGGGAGGAAGGGGAGGCGGGGGGGGCTGGGGGTAGTGGCGGTGGGTGTTGGGTCTCCGAGCTGCATGATCATTAGATCCATGACATGTGTTGGTCTTCAGATGTGGCTCTGGCCTGGGCTCCCTCTGTACTGCAGGTTATCGTCCTACTTAAGACCAGTAATGAGCAGGTGTTAAGTCCCTGCTGCTAACGCGCCTTATCGCCTGTTTTTGTCCGGCATCGCAGATCTGGCTGGTCGTTGAGAATATCGCGAAGTGGTGTTTTCGTGTGTTTTTGCATGGGAACGCCTACTCTGCATGTCATTAGCGTTGTTTGTCGCTCTCATCCGTGGCGATGTGTTTTGCGGCAGCTATCGCAGGAAAACTGGCGATGTCGACAGTTTGCACCAGCTTATGAATGGGGCGATAAGTCTATCGCTACTTTTGCGGCGCTAAAGTGCCGATAAATCGGCGATGGCTCCTTGAGAATATCCCCCTAGGAATACTAATGACGCGCTGGGTGCTTCATGTGTGGTACCCGATGTCTTGATGAGTTAAGCGCTGTATAAGTGCATTATCAAGCAGGAAAGTCCCAGGATCTAGCTCATATATTTCCCTCAATACCGCAAACAAGTTCAGAATAATGTTAACAAAAAGGTCACCCCCTTCTTTTATGTCCACTGAGATCCAAGTTCGAACATTGTGATAGTTTTTAAACCTGTTACATCCCGGAAGGGGTCATAACAGTAGCTCTGGGCGTAGCCCTCAGTTGCACATATGTATTCCAGCGCCATTTCACAGCCGTCATAAGCACGTTATCTAGAGGGGACTCCTTTTTCTTTATCTCTATCTAGCAACCAGTCTCCAATATTAGTATCACCCAACTTTGCCTTACATATTACCCTCTGGGTTGGTTTGATCTGATAACCATCTCATTGGCGATTGGAGCTGAGCAGCTGCACAATATAGTTCATAATTAGGGACCACCAACCTGCCTTTCGTCAGTTTATGTTTTCGTGATGTCCACCTGTCATCTACCTGACTCCCATTCAGAGATACTGAAAGGAATCAAAACCCGAATTTAGCTTTAGGCCCTAATCATTCTGTTCATTATTCTGTTTTACCTGTCTCTCACCCAGAAACTGTGAAGCATTATTATCGTGTACGAAGAGTGATTGTAAGCAGAGCTCGAGTCGAGGGTAGACGCTCTTTACCCACTATTTTCAGAGGGTAGATGTTGTCTACCCTGCTGCAAAAATGGCCACTTTCAAATTCACTGAAATATGCTGAATTCGTCCTGTGTCATTTTCTGGCACCGGGACACTTTCAGCAGCACCTGCAGGACGGCTGCTTATGTTCCGAGAAGCAACACACAGACAGTCGGGTTGGGGGCTTATCAGATTCCAGCTTCATCCATAACAAAAGCTGGAGTTATGGGGTCATAAGGCCTCTTTTTGTTGGAGTATCCTGGCGGGAGCTATGGGGAGCCTCACACCTAGATGCAATAGAGGGGAAACAAAGGCTCACTTCTTATCACTTCACAGGTAGCGGTACTTAACAGAGAAATGCTTTGGACTTTGTTCAGTTCCTGTATATAAGAGAAATGCTTGCACTGTAAGAATGTCTGATGTGTTGGTCGCCTCAGTATTTACACAAATTCCAATGTAAATACCACTATTTTGTTTCATTGCTTTTATTGCGCTTCAGCACCACTGTAGTACTAAAGCGCTACAAAAGCAAAAACCAAAATATTGGTATTTAAATTGTTATTTGTGTACGTGTGATGTAAGCGCTCTGACACCCTGCATTAGGGTGAGCATTAGTACTACTCATCCCAATGAAGGGTGTCAGAGAGCTTTACATCACACATACAGATATTACATTGACAATAAATCATATATGTTTGCATCAATCTAAAGGATGTGTTACATAATACAGCGAGTTACAAGGTGTAGGAGCCCCATGTCCTTCATTCCTAGGTGGAGAGGTGTGGTGCAGCGGCCAGGGCAGCTGACTCCAGAGCACAGGGTTCACGGTTCAATCCCCAGCTCTGGCAGCAGCTCAGCTCAGCACCATGTGACTCTGGGCAATAGCTCACTTAATTTCCACTCCGGCCCCCATCACCTTGAGACCCGTAAGGGTGAGTAGCTGCGCTATATAAAAACGGACTTACATTTTTTTTTACTTACATTCCTCACTGTGCTATATTACAAGGATTACAATTTATGAACTTCAAGTAACAAAAGAATCTCTGTCTTAAAAGCAGTAACCCACTTATTCATTTACATAAAATAAAAATCTGTCATCTGCGTGTTGCATAATGTGCTTTGCAGGAGACATATTAACCCTCTATGCTACTTTGATTCAAAAGTAGGACTAGACAAAACAGAAGATCTCTCCAGTAAATATGTTATCCTCCAGAGTTTTCTTGACATTATTATTATTCCTTGAGATTTAGCCTGCACACAAAGATCTCTGCAGCAGGTGCCTTAACTCCATAAGATATTTTTAAAAATAGACATTTTAACCAATTAAGCAGAACAGATTTACTGCCACATTTCTCTTTGTTGCCAATTTCTTTGTGGCAGGGTTTAAAAAAATAAATGTATAAGTTGTGGGCCAGAGTTTGTGTTGGGGTTGCATCAATATTTTGGCACTACCCCAATGCAAAATCTCATTCATTTATTGTAATGCGCTCACAAGTACACATGATAGACCTGCTAAACATATGTGAGGTTTTAAGATCTGATGTCACTTCCTGTGAGGACATGGGTTATGATGCCACTTCCTATGATGCAACATACAGTGTCATGTGCCATGATGTCACTTCCTGTGATGTCACACATGGTGATGTCACTTCTTGTGATGTCACACCAATTCTGCCTAACTTGGTGAGTCCCCCCACTTCTTTTTTAGGACTTGAGCCCTGATTGTAAGTTGTTGTAAAATACCTTTTTAGGGCTCGCCAGGAGTACAGCAAATAAAAATAATAATAATTGGTAGGGCCAGTATATTGGAAATTATGGCCTATCCTATGGGAAACAGGGGAAGCGTGTACTAAAAAGAAAGTGGTTTCCTTGCTGACACCACTGCCTGGCCCAGGTTCCTGTTAACTCTGTCAAGTCACGTTCATCATGGAAAATATTCACACCCAGGTACTTTATGATCTCGAATTGCCATTGTAAACATACTGCAAGTAACAATGGGCACTGAACATCTGAAAGTTTAATCAGAGGAAACAAACAAGATTTGTCTCAATTTATCTGCAGTCAGAACATGGTTAGTGCCGTTTGGGTCCCTGGGGTGATCATAACTAAGGAGCCAAGCCAACAACTTATCTGCTGTATCCCTCTCTGTATGTTGGCGGGTCATACATTCCCTGTAATCCATTCTTCGCAAGTTGTCAAGTGAGGCAGTACAATCCGCTCTTAGCTGTACTGACTGTGAGGCAAAAGTGGGTCCGAGGGTACCTTAATTTCCAGATCTCGCAAGAGTTCCTCCATTCTTCCAATCTCCTTCAGTATTAAAATCCTCACCCATAAACAGTCTAAATGCATCATTCTCTAAGGATAACCTTAAAAGCGTCCCTTTCTATAGAGGCATCAATTGCCTAATCAGTGTTCTCATCGAGGTATTGGTCAATCCATTCACCTACTGTCATTCAGAACAACAGGGACTGAAGAACCTCAACTGGGAGTAGCCATGTCGTTATTCTTGTGCATGGCCTGCCCCAGTTAATCAATAACTTAAGAGGGTTATGCTCAAACATTGTTTGTCCTAAATGTTCTATGTCGGTCACTTGTAGTTCTGCTTCTTCATCACAATAGAAAATGTTGATTCCGGTTTGTAGTCCTGAGTAAAAGGAATATTCCCTTGCAACCGTTTTCATCTTTCTCCATGTCCTTGTCACCTGATTATTATCCGCCCATCTCCCAAAATGTCTAGTAGCTGTTATCAAGTGAGCTCCCTGCAGTGATGGAAAGGACCCATCTGGTTCACTATTGAAGTCTCCTCCCTGATGCATGGTGCACTGATGTTTTTAATCAGGGTCAAAGCTAAATTATTCAGGGAGGACATTAAGTTGGCATTTGGAGCATACATCACTATCAATGACAATGGATTCCCATCTAATATACCCTCATCTACCACATACTTACCCTCCTGCTCCACCTTAAAGTGCTGAATTGTGAATGGGACCCAAGGAGTGATTCACACCCTGGCACACCCCGAGTATGTAGTTTCACCTACGCTTCGCTGCCAAAGTTTTCAAGCCTTGCTAGTTCTAACGCAGCGAGATGGGTCTCTTGCAAATATGCAATATGTGTGCGGTGATATTTAAGGTAAGCATGAAGACAGTATCTTTTAGTGTGTGTAGTCATACCCTCTACATTGCAAGTCAGTGTGTTGTATTTAACAAATATTTGGTGATAATAATGTCAAATATCAATGGTAGGGGAAGTCATCAGACAGGAACCAGGCCCGCTATTTATTTACTCCCACGCTATCAAAACTCCCACTGTATCAATGCACTGTCCTGGTATAAACTTGAATAAACTCCCAATTCTCAGCCAATAACTTAGCACTCTAAATATGAGCAACCAACACATCCATCTCAGTACCTGGGGAAAACCAATTTGCAGTATAATGATTCTTACTTACACAGTACAGATGGCCCACTCCTCTGTAAACATTTTAACCACCCCGAGTTGTACATTTATCTTGTTTGTGTCCTCCCAACCCATCACCCCCTCCTCAGTTCCCCAGCAGAAAGAAGAGAACAGCAGAGACAGGCACATATATACTTATATAATAAAGTCTGATGTCATTGGGCTACAATCAGGATCCTCCTTTGTTCTACAGTGTCAATTCCTCAAGCGCTCCATCATCAGAGCTCTTCGCTCTTTCTACTTCCAACATTGGTGAACCCCTATTAGTTGTGCTGTGCAGTTCCATTTCAGCCACCAATAGAGCCCTTTCTTTGGCTGCTTGAGCTTTGGCAGGTTTACCCCATGTTCTTCTGTGTTGTTGTCATCTGTTCTATTGGGTTGTCCTTCCCACTCCAGCATCCTGTGTGCCTGATGGGATAGTCTTGCCCCTTGACTCCAACCATGGTAAGTGCTCTTTTGGCGTGAAGAAGAACCTCGCCAGTTTCTCATCCAAGACACTTAGTTTGGCTGGGAACATAAGGGCAGATTGAAGGTCCAAGTGCCTAATTGACTGATTCACATTGTCTCTGACTTCTGTTGTATAATCTGGGAAAATATTGACTATAAATATTTTATGTTGCATTAACTGAAGCTTTTGCTCAGCTCTACAAGGTTTGTTTTCACACCCATGGGTGGGTTCAGTGCACCAACGCTTGAATGTCAAATATAGGTGTTTCTAGCCTGCAGAACCCCACCCAATACATAGTTCAAGTGGTTTCAATGCTTTTGGGTTACTAACAGTCCATAAACAGGGATCCAGGGATACCATGGTGATTAAAAACAAATCTTTTCATTCTCCTCAATACCACATACACAAACTGCACTAAGAAAAAAGACACTTTTGCCCAGGCACAAGGGAACATGGCAATGGGTTAGTCTGACCGCGAGCTCTGTCCCATCTCCACCGGATGTTTTGCTAAACTCCTGAGCCTTTCCTGAAGGAAAATTTACTGAGCCTTGGAATTCTTTACACTCCTGCTCCCTTGCAGTCCCTCTGTCCCGCTGTCCTCCGCTGTCCTGTTTCTCACCGGCATCTTGTGCCCTTGTCTCCGGCTGGCCGGCTGGCGGGAGGGGCGCCACGGCTCTTCACGGCCTGGGAGGCTCCGCTCCTGCACGTTTTTGCTTCTCGGCCTCGGGAGTCCAAGAGCGTGGCAGAGCTGACTGGCGGACGCAGCTCGGCTCTGCGCACTGCCGGAGGGCGTCTGCTCCAAGCTGCAGACGGCGTTCGCCTGGATAGGCGCACTGCTTCAAGGATCTCCTTCCGGGGCACTCCAGGCAGGATTAGTCCCTGCTGGGGGCCCCGCTTTGTAAACTTCATTACTAGCTGTTCTGAGGGGGCTGAGCCGTCTGGCAGATCGCCGCCGCGGCTTCACCAATATTACTGTGGTCCCTCTCGGTCCTTTCTTTGCCCATGAGCCCTAGACTGGCTAAGCGCCTTGATAGCAGGGAACCAAGCACTGCTCTCCCTCCTAAACGGATAACACGGAGAAAAGGAAAAGCAAAACTTACTAAACCAGATTCTGCTCAGGATGAACAAGTTAGACGGGGGAAGCATTTGATATGCATGTTTTTTCTGAGACTGCTGACTTTACTATCTTACCTCCACAGACTGAGGGTTTAGCTGGTGAAAAGGGGGTAGAGGTCCCTAGAAGATACGCTTTACAAAATAAAACCTTTAGTATCTCGGGGTCTCTTGTAAACTCTACTACGAATCCACCTGCCCCCATGTTTGGGAAAACTGTGACTAAAACACCCGCCAGGAAAACAGGGGGAAATCTGTCTCTTAAACCTCAAAATTCTTCAATACCCTCGGCATGACAACAAAAGGAAGCACCCCAAGTCAGGATAACCCTGTCCCTTAGATCCTTTTTCAAGTTACACGCTAAAGTCCAACAGGCTGGTCCAACTTCCCCGGAGACTGTGGAGTCGCATCAAAATAAGGGGGTTTCAGCCAAGGCTTCTGTAGTAAGCATGGATCCTAATAACGCTAATACCTTAGCTGAAGGGGCGGTACATGTGAATATTGCTACCTCTAATAGGTTTCAGGTCCTAGGGGATTGCGATGGCGACCCAGTCAACCCAGTCAACCCGCCTGTCGAGACGAGCCAAGCTTCCACCCAGCTGGCCCCTGGAGATTTCCGATCTCAAACAGTCCTAAACAACTGGAATTGGCAGATATGTTAGAGGCACTATCTTCAGAGATTAGAAACAAGTTTGCCACTCGGAAAGGAATCAGGCTAAAAGTTAAGACTCCTGTGAGACTTTAGAGGCCAAAAGTCTGCAATTACAGAGAGAATCTGTGTCATGGAAGCCTCAGTAGAGGCCCTCAGTAAGGAAGTGGAGTCCAATCGAACCGAGATACAATCACTAAAAAGTGGTGAGAAAGCCATGCTGGACAAAATTGAGTCCCTAGAAAATAACGCTAGGCAAAATAATATTAAGGCTGCCAATATCCCAGAAGGTCTGGAGGGAGATAACATCAAATGTTTCTTCATACATTTATTAAAGGAGTTTATCCCCACCATTAATCCCCAAGACCTAGAGGCTGACATCCAGAGAATTCATAGAGAACCCTTCACAAAAAATCTGAATAGGAAAACCCCCAGGAGGATTTTGTTCAATTTCAAAACTTATACATTAAAAGAGTGAGTGCTGTCTGAGGCTTTAAAAGCTGGTAGTTTCACTAAAGGGGGGTGGTCATATCGGATTAGGTCGGATCTCTCAAGAATCACACAGGACAGGCAGTGGGAGCTTCGGGAATTTATGCCAATTCTAAGATCTTTAGGTGCAACAGTTCAACTGAGATTTCCGGCCCCACTTAAAGTTTTGTGGAAGAATAAAATGCTTAACTTAGGGATCCCAAGGAGGTAGGGATTTTCATTGACCAAATAAAGGTTCAGGGATCATTTTTTCTTTTGATGTAATTGTCTTAATCAGGAGGGGGATGTGAGCTCCAATGGGTAATCTTTTCATCATACCCAGGTTATCTTTAGGGAGGGTTCCCTCGGGTGGGGGGGGGTCACAAGAGAAACAATTTAGGGCCAGATGTAGGTAATTCTGAAATACAGATTCCTTAATAGCGAATTTTATCGATTCGCTATTAAGAACTCGGTATTTCAGATGTACGTAAAAAATCAGTAAAAATTACCGAATCGGTAATAATCGGTAAAAATTACCGAATCAGTAATAATCGGTCAAAATTAACGAATCGGAATTAATCGGTAAAAATAATTACTGATTCCTTAATACCGATTCGGTAATTAGCGAATCAGTAATTTAAAAAATCGGTAATTGTCGAATCAGCCAATCCTGTGCTTCCTCATTACCTCACAACCAGGAAGTGGCCACACCCATGCAGCTGCACTGATCCTGAAGCTGTTTGAGAGGCAGGGAGCACAGCAAACAAGCCAGGAGCAACTCTTCAAACTTTTTTCTGACAACATTGTGCAAACATGGCCAATCAGGAGAGGGAGAAGGAGGCAGCTGAACGCAGGAGAAAACATAAGTACAGTGAGAGGGAGCTGGAGGTCCTTATTGAGGAAGTGACAAAGGACCACGACAAACTTTTTGGAAAACAGTCTCTGCACGTGCCTGAATCCCAGAAGAGGCAGATATGGCTGGTCATCCAAGAAAAGATCAATGCCATTGGAGTAACCCAGCGCTCCATTGAGGACCTCAAAAAACGCTGGTATGACCTGAGGAAGCGTGCAAAGGAGAGGCTGGCAGAGAGAAAGAAGCAAGCCAACCTGACAGGTGGAGGGAGAAACACTGCACCTGCACCAACTGCCCTGGATCTCCTGGTCGAGTCCACCCTCCAGCCGGAGAGTGTGAGTGGGATTGGGGATGCAGACAGCTCAGCCAGAGCTGGCAACAAACAAGGTAAGATGCATGCACTGCATGCTGTGCCCCCACTCCCTAACCCCAATCCCCAATGAGGCATTGTGAATCCCACTCCAGTACATGTTTTACTAAAAACCAGCAATGCATTATGGGAGATGTAGTCAGAAGTAACACATGTCAGAACAGTCAGTCCACTGAACCCAAAGGCATGTGACACACATCAGCAATTAGCAAGCAGAGGACAGTCAGTTTGATTGGCAGGCATGACATTTATTATTACGCAAATGCTGCCAGACAAGTGAGCAAATGTACATTCTGTCTCCACAGGCGAGCCATCGCGCAGGGCTGCAGAGGGGAGCACAGGAAAGGCACCCAGGAGAGAGAGGACACAGGAGGAGGAGGTCCTGTCGCCTGCAGGGCACACCACCCAACCACCACCACCACCACCACCATCACCACCACCACCATCACCACCACCACCATCACCACCATCACCGAGAGCCAGGAGACATGCAGTGGCCAGCCTACGGCAGATGGAGGTGTCCGAGGAGGACAGCATGGGAGGCCAACAGTCCACGGTTGCTGAGGATGCCAACGGTGCAGGCTCACAGTCCCCCACCGAGCGCCCCCACACAGGTGCCAGACGCCGCAGGGCAAGGGCAGCCAGTCCAGCTTCACAGGGCGAGGATCAGAGTGTGTTTGCCGGTCTTGAGGGGAACATGCTCAAGGTGCAGCGCCTGCAAGGCAAAGCAATAAGGTCAGTCCAGTGGCAGATGGTACGAATGAATGGGCACATGCTGCGAATCGAGAAGGGCATCAGTAGCATGAACAATACTGTGGCTGAGGGCATGAGGGACATGTCCGAGGCAGTGAGGCTGCTGTGCAGCAAATTGGATGAGGACCGTTTGGCCAGGCGCAGGGAGAGGCAAAAACTTGACAACTACACCAAGGCGGTGAACCGCCTCTCCACTGCCGCCTCTCTGCTCTGCAGGCGCTCGGTGGCCATGCAGGAGGAGATGGCCCACTGCAGCCGTGACGTGGCAAGGGGGCTGGTCACAGTGACCAGTGCACTAGAAGTGCTACAGACAAACCAGGTTGCCACTACAGGTGATGGGGGGGATAGTGAAGAGGCTACTAGCCGCAGTAGCATCACACCCCCTATAACGGAGTCCAGGAGGCGGCAGCGAGCGTCACAGCGCTGCCACAGGACAGACTGCCAGTGAGGACAGTGTGCCCAAGGAACGCAGCAGTGCTGCGCGTGGGCGCAGGAAGTAATGCCAGCCATCACATGGTTTACCGATATGGGTGATGTAACCCTTTTTGGTTTTGTAACCTGCATTAAAATTTGGCCTGGCATGTGAAGCCCTTCATGTTGTGGTGGTGTGCTATGGCAATTAAACACCGTCACTGGCTGTGTCTCCTTACTTACTCAGAAATAGTTGCGTGTTATCTCTGCCCGTCTATGTCTCCCATCTGGTGCTGCTGCCACACCTGCTGCGCTGTGCTCTGGCTGTGAACAGTCCTCATCCTCGTCCTCAGAGTCAGTTAGTTCCACTGCTGTTCCTTTCTTTGTGGCAAGGTTATGCAGCATGGCACATGTTGCTATTATTTTACAGCAGATGAGGGGGCGGTACTGACGTGCACCTCCACTTTTGTGGAGGCAGCGGAACCTGTTTTTTAAGAGTCCGAAGGTGCGCTCCACAACGTTGCGCGTGCTTTTATCTGCCACATTGTATCTTCTCTCACTTGGTGTGGATGGGTTGAGGTGTGGAGTCAGGATAAATGCCCGCACGGCATATGCGCTGTCACCTAAGTGAGAAAGGAAGTGCCATTAATATGGGTCAGCAACACATTCATCCAAGGTATACATCAGGGTGTGTCACATTGATTACCTAGCAGGTATCCTTCTCCAAATTCACCCCCAGCCAGACATGTGTAGATCCCACTGTTCCTGAATATGTAGGAGTCATGGGTACTCCCTGGAAATTTGGCCACAATGTCAGTGATGATGTGGTCCGCATCGCATATCACCTGCACGTTGATGGAATGCGTAGATTTGCGGTTCCGTTATATATACTCTGTAGCTGCAGGTGGGCAGATTGGTATGTGTGTCCCATCAGTGCACCCTATTACATGTGGGAACTGTGCCTTTTGGTAAAAATCCAGCTTTGTCTTCTGCAGTTGCGCCTGTGTGCTGGGGAAGCGTATGTAGTGATGCATTCTTTGCATCATGGCATCCAAGAAAGAGTTGAAGAAACGGGACAGGCAACTCTGTGACACACCACCTGCCACAGCTATCACCCCCTGGTAACTTCCTGATGCAAGTAGGTGCAGGCTACAGAGCACCTGAACATGTGTTGGTATTGCGTGCGCCCTTGGTGTCTGATGCTCCAGGAGTGGGTGCAGGTCCCGTATCAGGTCTAGGATGGTTTGGGGGTGTAGCCTGTACCTCTCATGGATTTCAGCCTCAGTCAGTTGGAAGAGTGTAACACGCAGTCTATACACGGGCTCCTCCCGTCTCCAGATCCTCAGTCCTGCTGCTTGCAAACGTAGCCGCCTTGCAATTACGTAGAGGGCCGCCATTGTGTTCACACTGTTGCATTTTGGGCTGTTTAAATGCAGTGCACCTGATTACCACCTGCTTTGAGTCAGTGGTAATTAGCGACTCCTAAATACCGAAAAATCGAAAATTCGGTATTACCGATTTTTGGTACATCGGATTTGCGATTATTTAAGGATTTCTTATTTACCGAATCGGTATTTAGGGGTTTCGGTGTCTGCTAATCGCTAATTAAGGAATCGGTAACTGGTTTCCCTTATTTTTACCGATTCCTTATTTGCGATGGCGTTCGGTGTTACCTACATTGAACATGGCTGAATACCGGTCGGTAACGCTGAAATTCTGCGAATTTCGGCTTTAGCGACCGGTATTTAGCCACCTACATCTGGCCCTTAGTTTTGTATTTCACTGGGTGGGGAGCATATTAGGGAAAAAAGAAAAAAAAGTCCTCATTATTTGGCTATACTAAATGAGATTGTAAATAAGAGAGGGGTAGGCCATGACCAAGTCGTTCAGTTGGTGTTAAGACATTGGATCTGATATAAACTAAATGCCTGTTTTTACCCCAATTAAAATCTTAACATAGAATGTTAATGGCCTTAGAGTAGCGGGTAGACGGAGGAGGTTCCTCCAATATTTGAGCCAATCCTACTATGATATCATCATCTTACAAGAAACGCACCTAACCATTGATGAATGGGAGGCCGCCCGAATTAAGCAGAAATGGATTGAAAGCTCCCTTCATACAACCCAGACATGCTGCACGAAAGGAGTAGCTCTTGTTTTTAAAAAAAATCAGCAAATGCGACCCTTGGGGCCTTTAAGGTGGATGGTAAGGTGCGATGGATTATTGCCGATGTTAAGATTCAGAATGAATGGTTTGTTTTAGTGGGGTACTATGGACCAAGTATAGATGATGAAGCTCCTTTAAATTCCATTTATAATCACTTACTGCAATCTAATTTTACTATTATTATGGGAGGTGATTTTAATATCCTCCTGAATCCCACTCTTGATAGATCTAAAGGGGTGGGAGTAGTACCTACTAAAATGGGTTCTTTTATCAGAGTCTTGATGGAAGATCTAGGCCTCACAGATATCTGGAGAGCAAAAAACAAAGCAATAAGTGGCCCCCCAAGTTTTACAGTGCACCATAAAAAACATGAGCACTTTTCCAGAATTGATTTTTTCTTGGTAGATGCTAGGCTGCCAAACAGCGTTAAAACAGTGGCACATATTCTGGAGCATCTTTCAGATCACTCTGCCGTGCTGATGGAACTACAAATAGAGAGAAGTTCATCGATCGGAAGATGGACTTTCGATAGATCTCTACTCTCTGATGCGTCAGCAATAACACAGGTAAAGAGAGATACCCTGTCTTTTTTTTAAATTAATGATTCCTCTGCCCCATTACATGTAAAATGGGATGCCTATAAGGCATTTATAATAGGCAGAGTTATTAGTCTTGCTGCAAAAAAAATAAGGAAACCAGAGCTATGATAAAAAAGCTAGAAGAAGACATCTCTAGAGCTCTGAGTGAGAAAGTTACTCAACAAAGCAATCAGAAGCAGAGGGAGGATAACAAGGAGGTTATAGCTAAAAGACAGGCGTTAGCTGACTATCTAGACAGTATTACTAGAAGAAGATGGGAGGCTAGCAAATTAGCTAATTATGAATATGGAGAAGGATGTGGGAAGCTTCTCGCTTGGAAATCTCGCATTAACCAAATAAGGAATATAATTAAGGAGATTGCCAGTGTTGAATTAGGGGGGGTCTGGTCGGAGAATACTAAAATAGAACAAGCATTTGAGTCCTTCTTTCAAGACTTATATACAGAGGATCAGGTAGTCTCTGATACCCAAATTAAAGATTATATTGATAGAATAACACTGCCCTCACTTGTTGATGACCAAGCTCTACGGCTGAACCAAAACATATCCCTAGAAGAATTTAAGGCTACAATGAAAAAACTAAAAAGAGGTAGCGCTGCGGGATAGATGGTATTCCTAACGAGTTTTACATTTCTCTTGCCGAGGAAATCTCCCCGGTTTTGGCAAAATTATTTGATAGCATTTTCTCCGATGATCTCCTGATTTCTAAGACCTGGGATGAGGCAGCTGTCAGTCTAATTTTGAAGCCTAATAAAGACCCTAAAAAATGTGAGTCGTACAGGCCTATTTCCTTGCTGAATTGCGACTATAAAATCTATGCGCAAATTTTAGCACGGAGGTTGAATCCTGTGATGGGCTCTCTGGTTCAGGCTGATCAGAAGGGATGTATTAGGGGTCGTCAACTTCATGATTTAAATCATGAGTTGATTGGCGCAATTGATATCGCCTCAGTTAAAAAAACTACCTCTTACCATCTTTGCGTTTGACGCAGCTAAAGCCTTTGACAGGGTGAGCTGGCCCTTTTTACGCTACATGATTCACATCTTTGGATTAGGGGATAAATTAGCCAGGGCCATTAGTAACATCTATAAGACTCCTACAGCGAGGATAGTGGTTAATGGGAATCTAACTAATTCAATCAGGTTGGAGCGAGGAACTAGACAGGGTTGTCCCCTCTCCCCATTACTCTTTGACTTATACATTGAACCCTTGGCATGTAGTATCAGGGCTAGTCACATTTTTGCACCGTTTGAATGGAATGGGTAAGTGAAAAAGGTAGCCCTCTATGCGGACAACTTGATGATTTTCACAAGGGAGAGTCCCAACATCTTGCCTAGGCTGGAGCAACTTTTGACGGATTTTGGGAAGGTTTCTGGCTAGTTAATTAATCGCCAAAAAACAGAAATTATGTCCTGGAATGCACAATCAAATATCCCATTGGTCAAACAACAAATTAGATACTTAGAAGTACAGATCACACATGATATCACCAGGTTAGCCCAGGTAAACCTTGAATTAAAAAGGAAAGAGACAGTAATACTACTAGGATCCTGGGGTAGCCTCCCACTCTCCATTCTGGGCCGCTCCAACTTGGTTAAAATGTCAATCCTGCCAAAATTTACATTTATCTTTGATGCGATTCCTTTATCTTTTAATCTCAAAACATTAAAAGCTCTGCAGGGTGACATATCTAGCTTTCTCTGGTCTAATAAGGGGGTGAGGATTGCCTGGAGAAAACTACGAAGCACAAAGTTAGACAGGGGTATAGCAAGCTCCGACTTTCGTTTCTACTGCTGGGCCTTCCAACTAAAGAATGTAAGATCGCTCTTATTTGGATCCTCTTGTTTTCCTCCCTTTCTCCAAGCCATGCCTAAAAATGTCCCCCAGGGCGGTGACTGTTTTCTTTTCAAGTTTGGGCATCCCAAAGTTTAAAAAAAAGTCAAACTAAAGGTTTTGAGATCTGCCTGTGAGCTCTGGTATCAGTTTAGAAAGACTCTTAAGATCCCGTACTAAAGTGTTGGTGCCCCTATTTGGAACTCTCCGGGCACGCCTGCGTGTCTTAAGGATAGATTGTCGGCCCCATTACTGGAAGAAGGCATTGACAAATGGGGTCAACTGTTGCGAAACAACAAACTATTCTCATGGGATTTCCTTAGTAACATCACGAACCAGAGGCTGTCTAGATTCAAATTTTACCAACTGTCCAGCTGGGCCGTTAATCAGGGTAAGGATGGGGGTGGGGATGGAAATGAAGAATATGAAAACACTCTCCTAGCCCCGCTCCATCAACGTAAAGAAGTATCTAAATGGTACTAGCTACTAGTAAAAGGAGATCCTCCACCAACGCCAATGGAGCAGCCCTGGAGGTGAGACCTGCCCTCGACCGACTTAACATCTCTATGGCAAGTATCGATGCGCACCTTATGGAGTGTTGTTAAAGCTGCCCCTCTCAGGAGAAACCATCTGTTTACACTTCACAGAGCATACTTGCAAAGCTGGGAGGTGAATGCTTGAAGGTCTGCTTGAAGTACGCCTCGGGGAACACAGATGATCTGCATATGTTTCGCCAGTGTCCTCGGATTCAGGGCTTCTGGTACGACGTTGGTAAGAACATTTCAGAGGTTCTGGGGCAAGAAATTAAGGTAAGCCTCGTTCTGGTTATCTTTGGAGTTCTAGAGGAGAGTATCAGCTATAAGCTTTCTAAACTTCAAGCCTCGCTGCTATTTATCTTAATTCTTCTGCCAAGGAGAGAAATTTGTTTAAAATGGGTATCGCCTCAGCCCCCAGTATTTTTGGAGTGGGTTGCCTCAGTTAAAAGAGTTTATAATTTGGATCATGTCTGTCCCTCGAGAAAAAGATCCAGGTTTTGGGTGGCCTGGGAGGAGTGGGTTAATACGCTCGATAATACAACACCTTAAATGGTCCAATGATTAAGAAATAAGTGAGATTACGGGAAGGAGGTTGAATCTGGGGAAGGTTGCTACGCACCTCCTCTTCTCCTGCCCAGGAGTCTTGCGGTTGGCCATCCTAGGAACCTTGGAGGTGGTAAAGTAACATACGAGGCCGTGACCTCCCTCTGTAGGAACCAGGAAAGAGCCTATACCCGCTTAAAGACAATCTGCTTATTTATGAATGAGGACAAAAAAAAAGACACTTTCACTAAAAAGTGCTTTATTTCAACAGTCTCAAGCTGAAATAACCACACAAAATATCATAACACCACATATGAATGTTGCAAACAACAAAAATAAAGTGAACATTTCTACCATAGTTAAAATGTCACCTAAAAATCGATAACTCCTAAAACCTACTTCTATGTGCTACTCTAGGAGAGCATGGAGTAGTAGAACTTGCATCTAGAGTTTCTTAGGAAGAATCAGCGCACTGTGTACCTGTTTACAGCAAAGGGCTGCAGTTGTCAAAATTCGGGGAGACCGTGTTTCCTGCAAAAGGTAATCACATGTAGCACCAGGTCCTCTCCTCCCAGACTCGGCTCAATATCAGCTTTCAGTAGAAAATGCGACGCGGCAGCATCTCTGATAGTCACGATCTTCTCTGGCAGTATCTTGTGTGATAATCTGGGGGGAAGGACCTCTCCTAACAAGTGGTCAAATGTCGGGCCTTTTATACTGTATCTTACCTAAGATGGGAAATTCTGACATAACATTAGGAGTGTTTGATATAATCAATGTGCATCAAGATGCTAGTCTAAGATGCATTCTTATAAATAATAAGGTAAAAAAATTCAATTCAGACTACATTGTTTTGGGAATTGTTCTTGTCTGCCTTGAGATAGAGATAACGAGGCACTTGTTCCAGACTGATGTCTCATCAGGTGTCTTATCGATGTCATTGTCTGAGTGACTTGACACTTTCATGGGTTCTTGGAAAGAAAAGGACATACGAAATCTGCGTCAAAAGTAACCCTGGTCGGAGTAGGCGCAGTGCCTCTACGCGAAGTTCCACAGAGTTGGAAAGCAACTCTGTGGAACTTCGCTCCGCGCCGTCCCCCATCCCCAAATAATTAAAAGTTATTAAAAGGCACTTACCTGCCCCGTGGCTGCCTCCTGCTGAACATCGCCGCTCTCCTGCCTTCTCCTCGCCGTCCTGCTTCAATGCTAACCCCTACGTTGAACGTCTTGCGGGTGTGCATGCGCACTCGCAAGACGTTCAACGTAGGGGTTAGCATTGCAGCAGGACGGCGAGGAGGTCAATGCTAACCCCTACGTTGAACATCTTGCGAGTGCGCATGCGCACCCGCAAGACGTTCAACGTAGGGGTTAGCATTGCAGCAGGACGGCGAGGAGGTCAATGCTAACCCCTACGTTGAACATCTTGCGAGTGCGCATGCGCACTCGCAAGACGTTCAACGTAGGGGTTAGCATTGCAGCAGGACGGCGAGGAGGAGGCAGGAGAGCGGTGATGTTCATCAAGAGGCAGTCACGGGGCAGGTAAGTGCTTTTTAATAACTTTTCATTATTTGGGGAGGGTGGAGGGGCCGTCTAACTACGCTCCGCCACTGAGTCGTAGTTTTGCCTCAACTCCGCGTTCGCAACGGAACGCGGAGTAGGCAATACTACGTAAACTCCGCTGGCGGAGCGTAGTTACCCGCCCGGGGTTAGTCAAAAGCATACATGTTGATGATTCAGCAAAAATAGAGAAAATGGAGTCTTGGCTTGCTCAAAATGGAGTTGGGCCTCAAGTTCTTTATGTCAATAAGGGCAAATCAAAAGTCCAGGGGCCTAAGCTGCTTTTTCACCTCCAAAAATGATTTGCATCTTCTCTGCACTTCTGTTATATAATACGAGAAATATTGACTCTGCTATTTCCTACTAAACAAGGGCCTTTGCAACTTGCAATCTACTGAATGCGGTCCCTATCACGATAATTGAACAATCTATCAACTGCCGGCTTAGGAGGTGCACACAGTGTTGGTACTCTGTTAGGAACTCTATGGGCCCTTTCCACTGAAAAGAATGCAGAGGTTTTACCCCCTGTTGAAGAAACCCTCTGCCGACCCGACAGACCTTAAGAACTTCAGGCCCATCTCGCTTCTCCCCTTCCCAGCCAAAGTCATCAAGAAGGCCATCAACGCCCAACTTTTTGAGTTCATCGAAGGAAACCACATCCTGGACTTCTCTCAATCCGGCTTCCGAAGCAACCACAGCATCAAGACCGCCCTCCTCACCGCCACAGAAGACGTCCGCACCCTCCTCGACCGAGGCAAAACTGCAGCCTTCATCCTTCTGGACCTCTCGGCTGCCTGCGATAACATCTCTCACCGCACCCTATGCATAAGACTCGACGACGCCGGCATCTGCAACAAAGCCCTGGAATGGATCCGCTCCTTCTTCACCGGCCGAACACAGAGAGGAAGATTACCTCCGTTCCTCTCGAAACCCACAGAGATCAGCTACAGAGTGCCTCAGGGCTCCTCCCTAAGCCTCATGCTTTTCAACATCTACATGGCTCCACTCACAGCCATCGTCAGGAACCACAGACTCAACATGTTCTCCTACGCCGAAAACCAGCTGATTCTCTCCCTCACCAACAAACCAACAGTCGCCAAGAACTACTTTCTGATAAGATGAAAGCTGTCGCCGGATGGATGAAGAACAGCTGCCTCAAGCTTAACTCAGAGAAGACTGAAGCCCTTATCATGGGCTCCACCCCCTCCACCTGGTACAACTCCTGGTGGCCTGCAGCACTTGGAACCCACACCCACAGACCACGCGCGGAACCTCAGCATCATCCTGGACTCCTCGCTCACAATGAGCTGCCACATCAACGCTGTCTCATCATCCTGCTCCCACACGCTACGCCTGCTCCAAAAGATCTTCAAATGGATCTCCACCGAATCTAGAAAGACAGTCACCCACGCACTCGTCAGCAGCAGAATCAATTACGCCAACGCATTCTATGCCGGCATCACCCAGAAACTCCTCAAAAAACTCAAGAACATCTCAAACACCCCTGCCATACTCATCCTCAAATCCTCCGCTGCACCCACATCACAAGCCACCTAAGAGACCTCCATTGGCTCCCAGTCAACAAAAGAATCACCTTCAAGTTCCTCACACACGCTTACAAAGCCCTAAATGACGTGGGGCCTGCGTAACTCAACCACCGCCTCGCATTCCATGTAACCACCAGAGACCTCCGCTCCACCCAACTGGCCTTGGCTACCATCCAATGTATCCGCAAGATCACAGCCGGAGGAATATCTTTCTTCTACCTCGCAGCAAAGACCTAGAATACCCTGCATCTCCACTTCAGGCAATCACTGTCACTGCCTCAATTCAGGAAGGACCTCAAGACCTGACTCTTCAGCTGAATCACTGCACCTCGACGGACCTGCAGCTAACCCCCCCAGCGCCTTGAGACCCTTAAGGGTGAGTAGTAGTGCTCTACAAGACATTGATTGATTGATTGATTGATTGATTGATCGATTGCTCTTTCAGCCATAATTAGTCTGAGTTTTGAACATGCACTATTGTTCCAAAATTATAGCATGGGAAAATCTCTGCCAATCCTCTGAGTATTTGTACTACCTAGCAAACCTCACTCTCATTGTTGTCTCAGAAAGTTAACAGGTATGCATCCAATCCTTGTTTTCTTTGGAATGAGTTCCTGCTGAGATAACCTAGGAAGAGGGAGATACAAGGAGAGGCTTACTCAGAGAGCAGGACTATAGTAAGTTATTCTTGCCCTTCCTTCCTTCCTAATTTACCTCATTAAGTTATTCTTTCTTTCTGTTTAGGATTCTGAGACCTGCACAACATGAGATGGAGCCCTTGTCTTAGCTTTTGCCTGCATTACCTCAGTCAAAGAGTCTCTGCCAACGCCGCTGTTTGTATTGCTTGAGTCTCTGCCTGTTCTTGGCCCCAAAAGCAATCACAACATTCAGTAAGTGTTGCTGGTAGGAAATTTAGTGGACAAGAAAAATTAAAAAAAAACATGGGAAAGGCCTCACCTTTGCTATGCCCTATTTATTTCCTATGAAAAAGACAGAGTGTAGTGTATCCTAGACAAACTTCCAATATGGGCCTTACTGTGTAAGCCACATTGGTAACAAATCTTTTTTTCCATTTGTTACATGTGAATCCTGTACTGGATTGGCGGAGAATACCTTACAAAGCAAAGAGTTATTGTAGTAATATTTCCCATGCTACCTGTGGACAATATAGCATTATAGCCGAATGGTGACATCTATAATCATTGTCAAAGACCCTCCTTTCGAGTTACAGTCTCAAACCACAGGTAGAAGGAGTCACCAACTTAGGGCACAATATTCTAAAATAAACGGGGAGAAACAGAAAGACAAGCAATTGAATGTTGGAGCAGAGATCCATATCAGTCATTATTGGCTCTGCTTGATGTTGACATCTCATATCACCAGTAGGCGAATCATAGTTTCTGAAGCCAAACCCTATCTGATAACAAGAGTAGACAAGGTTTTGTCCCGAACATTAATGTCACTTGAAAGCAGGCATTATAAAGGAGAAATACTTTTATTTCTCCTAATGGCTGGTGACTAAGGCTTTAGTGATGGTTTTTCTGGTGCTAACGGGGAGCCATCTGGAGATCTTTCGGAGCATGTGGAGGGTGTAAAGCAGGCAGAGAAGACTGCGTTGATCTGCCATTTCATGGTGAGTTTGCTGTTCAGGATGATGCCAAGGCTGAGGGCATGGCCTGTCGTTGTGTGGGTGCAGGTCCGAGTTCGGAGGGCCTCCAGGTGTCGTTCCACAGGGAGGTATTGTTCCCAAAGATCAGCACTTCCATCTTGTACATGTTGAGCTTCTGGCAATTGGTCTTCATCCAGTCGCCGTCACTCGTCATGCAGTTGTGGAAGTTGGTCCTAGTGGCAGAGTGGTCTTCTGAGAGCATATGGATGAGCTGGGAGTCATCGGTGTAGGATATGATGTTGAAGCCATGGCTTTCTGACAGTGTCGTCCAGTGGTGTCGTGTAAGTGTTGAACAGGGTGGGGCTGAGGCATGAACCTTGAGGGACGCCGCAGATGGTGCTCTTTGGTTCTGAGGTGAAGGGTGATAGGCGGATTCTCTGGGTTTGTCATGTGAGGAAGAGTGCAATCCATTTGAGGGCTTCTCCCTGGAGTCTCCTGATGAGTGTTTGGTGGGATATGGTATCAAACACCGCTATGAGGTTGAGGAGGATCAGGGCCACTGTTTTACCTTGGTCGAGGACTGTTGTGTCGTCAGTGGTGGCGGTCTTGGTGCTGTGGTTGGCACGGTACCCGGATTAAGAGACATCCAGCAGGTTGTTTCTCTCCAGATGTTCAGTGAGCTGGTGGTTGATGGCCTTCTCGAGGCTTTTGGCGGGGAAGGGGAGCAGTGAGATGGGGCAGTAGTTCTTGAGTGTCCTGGGGTCGGTTAAGGGTTTCTTGAAGAGAGGTCTGACCTCTGCGTGTTCCATCCGTCGGGGAAGGCTGCCATGGTGATGGATGCGTTTAAAATGGAGGTGCGTTTGCTGCTGATTTCCTTGCTTCTGAAGTTAAGGAAGTGGTGGGGGCAGGGGTCCGTGGGTGGATGGAGTGGATGGAGTTCATGATGGCTGTGTTGTTCTGTGTGGTGACCTGTTCCCATGCAGTGGGTGAGTGGTTTTGGGTTGCATAAGTGGATGTGAGGAGGTCATAGATGTCGTAGGTTGGGGGTTGAAGTTACTGTGGATGGAGGATATGTTGTTGTTAAAATAGTTCCCCAGGATTTCGTAGAGTTCCTGGGAAGGGGAGATCATGTTCTTTGTAGCTGACTGGCAGGAGAACTCTCTGACGATGCTGAAGTGTTCCTTGCTTTGGTTGGCGTTTGCTTCAATGCAGTTTGTCAGGGCATCTCTTTTTGTGTCTTTAAGTCGTTGGTGGTATTTGTTGAGGGCTGACTTGAAGGTGCCTCAGTCTGTGGGATCTCTGCCGGTGTGCCATCTTCTATCCAGTCATATGCAGTTGTGTTTTATTGCCCTGGGTTCTTGTGATGGGGGCGACTCTGTCGGTGCAGTTGGTGATCCAGGCAGAAAGATTCTGGACGGCCTGTTCCAGGTTGGTGGTGGTGTCGGGCTGGGTGTTGTTGAGAGTGTCCATCCATTGGGTCTCTGTCACTTTGTTCCAGCTGCAGTGGGAGTAGTTGGGGGGGCCTTGTGGTGGTGCATGGGGATCATGTGATGGTGAAGTGGGCGACGAAGTGGTCAGTCCAAGTGTGTTTGGTGGCATGACTGTACTTGACTCTGTTGCGTGCAGTGAAGATATGGTCAAACATGTGTCCTGCACTGTGTGTGGGGTTGGTGACCAGTTGGGTGAGGTCGATGTTGCCCATGCTTTCCAGGAGGTTGGCGGAGTTAGCGTCTTTGGGGTCATCAAGGTGGAAGTTGAGGTCACGGAGGAAGATGTAGTGCCTGGAGTTAATTGCTAATGAGGTGATGAATATGGGGATGGGGTTGCAGAAGCCAGGGCATGGTCCAGGGGGGTCTGTAGGCAAGGGTGCCTCTGATGGTCGTTCTTTTATATTTAGTGATAGTTATAGAAAGTTCATGGTCTTCAGGAAACTGAACTGTTTTGCGCTTTAAAATGTAGATAGAAAAGACCAGTTTTTCATGTCGTACTAAGAAAGACCCGTTATTTGTCGCTGAAGGCAGAATAGGCCATTGTTTCAATACATTGCATGCATGCGTTTGTGGTGGGTGACTTCCATTTCTTTATAGTTTAGAAAAAACAGTGCTCAAACCTAAATCTCAGTTTAATACAGACATGATAAAGAACTACCTTTATTTTAGAAAAAGAAAAGGTGTTTCTGAGGCAGAATGAAAGATGTGCAAATGTCTATCAAAGTCACTCTGGCAGTAAAGAGAGCATTAAGGACCACATTCAAACAAAAAAGCACAAGAATAAGTTACACAGAGTAGACACTTGATCTCCTACAAGTTAGATAATTTTCTCATTCAGAAATATTCCCCAGAAGACAAACGCATTTCTGCTGCTGAAGCAACAATAGCCTTTCATATTGTGAGCCTCATCGCTCATTTGCTGCTTGGATTTCAATAATCAAGTGCTACAGAAATTATTCATGAACTCAAACATAGCCAAAACATTTTCCCCTGCAATCACAAAACTGAAGCAAATATGTAGGTAATGAGACCAGTTTTGAGGTTGCTGTGGTAGGAGAGACCAGGTCTAATGATAGGAAGGAACAGTTTGACAAATCAGAAGAAGGTTACTGTCTATGTGGTAGAAGAAGGCAGTTTGTGGTCTTTGCCAGAGGCAAAGACTAGATATATATTTATGTTACGGTGCAAGCAAGTAAGACTGGGTCATGTCAGTAGTGCCAAGAAACAGACCACTTATTTTGGGTCTGCCTTCCACAAATTAGCCCTTCTACCTAAATTGGTGTTCAGTGTTATCCCAAGCCTTAGTTTCTGACTATGGCTCAAAAAGCTTGACCATGCAGGCAGGAGAGGCTAGGTTTGTCGAATTAGTAATAGGAGAGACAAGACACCTACTGGTAAGAGGAGACCAGGTTCATGAAGCAGAATCACAGAAGTTATTGTGTTGGTGGTAGGAAAGCCCACTTCACGGTCTTTGTATGAGGCTGGGAACATTTCTCCTTACATGACAGTGCAGGTAGGAGAAACCAGGTTTTGTCTTTAGTGGTAAGACAGGTAGTTGGAGAGGCCATAAGTTGGTCTTCACACTGTCAGCTGTTGGTCTGTGCCAGCAGAATATTTTTATGGCGGTAGTTTGTATTGTTTGTATTAATAGTAAGCAGGCATGTTTACTGTGTTTTGGACTTTAAATTCTGATTTAACTGTTTGTTGTTTGATGGTTTAAATGTAATGTTCTCTTTAGCAGTCGCATTTGACACGTTTTCCTACATAATGGGAAATAAGTGCTTGCAGAGCGTTAACTGTTATACCATGTGTGAGTTGCAATGCAATGTTTTCTGTAATCTTTGAAATATATCGAATATTTTCACACAAGATATTTATAAGATACTTTATATTATCTTGAAGGATTTTATTTTTCATTTTTTTAAAAATTATTTTAAATGATGCTTTTTCATATTAAACAATTACATAATCCGAAAAGGTGTACAGAAAAAAGAAGAAAACCCGACATAAATATATTAAAAGCATTACAGCCCATGATATATCATCAACCTTTAAGACCGTAGTATTGATAAAAGACAGAGGGTACATAAGAAATTCATATCAGCATGCAATCTCACAACAGAATAAAGTGCAAATGCTTATAAAAACCAACATACTTTATCCATGTAAATATTTCCATTTAGGAACCTTGCAACACTCAAGCGCCAGAACCCTTCCTTGGCTAAACCATCTGATAACCTGCTTTCCTGCCGGGAGTTAAGCTATTCCACCAAACGCCCCCATATCTTTCTCCCATACATTCATATGTAGCCATTTCCAGATTAAAAGTTGAGAGAAATATTCCTTGCCATTGTGAGAAGGATGGTGCCTGTGGATCCAACCATTCTGAGGCAATGCAAATTCGACATACTGCCTTAGCAATAAATATAAGTGACTCTTTCCCGGATACCTCTGATGTCCCATCCACACCAAATAGCATAATTCGAGGAGTTAGAACCAACCTAATGTCAGCGATTTCCCCCCAAAACTATAGCCTGAGCAATTCAAGCCGTGGTCATGTACTACACATATGAATCAGATCGGCGGCCGGCGCCCGGTACCGTGGACAATTTACCCCATCTGTGTCGCCCCACTTTCCAATCTTTGAATGTGTAAAATATAAGTCAAATATAGTTTTATAATTTTGCGCCTGCAGCCCAGTGGAGCATAATACAGTGCAGATCAGCTCAAGAGAGTCATAAAAACTAAGATCATCAGATCCAAATGTTTGCTGCCATCTGTTATTGTATTTCTCTAGATCATCTGGTGCTGCATCACATATTTTAACATAAATTGAAATAATAGAGATTTTCTCCTCCCCTCTCCAAAAGGGCACTCTTTCAAACCCCCCTGCCCCCCCTCCCTTTTCTTATACATAAAATCACGAATTTGTAAATATTTGAAAAATTCCCTATGGCTCAGATCAAACTTATCCCGAAGTTCCCGCAATTATGCTAATCTCTGAGCCAGAACAAAATCACCCAATTTAAGCAAACCTTGTCTCTCCCATCTTGACAAACAGGGGTCCTGAAATATCTCTGGCAGCAAAGGGTTCCGCTGTACTGGGATATACCAATTCAATCTACCCAAGCCAAACTTCTTCCGAAGGATCTCCCAGTTTCTATGGGCAGCCCTCAGTAATTTAAATCGAATTTTCTTGTAGTAGCTGGGTTCCACAAACCGTAATAAACAGCTGTTAGACTCTGGACCAATTAATAACTCAGAAATTGTAGGTACACTCTGAGTCAACCTTGCCATACCATCATTATTTCCCAGAAGGATTCTCATGTTTTGGAGAGAAGCAGCTAGATGGTGAAATGTAAAATTCGGGAGAGCCATCCTCCCTCTCTCTGGGCAAAGACAGAAACCTAATCGCCCTTCTAGTCTTCCCGTATGACCATATAAGTCTGGAGGCCAGGGTATCTAAAGAGTAAAACCATGCTTTCTCAAAGTCCAATGGGATGGACCTAAAAAGGTATAAAATCTTAGGTAAAAACACCATCTTAAGTATATTAAACCGACCCACAATTGATAAATGCAAATTATTCCATCTCTCGAAATCCTGCTTGGCTTTACCAAAATAGGTTCAATATTATTTTTAACCAGATGCTGTATTCTTGCAATAATTTTAATACCCAGGTAGACCGCCTGCTCTACCACCCTTGGACCTTGAGTTAAAAATGTTTGATTCGCTACTAGTTGTGTCTTATGTCTATTAAGCGAAAAGCCTGACAATTTACCAATCTCAATAGCCTCCCTCTCCACAATCTGGAGGGTAGTATCTGGGTCGGCCGTAATCACCGCAATATCATCTGCATAGGCCAGGATTTTCGTCTCCAGCCATGGCATACTACATGTACAATAGCTGGATTACCTTTTAGCCTACGAATAAAAGGATTGATATAGATCGCGAACAACAAAGGAGAGCAGGGACACCCCTGCCTAGCTCGTCTCTCAATATTAATTATCCCTGATTGGCTACCCATCATCTGCAAGCAAGCTATAGAATTATAGTAAAGGGCCTGTATTGCTTTTATAAAACGTATCCCCAATCCAAGCCTATCCATAAGTGCCTAAAGATACTTCCACCTGACCCTGTCAAATGCTTTTTCAGCATCCAACAGGGCCACTGACATGGGCTCATTTGCTACCTTGGCCGCATCAAAGAGTGTTATCAAGCGCTGTATTTAATCAGTAGTACTCCTGCCAGGGATAAACCCATGCTGATTGATGGAGACTGATGGAGCGCGATGGTGCTTTTTCAATTGTAGGGGTGCATCATAATCACGGATAGTCCACACCCACATATATTCCTTTGTTCTGATAACATTTGGTTACTAGATGGTATTCAGTAATAACATGTGAAAGCGTAATGATAGAAATGTTTCGTGCCATGTGAAGAAACAGCATGGCATTTGTATTCTGAATAATGTAATCATTAGTAGTTGCTTGCATTTGCTTAACGAGGTTGTTCACATGTAATGCATTTGATTTAAACATGCACTATATTAAAGTTTGCACGTAGAGATGACTAATTGTGCTTAACGTGTAGGATTTCATAATTTGCTTGCAATGAAAAATGTATTTTCTGTGCTTATGTAACATGATGATGTGAAAGGCCTAAATGAAAATGTTCACTTATGTGTATATTCGAGGGGCCTATGTGCCTTACTTATTCTTATGTTGGCTGATTTCTGTAGGCCTGAAATGCATTTTCCCTGCAGGCTCTCGAGTCAGGCTTGTTAGTGAATTTCATGTGCATGATGAGTTTGTTCCGTTCTCACATTTCTGTTGCAGGTGGAGAAAGTCGTCTTTGTTAGTTAGAATGACACCTTTTGTTTTAGGATATAGGCTTGAGGAGGAGAGGATACTTTCGTGCCAGGTACGCTGATAATTGGGAGAGGGTGTTCTTTCTCACTGTAGGAGGCCTGGGGATCAAGGTCATCGAGCCAGGAGCTGGGAGTATTGAAGCCAACTGGAAAATCACCTATGAGAAGTGCCCGGCGAGATGAGGTGATTTGTGGGTGTGTTCTACATTTCTGTGTTTTGTATTAGGGACAGTGCCCCGGGGGTTGAGTCAGGAGAGGTGGTGAGGAGATCGAAGGAAAGAGAGAAGGAGCATCTTAGAACGAGCTCCGTAGCTTTGGCTACCTGACCCATACAACGTGAGTGTACTTCTTAGGAAGTCTTCACGCGCTGACATCTTTTCCTGACTTGCCTGGGGAATGCTAATTAGGGATGTCACGGTAGTGGTAGAGTAGGGACAGACTAATGCTTTTTACTCATCAGCCCCAGATGAAATCTGATCTTGACTTGGGGGCAATCATTGCATGCGTTCTATCTCTGGAACTCGTCATTCTGTTTATGATTCATTGCATAAAACTAGCACATAGGTTTGGATTTGTATTAGTTCCTATGTACTTCTACCACCTCGTCATGAGGTGCTTGTACATCCAGTTGTTTTTGGCTATGTAATAAACTCACTAATTTGAACTTTGGAATCAGCGGTTCTTCAGAGTCATGTTTCTATCTAAAAGTTGACTAGATTGTATAAATGAGTTGTTTCTCTCCTCTACACTTCTCAGCAGGCAACAAAGGTCCATCGGCTCAGGGTTCCGGAGTAAGTTGGTAGTGGGGAACCCGGCCTTATCAGTTGGTAGCAGAAGGACGGTTGCCTCTGCAGTGAGGAGAGAATTTGGAAGTTAGGGAAATTTAGTCATAGAACCCCTAAGAACCCAGAGGATGAAAGCCCAGAGAATTGAGAGCGGAGGATGACGGACGTTGGCGGAAACTGACGGAGAATGACAGTGTGGCAGAAACAGCGGTTCACAGTGGAATGAGTATGAATAGGGATGTGTGTGTTAGATTGCGGTGATGATTTGATTGTGTGATGTCTTGCAGAGTTGAGATGAGAGTGAAGTGATTGTGGTTTCGGGCTGAACGTGAGCGGTCCATGTGATACGATTTGATGATTTTGATGTCAGGCGCGACGAGTGGCCTAAGATCCCGGGATAGATTTGAGGTTTAGAAGACAACGAGTGATGTAATTGTCTGATCAGTTATTGTGGGAGTCATGAAGCGCCATCGACGACCCGTTTGGAGATAGGGAACGTGTGTGAGTGAGCCTGTTAGAATCATGTGGGAAGCTAGTGCACAAGGGCGGACCACAGCGATTTGAGTGGCCAACGCAGGTCGTGGGTCACTGTATGTAAGGGATCGAGAGAATGGATCCTATCGATTTATGTATATGATTGTCCAGTCATTCGTGGGCAGACGGTCTGATATGTAGCTGTCCGGTCGTTTGGTGGACAGGCAGTTACTAGACGTGAGGCAGACAATTACTCGAGACTGTCCGGTCATTTCGTGGACAGACAGTCTGATATGTAACTGTCCGGTCGTTTGGCGGACAAACAGTTGCTGGATTCTATGAGTGAAGTGCGTGAATGTGTAAGGAAGAGATTGTGAAGGAGGGTGAACTGCTGTGTGAGGAAGAAGAGGTGACGTCGGAGTGTGCCGCGCTGCGATAGGTCAGTTGGTGTAACGCCGCACTGGGATTGGTGGATTGTCATCAGGAAGCGGAAACGAAACCTTCTTGTGGGTAAAGGAATTTGATTCAATCATGTGATGTTTTAGGGTGTTGAGACCTTTGTAGGGGAGATAGGGGAGTAGTAACTCAAATGGGTGAGGAAGCACCACCCGCGGATACACCAGCACATACATGGCCACGAATCTAGGACTTCATACCATAGTTTGGCTTAAAAATTGGCATATGATTACTGAAAAAGAGGGATATTTGGCTTTTCCACGTTATGGTTCATTTAGATTAGATGTGCTGTATCAGTTAAGGGAAGTGATGACTTCATTGCGACCTCCACCTAGACCAACACAGTTTGAGGCATTAGGTCATGGAAGAGGGAAGCCCATAGATCCCAAGACAGGGATTGACGTTGGTACCTTAAAGAAAACTACTGCATGTCACTTTTGTTACAAGATCGGGCACTGGAAGCGCGAGTGCCGATTAAACCCCGCTAATCAGATTCAAGACGAGGAAATAGTACAGACACCTGAGGTTGTCAATACAACGACTAGGCCCAGATCTGTACATGGAGGAGGTTTGAGTCCACAAGTGCAGGATCCCCAACCTCCGAGAATCCCTCAAGGAAATCGGACGTACCAACAGATACCACTCATAGAGACTTTCGATGACTTTGATTCAGACCCGTTGCAATGACGGTGCCTGAGGGGGGGGAAGACTATACCCTTGGAGCAGTCTTGGAGGTAGACCAGAGAGGACCGTACGTGGATGCAGACGTTGACGGTCATCCCATCACCTTTTTGATTGATACTGGTGCTATCCGTTCTACTGTGAGATCCGCAGTAGCCCCAAACCTACCCCTCTCGGGACAATCGATCCAAGTTGTAGGAGTTGCTAATAAGAGAATGACGAATCCGTTGACCGATGAGATACCTGTGAGAATAGGAAACTTCCATGATCAACACCAATTTGTGGTGTGTGATTCAAGTCTGATCTGCTTGTTAGGTCGTGATCTTTTGTGTAAGTTGAATTGTACCATCTATTGCATGCCCAAAGGAGTGGAGTTGCAGACCAATGATGATGATCTTGCGTTCAAACTGGCTAACCAGAACTTTTGTACATAGATGTATCCCGTATTGACATTTGAAGAACTACCACTCGATTTGAGAGACTCAGTCTCTTTGGATGTATGGGATTTTACGGGAAAAGAGATAGGGTTGATCAAAGGGGCTGGAACATTGTGTGTTAACGTGGTGTCGTATCCCACAAGGGTATACAGAGAGCCCATCGATTTTCAATCAGATTTTGAAGAAGAATCTTGAGAGTCTGGTACTGCTACAGAATTCAGTCCTCGTGCAGTACATTGATGACCTCTTGATTGCGTCCGAGACAGAAGACGCTTGCAGGATCGATACTGTTGCCTTGTTAAACCACCTGGCGGAGAATGGACACAAGGTGTCCCCGAGCAAGCTACAGTATTGTTTGACTGAGGTTCAGTATTTGGGTCATCGCATTGAGAAAGGCAAGAGGAAGGTATTACCAGACCGCATTGAGGCGATCATGAACATGACTGCGCCTACCACACAAAAGGAAGTCAGAATGTTTTTGGGGATGGTTAGGTACTGTCAGCAGTGGATTCCCAACTTTTCGCTGAAGGCGAAACCTCTACAGAGGTTGACACATAAGGATGTGAGTGATCCGGTACCATGGGATAACGACTGTTTGGTCGCCTTCTTGGAGCTGAGAGAAAGCCTTTGTCGCGCTCTGGCTCTAGGAATGCCCGATTACAACAAATCCTTCTCACTGTTTTACTGTGAGAGAGAGGGTTGCGCACTGTCAGTACTCACACAGACTCATGGAGGTGTCCGTAGACCAGTTGCCTACTTCTCAGCTACCTTAGACCCGGTAGCTTCAGCCTTGCTGGGATTTCTCAAATCTGTTGCTGCAACCGGTGTCAGCATTGAAAGGTGTGAAAGTATTGTGATGGGTCATCCTCTTACTGTTTATGTTCCACACTCAGTTGAGCTTCTGATGACGACAACCAAGACACAGCATTTGACAAATTACAGACTCACACGCTATGAGCAAGTCATACTTGCCTCAGAGAATGTGACTCTGAAAAGATGTTCTGTACTGAATCCTGCTACTCTGATGCCTCTTCCAAATGTTTATGGTGAAGATTGTGAGGCCCATAACTGTCTTGATGTGACTGAACTTTGCACCAAACCAAGACCTGACATTGTTGATGAACCTCTACCTGAGCCCGATGAAATTTTCTTCGTAGATGGTTCATGTTTAAGGGACAATGTAGGTCACCTGAGAGCAGCATTTGCTGTATATACTATTTCTGGAGTTGTGGAAGCTGCTTGCTTATAAGGAGTATATTACGCACAAGTGGCTGAAATCATTGCATTGACACGTGCCTGCTTGGTTGCTGATCAAATCCGAGTCACCATCTACACCGATAGTCAGTATGTGTTCGGTGTGGTTCATGACTTCGGACAGCTATGGTCACAGAGGGGGTTCCTAACGTCATCAGGATCTCCCATTAGAAATGGGGAGTACGTAAGGCAGCTGTTGGAAGCCTTGCAGCGTCCAAGGGAAATAGCTGTGGTGAAGTGTGGGGCTCATGGCAAGGGAAATGACTTTGTGACCCTAGGTAACAGGTACGTGGATGAAGTCGCACGTTTTTGTGCCGAACAAGGGTGCATTTTCATGGGAAAATACACTGGAGAGAGCATAGAGAGAACCGAGCTCAGCATGATGTTAGCCATAGCAGACACTTGGGACGGCCTCAAGCGCCTACAGGGAGAAGTGTCAGGACAGGAAGAAGCTGGTTGGATTTAAACAGGTTGTGAGAAGAGAGATGATGGTATTTGGGTTTCAGCTGATGGTCGAACAGTATTGCCAGATGATTAACTGAGCTTTATGGCAAGGCAGATTCATGGAGCAGTTCACATTGGAAGGGATGCAATGGTGCGAGTGTTTAGACAGACGTGGTTTAATCCACGGTTTCGTGCTTTCGCTGAAGCGGTGTGCCACATATGTGTTATGTGTCAACAAATGAATGCTGGAAAAAAAACTGTGGTTGCACTGAGTCACATTGGGAGTTCTGGGGGACCCTTCAATAGGATCCAGCTTGATTTCATTGAAATGCCCAGGTACAATGGGTTGAGGTACATTCTGGTTGTGGTGTGTGTCTTCTCACGCATGGGTGGAAGCTTACCTGACAAGAAGGTGTGATAGTCTCACAGTAGCAAAGTTATTGCTTATGGAGCTTATACCTCGGTTCGGTTTTCCAACCTCATTGGAGTCGGATGGAGGAACACACATCCATAGTGAGATTATGAAGCTGCTTTGCACTGCCTTACAAGTTGATCAGAGACTGCATTGTAGCTACAGGCCTGAGGCATCTGGAATTGTGGAACAGATAAATGGAACTCTCAAGATGCGAATGGCAAAAGTGTGTTCATCCATGTCTCTGAAATGGCCTGATGCCTTGCCCTTGGTGTTGATGAGTATTCGTAGTATTCCCGATAGAAGAACAGGTCTCTCGCCTCACGAGATCTTGATGGGGAGGGCAATGCATTTGCCAGCAGTGCCGTCTACAGCCTTGATAAACCTCCCAGATGATTTGATCCTTGATTGTTGCAAAGGACTGGCTGACGTAGTCCGTTCTGTGTCTCACCAGGTTGAAGCGGCGGCTGCCCCGACCTCGAAGGACCTGTGTCATGACATGTGTCCGGGTGACTGGGTGCTCGTTCACAAGCATGTGAGGAAGAGTTGCCTTGATGCCCGTTGGAGAGGTGCATATCAAGTGATTCTGGTGACAAATACAGCTGTGAAGTGCGGAGGCTTGCCCAACTGGATTTACCCCTCCCATACCCGCAGAGTTTCAGGACCCTCGGAAGAAACAGCTCCTCTCCCAGAAGAAAATCCAGCTGTGGTTGTGAGACCACAGGAGGGGACAAGCCAAGCTGTGAGGGTTGCTGACAGAGCTGGCTGCCCACCAGAGCAAGCTGAGGGGCGTCACGCTACACAAGGCCCAGGTATTGACTCTGAGGGAGACGGTAATGTTGCGAGTGGTATAGAGTCAGACTCAGCTGAAAGAACTGGTGCGCAAGGTGGTCGGTGCAGAGAAGAAGAGCAGAGCTTGCAGAGGAGTCGTGGCCTGGGAGACAAAGGAGGTTAAACTTGAGATTGGCATCTGAAAGAGATCTTGATCCTGTGTCTGAGACATCTGAATCTGAGCTGAGCGACACTGAACAAGCACAAGAGAGCCCGAGAAGGTCGAGCAGAGCAAGAGTGCCTTGTCAGAGATACGCTGCCCCAGAGTGGACTTATCTGGTCACTGATGCCGGGAGCAGTGGGGACCGGGAGACTGAAGTCTTCACGGGTGGTCAGCAGAACCCCAGAACTGAAAATTGATATCGAACTGATAGTCCCTGGACTGGAAATAGAGGTGGTGTTGATGGTGACAGTGCCAAAACCTCCAATCTTAAGCAGAGTGCGAGTTTTGGTTCTGCGAGATTCGTCCTTTCCAACTTTTGGATATCAGCCACCGGCTCATTAAATTGCAGCTGTTCGTCTTGAGATTTTGCAACGTGTCATCATTGAAATTGGTTCTGAGCTTATAAGCGACTGTTGATTGAACTGTGAGCTGTAAATAAGTCTGCTTTTAGAAGAAGATAACCTAGGCCCAAGTGGAAAAAGAATACATTTAGGGAATTTCCAAAGAAGAAGAAAGAGGGCTAAGGAAGTCTTTTTGAACTCTGTAAATAAAAGCGCAACAAACTGTGAATCGATTTCTAAGACTTCAACAAACTGTGTGCGAACTAGTTGAGCAGCAATCCGAGGCAGAGAAAGAGACTTTGTGTTAATCCTCTTGTTGTGCTAAACCGACAATTTGAAAATGGAGTCTGGAAATTCGAACCGTAGATCTAAGTGCGTGCTGGTACACTCATAGTAGGAGTGATAATGGTGATAGCGGTAGTCATTATTGTGTCTGTAAAAATTTCACATGATGCAGAAGAAGGGGTGGGAGTACAAAGGACAACCACACCTGTTACTTCTAGCACAAAAGAGGGTATCGTAGGAGCTGAAAAAGCTATGCTAGATCAGAATAGTCGCATGTTACACGTAGATTTATCTAAGGGTGATTACACACTTAATGCTTATGCAAAGCTGCTATATGAGTATGTGAGCACGATGGATGTGAGAGATTGTTATGTGTGTATGCAGTTGCCTGCATCTGTGGAGGAGGGTATTTGTTATCATCACCTTCCTTTGACATATGGCATCACATGTCGTTTATTGCTTAGTATGTTTTACGGTAGGGGGCATTATGAGTACTATTTCTCAAACTATGACGTAGTGCTTTCAGAAATTCCGGCCTATAAGCACTTGAACAAGTACGATTATTACAAACAAGAAGATAGAATGGGAAAGTATTTCATACCTACTGTTGCATTAGATACAGTGTATGCACATCGTCATAATCTGACATGAATATCAACAAACATAGAGAAGAAATTTATAGATCAAGTAGAAGATAGACATAGACAACTTGTGGCAAAATCTGATAGTAGAGGAGGAAAGGTTGAATGGACCCAGGAAGAGTTGTCCCATAAAGTAAGGGGGAGATCTGGGCCAATAGCTTTAGATTTTGAGCAGAGGGGAAAGCTTTGTATCCGGCAGGTACAGACGTACTATGATAAGGTCCCTGTGGGAGAGAATGTGTGTGATCACATTTTCACAATCGAGGCCACTGCGAAGAAGTTCTTGCAAGATGCAGTGCAAGTTGTGCCAAATGTATATTTTGTTTGTGGGAGAAATGCCTATGTGAGATTGCCACTGAATTGGTATGGTACATGTTACATGGCTGTTGTGTTCCCCAAGATATACCATGTAGCGGATTTGTGGCCTTTGGAAGGTGCATTACATCATAGAGAGAAGCGAGGTGCAAGCGCAGGAGAAATTGTTGAAGATGTATTTGGAGCAATGATACCCAGTATGGGAGTGATCCTGGATGATGTGAAGATTAGACAGTTGTCAACTATTGTGGATAAGCTGTCAGCAAATACAGCTCAGTCATTGCTACTTGTGGATGGAGAGATGGTGTCGATAAGGGCTATGGTGATGCAGAACCGTCTTGCTCTTGATGTCCTGTTAGCAAAAGAGGGCATAGTCTGTAAAGTATTGAAGGTTCAACAGTGCTGTACTTATATACCTGATAACAGCAAAGATCTGAGAAAGTATATAAGTAACATCACTGAGATTCACCATGAGGTGCATGATTTGGCCACAGAGGGCATTTGGGACAAGGTTGGAAAAGGTTTTGGAAAGATCGGAAGTTGGATTTCCAACCTTGGAAAGAGAATCCTTGGCTATATCTTGAAGTCCATCATCATTGTGGTGGTTTGTGTGATCATTCTGTTGGGACTAGTAAAGGCTTACAAATGGCATAAGGCAGGTCAAGCTGAGAGATCTCTTAGGGAGCATGAGAGGAGAATGGAGAGACTGCGGGACAGTCACTATGAGAATCTCAAGAGCCTAGAGACTGGCTACAACTTCTGTTTAGGTCGGTTCTCTCTCCAGGGAGTTGTGATTTATTGTGATGACACTTGTCATCAGAGGGGGGGACTGATGGAGCGTGATGGTGCTTTTTTCAATTGTAGGGGTGCATCATAATCACGGATAGTCCGCACCCACATATATTCCTTTGTTGTGATAACATTTGGTTACTAGATGGTATTCAGTAATAACATGTGAAAGTGTAATGATAGAAATGTTTTGTGCCATGTGAAGAAACAGCATGGCATTTGTATTCTGAATAATGTAATCATTAGTAGTTGCTTGCATTTGCTTAACGAGGTTGTTCACATGTAATGTAATGCATTTGATTTAAACATGCACTATATTAAAGTTGCACGTAGAGATGACTAATTGTGCTTAACGTGTAGGATTTCATCATTTGCTTGCAATGAAAAATTTATTTTCTGTGCTTATGTAACATGATGATGTGAAAGGCCTAAATGAAAATGTTCACTTATGTGTATATTCGAGGGGCCTATGTGCCTTACTTATTCTTATGTTGGCCGATTTCTGTAGGCCTGAAATGCATTTTCCCCTGGAGGCTCTCGAGTCAGGCTTGTTAGTGAATTTCATGTGCATGATGAGTTTGTTCTGTTCTCACATTTCTGTTGCAGGTGGAGAAAGTCGTCTTTGTTAATTAGAATAATGCCTTTTGTTTTAGGAGTTAGGCTTGAGGAGGAGAGGATACTTTTGTGCGAGGAACGCTGATAATTGGGAGACAGTGTTCTTTCTCACTGAAGGAGGTCTGGGAATAAAGGTCATCGAGCCAGGAGCTGAGAGTATTGAAGCCAACTGGAAAATCACCTATGATAAGTGCCCAGCGAGATGAGGTGATTTGTGGGCTTGTTCTACATTTCTGTGTTTGTATTAGGGACAGTGCCCCGGGGGTTGAGGCAGGAGAGGTGGTGAGGAGATCGAAGGAAAGAGAGAAGGAGCATCTTAGAACGAGCTCCGTAGCTTTGGCTACCTGACCCATACGACGTGAGTGTACTTCTTAGGAAGTCTTCACGCGCTGTCACCTTTTCCTGACTTGCCTGGGGAATGGTAAGTAGGGATAGCACGGTAGTGGTACAGTAGGGACAGACTAATGCTTTTTACTCATCAGCCCCAGATCAAATCTGATCTTGATGTGGGGGCAATCATTGCCTGCATTCTATTTCTGGAACTCGTCATTCTGTTTATGATTCATCACATAAAACTAGCCCGTAGGTTTGGATTTGCATTAGTTCCTATGTACTTCTACCACCTCGTCATGAGGTGCTTGTACATCCAGTTGTTTTTGGCTTTGAAATAAACTCACTAATTTGAGCTTTGGAATCAGCGGATCTTCAGAGTCATTTTTCTATCTAAAGGTTGACTAGATTGTATAAATGAGTTGTTTCTCTCCTATACACTTCTCATCAGGCAACAAAGGTCCATCGGCCAAGGGTTCCAGAGTAAGTTGGTAGTGGGGAACCCTGCCTTATCAATACCACTTTAGCAATAATATGACTCAGCCGAGTAGCCAGGATCTTAGAATAAACCTTTGCATCACTGTTCATTAAAGTTATAGGCCGATATGATCCTGGGTCATTGGGGATCTTACCCTTCTTTTAAAAAAAACATGATATTGGCAATAGACCAGGGATCAGGGCACTGCCACCCCTCTGTACCTGCGCAAAAAGTTCCAACATTTCAGAAAGACTGAACCAAGCACTTTATAAAATTCTAGTGGAATCTGATCTGTCCCACATGCTTTTCCAGAGGGTAATTCTTTCAAAGATGCTTGAAGATCCTCAGCAGTAAAGTTTGCCCCCAACATATCCTGATCCTCTTGAGAAATTCTCTCAATGGGCATCAAGGCCACTTTCTGATCCATCCCCTGACGATGAGGATGTGCAGGGTCTAAAGCTGTGATGAACATCTGAGATCCTGGCAAAGAAGCCACGGCATCCTCAGCGATCGGTCACCCATTAAAAAAAAAGTAGTCCCTAAACAATGGATTAAAATGACTGCTGTGTATCTTTGGCAGTAGTTGGCCGCTGCTCTCATGGCAGGGCCAAAGTCGGGAAGAGGCATGACGCATGTATGCCATGACCAATGAGGAGAAGGAATAACAGAGCGACTTGGGAGCCAGCAAGTGGCAAGCCTATGGGCAGGCTGAAGCCAACTACAGCAGATACAGCCTGTGGCATAACACAGGCCCCCACAGCCCCCGCGGTGCCAGGGGCCCCCCGAGCTGCAGGGGACCCCCTCAGCACAGTACTCTGGCCTGAAAACTCCTGATTAAATCTGGAGTCGGGCCCCTCCATGTACCTTGCAGGGGGCCCCCTCAGGTTTCATTACGCCATTGGATACAGCATGTCTCGGTTCGAGACAGCGCATGAGCCTCGTCTAGAGCCGAGACCTTGTTAGAAAAATGAATCTGACCTTGTGTAACGTAATCCGGTCCCCATGTAAAGCACTCCAATGCTCTCAGGTCAAATTCGTGCTATATAAAACTGCAAAATAAAACCTACATGCCGATCCCCTAAACACCAAAACGTCCCTTCTTTATACTCCCGCTAGCCATTCTGCTTCCATCACCGCGTCCCATTTCTCTTTAAAAACATCACAGTCATGATACTCTAATAACACTCCTCAAAGCTCCATCACATCTATCTTACCTCGCGCTGGTTCTGCCCACCAAACCGCACAACTGGCAGCTTTCCCTTGTAGTCTCCAACTAAACTAATTCCTGATATTATTATTTTCTAGAGGTAGGAGAGCCACCAAATGGACAGGGAGAGCACTGCCAAGGGTCTGGCTCGGATATTAGAGCCCATGCACAAGCCGAGCCCTGAAAATATTTGCTGTGCAAATCATACAACAAACATCACATAAAATATGGTAAAGGTTCTTCAAAATTCAAATAAGAGCATTTATTTAATATGGAAGCTTTAACATTAATAAGTCACAATATAGCAGTGCACTGAGAAGTACGTAATAAAAGTTACAGCTTTCTACAACTGGTAGTCTGAACTCACATATTAGAAAGTGCTTTCATATCCACAGTATTTCTGGTGAAAAATCATTGCGTGGTTTACAAGCATACAGCCCGCCAAAAGGTGGCGCTGTTGTGCTGCCGGCTTGGGTGGACTTCTCCTGAGCTCTACACCTCAAAACTGTTCTGTTCAGAAGTGCTGTGCGTGCCAATATATAATTTCGTGCCTGCCACTAATGATTTTGCAAATTATGAACTGCTCACCACCTAATCTGTCGATGGATACTTCTTCTGACAGCCCGACAGCCTAGGAGCGCACTATGGCTTATCGCCCTTTAACCAGCTCCTTCCCTGACCGAGGGGCACGGGTGTAGGGTGCAGCACGAGAGATGTGTAGGGTGTCATGCACTAAGTGGAATTTTCTTAAATCTGTTTAGTTATTGTTGACTTTCTGCTTTGTGCAGGATTCAAGGAGCACATCTTGAGAAGGATTATCCAAGGCAGATGTCTTCCGTGGTGGTTCTGAACAGTGAACAAAGCAGTGATCTCACTGTTGTGTCAGGCCTTGCTTGCCTGATAGTTCCGGCACATATCTAAGCGCACCATTACCCTGGGCCACGTAGCGTAAGCTGAAATAATTACGCGCACACACTTTGGTTGAATGTTCACTGCGTGCTCGCGTAGATCGGGAATGAATCCCCGCCCCGCGGGCACAACTATCTATTTTTCCCTGCCCACAGAAAGTGGGCCAAACCACAAAGTACACACGCCGCCGGGGTGGGCCTTCACACACTCCCCAGCAATTGCTAAACAATGCGCTCACCTTTCGGCAACTATCGCGATGAGCGTTATAACATTCCTCCCCAAAAATAAACATGAAGAACTTTAAGGCAAACATTATTCTTAGACAGTAGGATCATAACCAACCCAGCCACTGGCACACAGTCATCATCCAGCATCCTGGACCGCAGTCTCTCCAAATACTTAGCTAGCAATGGGAATTTCGCAGTCGACTAGACGGCTCCGGATTTCATCTCAGCCTATACTGGGTCCGGCACTCCCGGCTGTCATTGTTGTCCTCAACAGGGCTCACAGGCCCTGCCGCTGGGCATTGGCTCACCTCCTGGCTTCCAGGAGGGATGTCCGTACAGCCAGATCCACCAGTCTCGAAGTCCACTTCAGACCATTCATCCCGATCTCTCCCATTGCTGCTTCCATCCGGGCTGTCTGTTGGGAGAAACCAGGACACCTATGAAAATTCTTGAATGCCGACACGTTCCTCGTGACCAGTTCTAGGCCCTTGCGTGTCGTGACTTGGGTGCCACGAATGTGGGTGATACACCAGGGTTCTCTTTCAAACGGTAGCCTGAACTTACTGCCAGGATGTCTGTCGTTGACCAAAACCAGGTCACCCACTTTGAGACGTGACACACTCGCTCGGCGCTGCCGGCTGACTTGATCATTGGACCGCTTCCTCCTGTTCTCCACTGCTTGTTCATCAACACTCTCGGGAGCCCATTGGGGGTGGTGTGGGATGGAGTCACTCACCACTCGTCCCATTGACAGATGTCCGGGGGCGCGGCCGGTGGTGGCATGAGGAGTCTGTCGGTAGTCCCTGAAAAAAGAGTATATGGACTGTTCCAAAGTGTCACCATTGACTACGGTTATTCGGAGTACCTTGTTTAGAGTTCTCATGAAGCGCTCAGCTTCTCCATTCACCTGCGGCCATTTTGGCGTGTTCTTTTTGTGAACGATTCCTAGGGATGCCAGATACAATGCGAACTCCTGCCCCTGGAAGGGAGGACCATTGTCCGTCCTTAAATCCTTGATGAGCCCATGGGTCGCCCATACTTTCTCCGTCTTGGGTATTACTTTCCAAGCACCCAGTGACGTCAGTACTTCCACTTCGGGATATTTGGAGTAGTCATCTATCACTACTAAGGAGTGTCTTCCATCTGGAAGACTCCCAAAATCCATGCTGGCACTGATCCATGGCCATTGGGCCGCTTTTCTGTCTCAATCGGTGCAGGAGGACTTGGTTCCCCGGTCGCCTGACACCATGGACATGATCTCACTGCCTCCTCTACCTTCTCGTCCATGACGGGGAACCAGACTTTGGTTCTGAGATTACTCTTGGTTTTTACCATTCCCTGATGCCTGGCATGGGCCAGCCGGATCACTCGGTCCACTAAAATTGTCGGAATGACTAACCGATGACCTCGAAGTAGGCATCCATTAGGATCCACGCTTAGTTCTTGCCTCACCTGGTACAGGCTCTCAATCACTCGCCTCGCCTCAGGGGTGAGAATCGCCCCTTGACTTTTGAGGAGGTGCCACTGGTTAGTTTTTACAGCTTTGAGTGTTTTCTGCAGACATTCATCTTGACTGGTCGATTGGCACAATTCTCCCAGAGATATCGGTAGCGGGTGAGATCTGTCAGCGACATACCGGACATACTCCTCAGTTTCCTCCGCATCCTCCATTCCACTGATTGTGGCCGCTCGGGGATGACGTGACAGGTAGTCAGCTGGATTACTAGTTCCAGGGTGGTACTCAATCTTGCAATTATATTCCTGCAACTGAAGCATCCATTTTTCGATGCGAGGTGGAGGCTTTGATGCCGTGCTGGTTAAAAACGGAACTAGGGGCTTGTGGTCCGTGGTGACAAGGAATGGTTTACCATACACATACAAGTGGAAGTGGCGGCACCCCTAATGCACTACTATCACCTCTTTCTCTATTTGCGAATACCTTTGTTCCGTGGCCGTCAATGATCTGCTTGCAAATGCCACTGGAGACCACTCATCCTCGTCTCGGAGCCTTTGCAACGGGACCGCTCCTAGTCCCTTTGGGCCTGCATCCACAGCAATTTGCGTGTGCTGTTGCGGATCAAAGTACCTCAGCGTGGTGGAGCTGGAGAGTGCATCCTTCGTGGCCTGGAACGCCGCATCCTGTTCAGGGTCCCACGACCAAGGATTTGAGGCTTTGGTAAGTTCTCTTAAGGGTGTTGTCAGCGAGGAGAGGTCTCTGATGAATCCACCGCAGTAGTTGACCATCCCCAAGAAGCTGCGCATTTCCGTTACATTGGTGGGAGCTGGAGCTTCTTTGATATCTCTCACTTTTTCAGGATCAGGAGCAACTCCTTCCACAGAAAAGATGTATCCGAAGAACTGTAAGCTCTGTTGGAGGAATTCACATTTATCCCTATGTAGGGTAAGCCCGAAGTCTTGTATTCGTTGGAGAACCTGTTTCAGCCGGGTTTTGTGTTCTTGTATCGACTTCGCATGGACAAGAATATCATCACTGACATTCATTACCCCTGGGAGATCAGCAAGAAGTTCTTTGATGGTGTTCTGGAACACCTCAGCTGCGCTGGATATTCCAAAACTCAGCCTCCGGTAGCGTCGCAATCCACATGCGTGTAAAATGTTGTGATGTATTGGGACTGTTCATCTAGGACCAACTGATGGTATCCAGCCCTGAGATCAAGCTTTGAGAACCAGCTGGCTCAGCTTAGCTCACCAATTAGATCATCAATGGTCGGAGTTAGGTGTCGTTCCCTTTTGATCACTGCGTTTGGAAGTCGCATATCTACACAGATCCTTTCCTCTCCCGGTTGCTTGGGCTTTCTCGCAACCACAATGGGGGATACCCACGGAGTCGGACCTTTCACCTTCTCTATTATCCCTGCCTCTTCCAGTTTGTTCAGTTCTTTTTCGACCAGGGGTCTCAGATGAAAGGTGACTCGCCGGTGTCGAAGAGCTACTGGTTGTACTGAGGGATCGATGTGTAGATGTATCTGCTTTTCTTGCAGGCATCCATTGCCAGTGTACACCTTTGGGAACTCCTCCAGTATTTGATTTATCCCTTCTTGATGTATCCCAAAAGCGAAGGTGACTATGCCCAGGGCCTCTGCCGACTTGCATTCGAGCAGCATCCCATGCCCCTCCTCCGTCACATACACCAGGGCTTCTACCTCTTGTTGGTCACAGGCGATGGCGGTCTTGAACTTGCCCCTGATTGCTAACGGCTTGGCCTGACCATATGCAAAGACCTTTACTTTGGCTGGGACCAGTTTTGGAGGGGACGTCATCTTCTTATAGGCGTCATGGGACATGATGTTTATGGTGGCTCCTGTGTCTATTATTGCTGTTGAGGAGTGTCCTCCCACTAAAACATGGCACTGTGGTAACCGACTTTGTGTTTGGGAAGCTGACCCTACTGTGAACACTGAGTGGACCGTGTGTTCTTCCCGGTCCTCATCGTCCATGTCACTGCTTCTTTTCTGAGCTTCCGGGATCAGGTTGATATTAGCCTTCATGGCTAGTCCTTTGTTGGATCAACACACCTTCATGAAGTGGTTAATTTTTCTGCATGCCATGCACTTTTTGCCCCTTGCTGGCTCCGAAGGTCGATGGGAGGGTCCCCCGCAATATCCGCATGTTCGTAGCCTTGGGCTTCTTGCTCGACTTGACGACGCCATGGCATGTGGGGTAACTGCATTGACCGGCTCGGTCTTGATGGGGTTTTGAAGAGCGGCCTCCATGTGTGCTGCCCTTGCTTTTGAGAGCTCTTTCGTTCTCTCCAGGGTAAGTATATCTGCCAACGGCTTCCCCGACTCTTCTAGATTCGCTCTCTTAGCTTTGCCGAGGCGCATCCTTGGATAATCTGGCCCCTGACCTCCTCCGTCTCATCTTGAAACCCACAGGAGCTTGCTAATTCTTTTAGGCGTGCATTTAACACACAGTGGCGGAACGAAAATTGAGGGGGCCCCCCCTGCAAGGTATGTGGAGGGGCCCCCTCCGGGCACAATCAGGAGCTCTCCGGCCGGAGTACTCTGCCGAGGGGGCCCCCTGGAGCTTGGGGGCCCCTCCGCACCGCGGGGGCTGCGGTGGCCTGGGTTACGCCCCTGGGAACACATCCAGTGACTCTTCAGGTTGCTGCCGTGCTTGCCTACATACAAATCGTTCATAATCTTGATTTGCCATTGGCTCGAAGTGAGCATTGAGGGCCGTAATGAGTGTGAGGTGAGTCTTTGGTGCTGCCTCCGCCACCATCTTGGATATATTGTAGACATCTCTCCCTCCCAGATGCAGTAACATGGCACGCTTCTGCGCATTGTCCACTTTTGCAGCCTCAAAGAAGAGAAGCACTCTCTCCAACCATTCCCTCCACCTCAGGGCTTGCGCATACGGGGCCCCCTCAACCACAAATGGCTCTATCGCAGGAATGTGGGCCATGATGACCACTCCGACGTCGTCGTCACACCAACCTCAGTCAGGTGAAATAGCAGTGGAGCAGTAATGTGGGGCCTGTGGATCTAGCTCCTTTTATGAATGCTCTGTCCCATAAACCACAGCGCTATGCCACTTACAGTTGCTTGCGAATTGCCAGCATCCCATGGATGACGTCATGCAGGCTGGAGCACCTCGCACCCCTCTTCTTGCCGGTGCGTGTTATACTGCCAGCCGGGGCCTGGTACCATCGGACACGGCCTGTTCTCTGCCACGCGCAAATCAGTGTCAGCCGCTGCATGTATTAGGCACCCGGTAGCCCCAGAGGCGTGGTCGCGTCGCAGCACGAGCACCGCACACTTGAGACGAAGTGCGCCGCTGCCGCGGTATCCCACGTGGGTCGGGCCGCCCTCGTCGCCAATGTTGTGTCGGGCCTTGCTTGCCTGATAGTACCGGCACACATCTAGGCTGCCGTCATTGGCGGCGCACCGTTACCCTGGGCCACATGGTGTAAGCCGAAATAATTACACGCACACACTTTGGTTGTTCACTGTGTGCTCGCATAGCCCGGAAATGAATCCCCGCCCCGCGAGTACGACTATTTATTTTTCCCCGCTAACAGAACGTGGGCCAAACCACAAAGTACACATGCCTCCGGGGTGGGCCTTCACACACCCCACAGCAATTGCTAAACAATGCGCTCACCTTTCAGCAACTATCGCGATGAGCGATATAACACTCACGAGTATCTTTAAGAAGAAAGTGATTGTGCCACAGGGGCCAGAACAGGGCCTGTACTTCATCAATGACCTTTATACTGGTGAAACAGACAAGAAAGGGGGCTGTTGCTCAGAATATAAGCTGTTAAAAGTTCAGAAAGAAACCAATCAGACCCTGTTATAGACGTTCGGGGAGATGATAAACAAGGGTGGGGTCCTGGCAGAGGGCGGAAGCATTATTTTCTACACCACCAACTCGCCCTGCACCCACAAATGCTTCGGAGACGATGCTGAATTGGACATCATATCACCCCATATCAACCAAGCGCCCTTTGTTAGCTGGCAAACAAAGGAAACATTGACTTTTATTTCGTGTACTTAAGGTCATATGCACCAAAAGAATATCTAAGGTTGCTGGTGCTTGCTGAACGAATGAAGAAGTACGACTCGATGCAGAAGCGCACCCGGGCAGGCTTCGAGGAGCTAGCAACAAGCAAGGTCGGCTGGAACATTGTGCGGTGTGACCCGTTCACCAATACGCTTATAGTAGGCAGTGAGAAAAATGATTACGCTTCTAACTGGCCTGACCCAAGCAAAATTAAGTCAGAATAAAAACGTGACACCCCCGGGAAGTTTCGTCACTGACACACTCTCCCCTCCGCGGCTCAATGCACGTCTCAGGTAGAGCCCCTCCGGCCCTACCCTGCGCAAAATGTGCCCGAATCTGTGTCAACGTGAAAAACAATTACAGAACAGTGTGAAGAACGTTGTGTCCAACAACCTGAAAATATGCAGAAATTGTATATTACTGTGTTTGAGTTTTGCATATAATCATACACTGTTTATTACAATATGTTTCAGTTTTGAAAATGTGCAGACACTGCATACTGATACGTTTCAATTTGCTGACAGAGATAAACATTCTAAAATGATCTGGGTTCACTGTGTACATCGCCTTTCTTTACACTACTGCACGTTTCTGTGGCACTTACCTATTCTTGCTCTGTGCCGCCGGTGTGATCCTGGACATTTGGCTATTAGGGCCTGGTCAGGATTCGTCCACATGAATAAGGTGCAAATTATCAACCCACAAATTTGCAATGTTGCGGGGTGTGCAAATTCGTAGGTGCGAAATGTGCACCGAATTACAGTTTGCGCATCCATGAGTTGGAGACTTGGCTCAATTTGCGCTTGACTGCAACACCTACAATTATATCTGTGCCCAGATTGTAATCCTGTTCTGGGCGCCCAAAACATGATCAGTAGCTCCTTCGCGATCAGGGTCCTGCGAATGTTAGGAATGCTGGTGGTTGGCCTGGGGTAGGAGAGGGAACGCACCTGCCCTGCCTCACATCTGTCCTGGGTTCCTTGTTTCAATCAGTGCTTAATTTGTACCGGTGCTTGCCGGTGCTTTGTACCAGCTCTTATTTTTAAACACACCTGTTAATGAGACTACACCATGTGGTGGCACACTCAGCCTATTTGTTTAGCACAGCATGAATGTTTAGTGATTCAGTATATTAAAAATGATAAAGCTCGCACTTGCGGCCATCCCTACAGCTTGGGGTGACCATTCTCCAAAGTGCCATTCGGCAGCAGTGGTTGAAGCTGTGGGAATGCAAGCTGCAGTAGAATATCTAGGGCCCTGGCACTTATATTTTTGCAGATTAAGCACTGGGTTCAATGCTGTGTCAAGGCCCTTGTAGCTGAACGTGGCATGTAGTTTTTTTTCTAACTTCACAGGATCTCCTCCACACACACCTGTAGCTAGGCTTTGCCCCCATCTTGTCTAACTAGATCAAACGAAGACTTGGCCCAGCAGCTCCACCTACATCAGGCAGAGGTGTACACACAACTACTGACGTTCAGCAGCTCTTCCTTAAAGATTCGAAACAGGAGCCCCCTTGGCTCTTACAAGGACATGACTTGCATGACATTAGCCACTCTTTCGCCTACATGATCTTTCGTATCCCGCTTATCCAGGACTGAGTAGAGTGTCAGTAACTTTTATGGAGGTACAGGGATCACATTTATCCAACTTGCAACCCAATCAGTCAATCAATCAGGGTTGGTAAAGCGTAGCTACTTACCCGCGAGGGTCTCAAGGCTCTAGTGGGGAGGGGGAGCAGCTCCGTTGAGTGCTGGGCTCATCCGAAGAGCCAAGTCTTGAGGGCCTTCCTGAACTGGAGCACTGTAGGGACTTGCGGAGGTGGAGGGGAGGTCGTTCCAGGCCTTAGCTGTGAGGTAGGAGAAGGACTTTCCTCTCGTTCTGGTCTTGTAGATGCATGGGACGGTGGCCAGAGAGAGGTTAGCCGACCGGAGGTGTCTCTTGGGTGCATGGAAAGAGAGGCGGTTGTTAAGGTATGCTGGTCCGATGTTCTGGAGGGCCTTGTATATGTGAGTGAGGAGCTTGAAGGCTATTCTTATTTCGATGGGGAGGCAGTGGAGATGGCGGAGGTGATGGGTGATGCGGTTGTGAGGGGGATGTCTAGGATTATTCTGGCTGTGGCGTTCTGTACGGTCTGGAGTTTGCAAAGTAGTTCCTTGTTGATTCTGGTGTAGAGAGCGTTGCTGTAGTCCCATCTGCTACTGATGAAGGCGTACATGACCATTTTTATGGATTTGGATTGGATCCATCTCAACCAGTGGTGGCTGGTGACATTTGAAAGTGGTGAGGCGTATACGCTGGGCATGATTTTTATATAGCAAGCGCTGTGAACAAGCTCTATGGACAAACCTGGGGTCCAGGGGTAGTCCCTCTCCTGAAAAAGAAATTAAAAAAAGATTGGTAAATGGTGCATTTTAAAGCAAATTAATGTAGCGATAAAGCAAGGCTTATTAAGCAGTGGAAACGTATGGTCTTGAAATATTAAACACATTAAAAACTGCCCCATATCTTCTTGCATTAATTTGTTCTACAGTTACTGTAATGTGTAAATTGTTCTGCATGACAACTTTAGCCCTTTAAAATGTATGCTTGCCCAGTGTCTTGCACTTCATGCAGCATTAACTTTGGAAAAATATGCTCTAACCAGACTTCGAGAAGCACCCACAGATGCTAGCTGTAACCAGTCATATAGAAATATGTGCAGACAGGTCTTTAAGTGAGATGAAAAAAGTGGGTGCTCTCTAAAAAAAGAAACATGCCAAATACATTTCTGTGATTCCCATAGTGTGCCATCAGACTGGTATTTTGGTTTCTCTCTGAGATGTAATGTTATCCAGATAAATGGCACAGCAACTGACATACGCCTAAAGCCTGTCAGTATGATTGGCTTTGTCACTGGGTGTTAGCTGTTTAAGATAAATGAGTAACAACATTGATTTCTTATAAATAATTAACATTGGAAAATTTTAAATTCTGAAATAGTGAGTCTGTGAATTGATTAGCATTGAGGCCTGTGGAAGGAGTTTTGGCCTTCAATTATGTGTGCTTTATGTTAGATATGTATCCTCTTTCTGTGCATATCTTGTCCATCTGCACATCTTCAACCCCCTCTCTTTCCTCTTCAGCATTCTCTTTTCACTCTTCCCCAAATGCCCTTCCTCGCATAGCTGTCACTTCATCGCCCCCAACATGCACTGCACTCCAGATAGCAGCCGGGTTACCGACAACTGCACTGCCTGGTTGCGTCACGTTATGTAAAATGTTGCCCACCTCAAATGGTCAGCTGCTACTTGACCACTAATTAGAAACTACAATAAGCGGAAGATGAGAGGCAACACAAGCAATTATCAGGTAAGTACAAGGTACAGAATAAAGCAACAATGATCAAATGAATGCGTTGTGGTCTTTATCGTTCGTTTATTTCACACATGGTCCAACTGACAGCCAACGCGTTTCGCCCAGACATGGGCTTCTTCAGGGCAATGCGTAAATAGTAGTAGAGAAATGTCAAATGGTTAAGCAATTGATCCCAAAATCTGCAACGCGTCTGTTACGGAGTGTAGGAGAATTATTGTGGAGGTTTCTAAACCTGTGAGCCTTTCACAAGTCCGTTAGAGGTTCCTAGGTCAGCTCATGGGTAAAGTGTAACGTTTTGTAAAAGTCTAAGAGCCTCTCACAAGTCCGTTAAAAAGTTCCCAGGTCAGCTCATGGGTAAAGCGCCCAGAAAGTAAGGTATTTCCGCGACGCCTCACCGGATACGGCAAGTCGCGACACGACACTGCAGCTACTCAACAGTCGCGGAAATACCTTACTTTCTGGGCGCTTTACCCATGAGCTGACCTGGGAACTTTTTAACGGACCTGTGAGAGGCTCTTAGACTTTTACAAAACGTTACGCTTTACCCATGAGCTGACCTAGGAACCTCTAACGGACTTGTGAAAGGCTCACAGGTTTAGAGACCTCCACAATAATTCTCCTACACTCCGTAACGGACGCGTTGCAGATTTTGGGATTAATTGCTGAACCATTTGACATTTCTCTACTACTATTTACGCATTGCCCTGAAGAAGCCCATGTCTGGGCGAAACGCGTTGGCTGTCAGTTGGACCATGTGTGAAATAAACGAACGATAAAGACCACAACGCATTCATTTGATCATTGTTGCTTTATTCTGTACCTTGTACTTACCTGATATTTGCTTGTGTTGCCTCTCATCTTCCGCTTATTGTATGCACTGCACTCCCTCAAATTGAAGCACTTTAATTTCTCTTAATTTTGCCTTTCAAATATTTTTACATCAGTGTACTCCCTTCACACACATATCCACAGAATTTCTGTTGCAAATGGAATACACAAACATTGTTCTGTGTGCTCTGCAGAGAGGCCAACCCAATGACAGGCACTTTGTTTGGCTTTAGCCTTAGCGCCTGAGCGCTCAATCAAGGCCCCTCATAAACACCTGGCATGGCTCAAGCTTCAATGTATGCACAGAAAAAAATACACATAAACAACAACATTATAAAATAGCTAACTTGTGGGGAATGCAAGATTAAGTAAAGCATGTAAAATAAGATAGGAACTAAATCACTGAAATGCATTCCCTCGACATTTTTAACATTAATTGTTTGCAAGTCAATCCATGTTTTTAGCATCAGTGTTAACTTAGGGGCATGTACACTGGGCCAGTTTTAATGCCATACATCAGTGAACTCTCCACGGTAAGCACATTTTACACAGTAAGCACATATCTCTCGCTTTGGGCCTGACTCGGATATTTGGATCCATTTCGCAAGGGAACAAGAGCGAACCCTGCTCCTTATTTGGATCCATTTCACAAGGGAGCATATGCTGCAGCTCCACTTCTGAAGGAGCGAGCAATGTGCAGCGAGGGCCTGCGGTGTCACAGTGGGGGAGGTTAGAGTGATGAGGGGTCTCGGCACAATATACAGAAAACAGCATTAGCTTGCAAACACTTACCAAGAACAAGGCACCGGATCAGACGTGCTTGCATCCACTCTCACGTATGACGGAAAGGTGGGGTCTACGCCTTTGAATGACGGATGTCTGAAATCACGCAGGGATGAAGTCTCCTAAGCCCGAAACCGTGATGCTTATTGCGTCACTGGCATACAGTGTGCATAAAACCAGAGACCCCAATGGCAATGAAGGGCTTTAAAACAGAAAGCCCTGAATCCTGCATCACGTTAAGAAAGTTCACTGCCTGTCTTCCGTCTCCTGCTTCAGAGCGAGGAGGGCAGGCAGCCTGAAACAGACAACCCAGACTTAAATACATCAATTTATTTATAGATACGATCGTATCTCTAAATAGCTCGATTTTATATTTTTTAATGTAAATGTGTAGGAATTTTTAGAGGGGCGCAGCCCCACAGCCCTAATGGAGAAACCGCCCCTGATCTCAACGTTTTTCGGAGTATGCAAAGGGTATTAAAGCAGGCCGAGGATACGGCATTGTTCTGGTGGTTCATCGTGAGCGATGAGTCAAGTAAGATGCCCAGGTTTCGTGCGTGGTCCTTCGGGTGGGGGGGTTTCCGAGGGCGGGGGGCCACCAGGTGTCGTCCCACGCGGAGGGGGTGGAGCCAAGGATGAGGACTTCTGTTTTCTCTGAGTTGAGTTTCAGGCAGCTCTCCTTCATTTAGGTGGCAACGGCTTTCATCGCTTCTTGGAAGTTGTGCCTGGTGATGTTGGGTTCTTTGGTGAAGGAGAGGATGAGCTGAGTGTAATTAGTATAGGAGAGGATGTTGTGCCCGTGGTTTCTGACGATGGTTGCGAGGGGGGCCATGTAGATGTTGAAGAGGGTGGGGCTGAGGGAGGATTCCCGGGGCACTCCACATCTGGCCTCTGTTGGTTCAAAAAGGTAAGGCGGGAGTCTGACTCCCTGAGTTCTGCCTGTGAGAAATGAGCATATCCAGTCACGGGCCTTTCCTCGGATGCCAGCGTCATGGAGTTTGGTGGCTAATGTGCGGTGGGAGACAGTGTCAAAGGCAGCTCAGAGGTCCAGGAGGATGAGGGCTTCTGTTTGGCCCTGGTCGAGGAGGGAGCGGATGCCGTCAGTGGCAGCAAGTAGGGTGGTCTTGGTGCTGTGGTTGCTGCGGAATCCGGATTGTGAGATGTTCAGGACATTGTTGGCTTCGGTGAAGTTTGCTAGCTGGGTGTTGATGGCCTTTTCGATGACCTTGATTGCGAATGGAAGCAGGGAGATGGGCCAGAAGTTCTTGGGACCCGTCGGTTCTGCCATGGGTTTCTTCAGGAGGGGGTTTACTTCGGCATGCTTTTAATCATCGGGGAATGTGGTGGTTTCGAGGGAGCAGTTAATCATCCGGCGTAGTTTGGGTGTGATGGCCGTGGCAGCTCTGCGGAAGATGTGCAGTGGGTGGGGGTCTGAGGGTGCTCCAGAGTGGATGCTCCTCATGGTCTATAGGGTGTCTTCTGTCATGAGCGGGGTCCAAGTGAGCAGGGTCTGTTGGGTGGCATCGCTGGGGGTGGGAGCTGGAGCGGTGCCGAGGTCTTGGTTGTCGAAGTTGTCGCAGATCATCTTAATCTTGAGGTGAAAAAAAGTGCTGAGTCTGTTGCAGAGGTCCTGGGAGGGTGGGACGTCTATTGTTTCGCTGTTGGGTTTGTCAAATTCCTTGATGATGGAGAAGAGTTCTTTGGAGTTGTGGGGGTTGGTGAGGATTCTGTATTGGACGAATTTCTTCTTAGTGGATTTGATGAGTTGGTGGTGTGCTGTGGAGGCTGCTCTGTAGGCAGTGCGTGTTACTGGGGTTCTGTTGTTCCTCCACGTCTTTTCGAGTCGTCGTCAGGAGCACTTGGATTCTTGGAGTGCAGGGGTGAACCAGCTTGCTTTCTTGATGTGTCGTCTTGTGGCTTTCTTGAGGGGGGCGAGTGTGTTGGCACAGTTTGTGATCCAGCGGTCGAGGTTGCGTGCGCAGTGTTAGCGTCTGGCGTCATTGGTGGTGTGGTGCTGATGAGGGCGGAGGTGAGCTGGGCTCCGGTGACTCTGTTCCAGCTTCTACGGGGGAAGCAGTGGGTGTGCTTGTTTTCTGAAGGCGAAGAGGATGCAGTGGTGGTCTGTCCAGAGACGTTCCGTGGTTTGGCTGTAGGAGACACTGTTTCCTTCTGAGAAGACGGGGTCAAGTGTGTGTCCCGCTTTGTGCATGGGGACGGTGACCAGTTGCTTCAGTCCTATGTTGGCAAGGTTCTCTAGGAGGGTGGTGGTGTTGGGGCCGTCATGGTTGTCCAGGTGGAAGTTTAGGTCTCCGAGTAGGATGTGGTCAGTGGAGGTGAGGGTGTAGGGTGCGATGAGGTCAGCGATGGTGCCGGTGAAAGGATCGTGGCGCCATGCAGCCTATAGATGATGGTTCCGCAGAGAGTTGTTTTACGGTTGGTCTGGAAGTGGAGAAGTTCCATGAGGGTCGTAGTGTCATCCGGGCCAGTGGTTGCGCGGAGGGTGCTTTTGTGGATGATGGCGATGCCTCCTCCTGGGCGGGTGGGGCGGTCTTGCAGCAGGATCTTGCATCCATCGGGAATGGCGGTGGCAATGTCAGGCGCAGAGTTGGTGTTGGTACAGGTTTCTGTGAGGAAGGCGACATCGGGCGCATGGGTGTTGAGGAGATCCTAGATTTCTAAGGCGTGCTTCTGTAGGGAGCACATGTTGAGGCGGATGCAGTTGAGTGGTTTGTGAGGTGTGATGTCTGGTAGGCTGGGGGCTGCTGCTGGGGTCGGAGGTGGGTGAAGGTGCAGCGGCAGTGATGACAGGAGACCGGGCCTTGGGTGTTGCTCAGCGTCGAAAGCTGGCAGTTGTTGCTGCATCCGGGGTTGAGAGCGTGGAGGGTGCTGGAGTCATAGCGGAGGTGGGTCGAAGGACCATGGTTGCAGTAGGGTCGTGGATGGACCTTTGGTGTGCCAGCGTTGTGCCCGCTGCACGTGCCAGCTGCGTGGCCGTGCGGCGGCCGCCATTAAGAAGGGTCGGGGGAGGGCGGTCAGCTGAAAGGCGGGAGCGGGAAGGACACACTGGAGGGGCCGCAGGAGCAGGTGCAGCAGCGGCATGGACAGCGCAGGGAGCGAGATGAGAACAGAGAGAGGAGGGAGAAAAGAGAAAAAGGAGAGAAAGGAGAAAAGAGGGCACAGAAAAAAGCCAAGGGAGGCAGAACAGCAGAAGAGCAGAGTACTCTCCCACTGGACCACCAGGGATGAGGCGCAGGAGCCTGCGGGTGGAGGAGGGCCTCGAACACCCAGCAGACACAGAGCTCAGGGGCCTCAGAAGGCAGCACTTAGTGGTGGAGCTGCATGGGGGGAGAGCAGTCACACTGACCAGGTCAGTGGTATAGTCAACATTCTTCTGCATCTTCATTATGACACCCCCAACAACCACGAAGTGCCATTTACGATTCCTAAAGAGTAGGCTGGGACCCTGACCAATAGGGAAGCACAACGTTTTCATTGCATTATTATTGGCATAAGCCTGCTTTGCAGAGCTAACCCTCATAACCACAGAGGAGTAGAGAGGAGGAGTATGAAAGTGTGATGAATGCAGGAAGGAGTGAGTAATTGCTAAAGCCAGAATTCCCGATGACTGACATTCACAGGACATTATGGCTATTTTTTCCAAGGTCTGAAAAAGTATGGGCTGATTCTGGCCTGGTAAACATCTGTTCTTCTACATGGACTCCCCTCGTCGCCATTATAATAAGTGGATTGCCTTGTCACATGCAGTAAGCCAACTCATCCAGTCTTCCTCTACTTCAAGTCAAGTTTATTAGGTATTATTTCCTTTGAAATACATCCCTTTTAAAATCATGTGAGAGAATCAATGTATTAATTCTTTACAATATATTACAACAATAAAATAGTAAATACATTCAGCTCTGGACAGTATTAGTGCCTTCGAATATCATGTGAAGAGTTATAATAATTGGAAGACCCAAAAGCCACTGGGCCTGGGTAGATAATGGTACAAAAATATTATGTCCCAGTGGAAATCAAATGAAACAGAAAAATCGATAAAGCGTATTAATCAATAGCATCTAATCAAAGTCAAACACCACCATTTATTCCTTCCAACAATGTGTCTGCTTTAATTGAATCATAGTATTTGAATAAATCAATTCATACAATGGAAAACAAATCCTAAATGGATATATTCTTTAAAAACAGGTGCACAGAGGAGTGAGGTGATAGGTGTATAGGAAGGATTGTGAAAAAGGATAGTGGTGCATACATATATACATCAATAAGATAATTGTAAACTATCCCGACAGTGTTACTGTCCAATCATTAAATGTCAAGTCATAACACATTTACAGATAAACATTCTCTGTCATATATGTCTGACATAAAAATACAGAAGTGTCGACGTTTCGACCCCTAAACGGAACAGCCAATTTCACGCATTGTGGGCGGGGTCTTCATCAGGACAAAGGTGAGGGTTGGGGGGGGTTTGCACCTACGGACAATGACATAAGGTTATTTGGGTGGTGCGTACATAATTTAAAAAAAAAAAATTAATTTACAAATGTCATGGTGATTTACCAGTAGAGACAGCTCTATTGCTTTGAGCTGTATTTGAGAAAGGCTGGGCTCGTAGGCTCCTGTGAAAAGAGAGAGGAGACAGGATACTAGGACCTCTGTTCCTAGAGCTACTGAGGGGTAACAGATATAGAATATATAAGGATTCCAAGACAACGAACTTACTCAGACTTCTTAAAGATGATCGAGGTATTCAAAAAGTAAGGTCCCAGGTTGATGAGTAACCTGTGGCTGAAAAAGGTAATACCTATGTCACAAAATAGCCCTCTAAGATAGGTCGAGTTTTTAAGGCATGCTGGGTATTAGAGCGACATATTACATGCCAGAGCAAGGTGGCACATTTACAAAAAACAGTACCAGTGATATGTGTAATAGCGTATAATAACTGCCTTGCCAACATTAATATGCAAAATGCTTTTAACCACTGTTAAACTCAGGAGCCCGACGACGGTCCAGCTTGGGGGTAGTACCAGTTATCACGATTTTGGTAGCTGTAGTGAGTACCTGGTTGGTCTCCCTCACTTCCTGTTGACCCCGAAGATTCCGAGAAAGTGGTGAATCTCCGACTGCCTCTGTAACCTCCCCTCCCTCTGTTGGTGAAGCGGCCTTGTTGATCTTGTCTGTAATAATCCTCCTGCAAATATGGATAAGTCTGTTTCTTATCATGAAATCTGATATCCTTAGAAAGTTTATCAAATTTTTTGGCTTGGGTATTGGTCTCAAATTCTTTTATGGTTTTCCCCAAACGTTCCAGGGCTTCCTTTGCATTCGTTAACGCGTTGTCTTGAGAGATTTCCTGTTTGAGATCCGAAATTTCTTTCATCAATTTTTCAACTAGTTCCAATGCGGTTTCAACACCCAGCACCATCCAGTGGCGCGAGCAATTGTTGGCCACGAAACTGAAACCCTCCTTAAACTTAGGATGGTCGATGAATATTGCCGGCTCGTTTTTAACTTGGAGACCAACAGGTATAATGTTGGCCTGTAGGTACTTGGTCAAGAGATGACCATGAAGCCTGGTTCTAATAAGCTTTTTCTCTAACCTCTCAAGTTTATTGATTTTTTCATTCAGTGACACATCAACGTTCGGAGTGTTAGATGAGAGGAAGAGGTTGTTAGAAGGACCTTGAATCAAACTGTTGATGTACTCCTCAGTATAGGAAAGAGTCTCACTCTCTGTCATAATGTGAAAAAGACTAATAAAAATTATAAGGAAAATTATAAGGAAAACCCTCGCAGGACTTGCCTGCACTTTGAAGAGTTATAACAATGGGGCGACCCAAAAGTCACTGGGCCTTGGTAGCTAATGGTACAAAAAGATTATGTCCCAGTGGAAATCAAATGAAACAGAAAAATCGATAAAGCGTATTAATCAATAGCATCTAATCAAAGTCAAACACCACCATTTATTCCTTCCAACAATGGGTCTGCTTTAATTGAATCATAGTATTTGAATAAATCACAACGGAGCGGAGATGTAATACATTGCACATATTTTTGAGGTAATGGCATTCAACGAGTGCTTTGTTTCATTTTTCTCATCTTGCACACGCAGTTATCTTTATTTTTGCTCAAGCGTCACGAAGTTATTTAACCAAAGCAGGAGTCTAGTGCAAATATCTTGCTCACACCGCCCCCATTAGGCGCGATATGCCTTCTAAAGATGAACTCGTACTCATCCATGTGTTCATGTAATCAGAACCAGTTGAAGTTTTCCTTTTCACACAATTAACTCTGTCGGAGTCACATACAGATGCTCGGGGTTTGTTTTCTTAAGCTGACAGTTTTTTTTTTCCTTAAGGTGATATTTGGGCTCCAGAGTTTAACAGTGGTTAAAAGCATTTTGCATATTAATGTTGGCAAGGCAGTTATTATACGCTATTACACATATCACTGGTACTGTTTTTTGTAAATGTGCCACCTTGCTCTGGCATGTAATATGTCGCTCTAATACCCAGCTTGCCTTAAAAACTCGACCTATCTTAGAGGGCTATTTTGTGACATAGGTATTACCTTTTACAACCACAGGTTACTCATCAACCTGGGCCCTTACTTTTTGAATACCTCGATCATCTTTAAGAAGTCTGAGTAAGTTTGTTGTCTTGGAATCCTTATATATTCTATATCTGTTACCCCTCAGTAGCTCTAGGAACAGAGGTCCTAGTATCCTGTCTCCTCTCTCTTTTCACAGGAGCCTACGAGCCCAGCCTTTCTCAAATACAGCTCGAAGCAATAGAGCTGTCTCTACTGGTAAATCACCATGACATTTGTATATACATTTTTTTTTTTTTAATGTACGCACCACCCAAATAACCTTATGTCATTGTCTGTAGGTGCAAACCCCTCCCCAACCCTCACCTTTGTCCTGATGAAGACCCCGCCCACAATGCGTGAAATTGGCTGTTCCGTTTAGGGGTCAAAACGTTGACACTTCTGTATTTTTATGTCAGACATATATGACAGAGAATGTTTATCTGTAAATGTGTTATGACTTGACATTTAATGACTGGACAGTAACACTGTCGGGATAGTTTACAATTATCTTATTGATGTATATATGTATGCACCACTGTCCTTTTTCACAATCCTTCCTATACACCTATCACCTCACTCCTCTGTGCACCTGTTTTTAAAGAATATATACATTTAGGATTTGTTTTCCATTGTATGAATTGATTTATTCAAATACTATGATTCAATTAAAGCAGACACATTGTTGGAAGGAATAAATGGTGGTGTTTGACTTTGATTAGATGCTATTGATTAATACGCTTTATCGATTTTTCTGTTTCATTTGATTTCCACTGGGACATAATCTTTTTGTACCATTCGAATATCATGTAGCAACCAAACACACGTTACAGAAATTGGCCCTAAGTATTCACTCCGAATGGATATCAGTCCAGGGTAAAAAACACAGAACGTGATTCAGGTCCTGAAAACCAACTCAACCAGGTCTTCCTGTAACAGCTGGCAGCATGGAAGTGCCACAAGTCCAATATTAACATTTCTTTACCACACACTTGAGTGCCCTGGCCCTTCAAGCTATATGGGTGCCTCCACATAATAACACAATCCAGAGCGGAGGAAACTAGGCCTTTCTTTGGCAGTCTACTGAAGTGTGATGCCAGATTTCACTGATGGTGATGCCAGTGCTGCTCTAATGAACTTCAGGAAGCGAGCTGCCAGCTGTGTAGGCTCCCCTTTAAGGAAGAGAGTGTGGTGAAAAGGAGAGAAGGGGGGTAATGGACAGAGGGGCAGTAAGGGGACTGAGGGGGAATGAATAGTGGAGTCAGGTGGGATGTAAGGAGTTTGGGGGTGCCGGTAAGGGGAGAATTAGAGGTGTGAAGGGGAGTAGTGATGAAGGTAAGAGTGCGGGAGGGTTGTGGAGTGGGGGATGAGGAGAGTGAGGTGGTGGCACTAGGCGGGGAATGAGAGGGGTCAGATGGCAGTGAAAAGCGTAACGAGGAGTGAAGAGGTGGGAGAATCAGGAGTGGGGAAGAGAAGGGGGTTACAAAGGAGGGAAGAGGATTTAGGGGGAAAGTTTTGGACTAAGGATGGTTTTGCTCGGGTAAGGTTGAGGGGTGGGGAGTGAATAGGGGAGTAAGGAAGGAATGAGAGGGAAGGGGAACTTGGTGTTGGGGAGTAAGGTGGACTGATTGGGGAAGTAAGGGTGGAGGTAGAGTGAAAGTGAAGTGGTTAGAGAAGTGGGATTAAGGGTGAGGCCTAATGTGAGGGATTGAGAGGAGTGAGGGTGCAAAAGGTAAGTGAGGGGGTACATGAGGTATGTGATGGGATCAAGTGGAAGAGTGAAGGAGAGTGGCACTGAGGGGCGCAGTGTTGTCGGGGAGTGTATGCAGTAGGGGAAGCTATAGTTGAGGAGGATGAAGGGGCGAGGAGAGAGTATGGTAGTGTGAAAGGAAATGGGAGAGAGTAAAACTGGGTGACAGAGATAAGGAACCATGAGCGGTGATGGAAATGATAGATGATGGAGAATCAAGGGCATATAAGAGAAGAGCAGATAAGGGGAGTGAGGAGGGTTAGTGGCACTGTAGGTGAGAGTGGAAGGATTAAGAGGTGAGAGATAAAAAAAGAGATGAGAGAGTGAGGGTGAAGGAAGGAGGTGAAGAGAGAGAGAGTTAGGGGTTAGTAGTGCATGATGGGGAAGTGCTGCTTAACTTTCCGGCTGCCATCTTGTTTCATGCTTTCTTTTCTAAACACCATGTCACTCCCTTCAGTCTTCTTGTCAACGTCGATTTGCGACTCCTTCCCCTCTGTATACCCCCAATCCTTAACTTCATTTGCTCCTTTTATCCTTAATCACCCGAACTCTTACTCTTGACATTTGTCGTAGCTTAATTTCTGGTTCCTTATCTAAAAACCCGTTCTTGGACTGGCATCCCCTGCGGCTGACATTTCTATATCTATCCCGACTTGTGCCATGTTCTACTATATGTTTAAATGCTTTCAATAACTGCGCTGTAACAATGAATGAATAAACAGGACAATTTGACAAATAATATTTAGGGTGGAAAATACAGGTCTGTTTCCTGCCAAAGCCCAGGATTAAGTGACAGTGAATATTGTCTTCAACACAAAGTGCACATTCACCAGTGGAGTAACATCTCTAGAGTATTAGACCTTCCGTCATATAGGGGTGTGGTTCCTTTTCAGCACTTTCCACTTCATGGCAGGCCTTCCTTTTCTCCCTTACGAGGTCTAGCCGAGCCCTCAGGCTTTAAATCAACCAAAAAATTACCAAAATGTAAACATGAACAGAAAGATTTCAATTTACAAAAACACACAAGGAGTACAGGAGTAAACAATAGAAAGAGCAATGCAGGATTGCCTGTGAGTTGGTGATCTGGCGTGGCATGTACCCTATCAATCCTCTCACTCCATAAAGAAAATTCTAGCTTGGATCTCTTTCCAAGCCTTCGTTGGCTAGCCCACCTTTGCTGTTAAACTACTGCTGAGATGTTCTCATCAATGAGACCTCATCAAAGTACTCTCTCACCTACAGCTGTAGATTGTTTTCTGTCATTAAGTGGTCAAGAGATAGAGTGCTGGTGCATTTCTCTTTGTTAATTAATGCTCGTACTGCTTACCGGTAATCTTCATGACTCTGATTCTCCCTTGCTCATCCCATTACTTACGTTTTGAGTGAGTGTGCCCTCATAATCACAGTTGCAAAGCTGTTTTCCCTTTTCATGAAAGGTCAAAGAACCTCCCTTTAATTCCTGTCATTCTCCAATCCCTTCTTGTTTTAAATTGTGCCCAGAGTGAGGGCTGATGAATGAACGGAGTGGAATTGTAGGGTCGTAATTAATGGGACGAGTAAGGAAGAATTGGAGAAGTGATTACTGGTAAGTCATCCAAGCATTACCTTCTCTTTTTCCTTCTTCATTTCATTCCTTACTGTTTGAAGTATGCAAAAAAATAACCCTTTCATCTCCACTAGAAAGAGTACGCCAGACCATAATCATAAGGGAGGGATGCATTCTCATTCCACCCCTTGCAGCTCTCTCAAGGAAAGTTGAGCCCCTTACAGTTCATGCATCTCACCTGGGAATAAAGAAGAGTTGTTGTCCTATTTTGGAATTTTAGAGGTTTATAATCATTTTATTCCGAATCTATCAGCAAGGACTCAAAGTATGAGTGAGCTACTTAAGAAAGGAGTTCTGTTTGAATGGTCAGATGAATGTGAGGCAGAATTTTTGGAAACTAAGGTGCCGATTACGATGGCGGGCGGAAAAGGCTTCCGTCCGCCATGCTCGCGGCAAAAAACCGCCCGCATGAACCGCAGCATTTCCGCCGGTCAAATTACGATGCAATGCACGTAAAATGCGACTGCGGCGGACAGAATCCACAAAAGACCGTCCGCCTCTGTCGGAAAAGCTGCAAATCTGACCGCAGCAGTTGGGGAAAGCTGTTCAACGGACCAAAAAGGCAGCTTGTGCCGCGGTATGACCGCATGGCTAATTACGATGAGATTGCGGAGCTGGCATAATGAGCATTGCATTCCGACCGCCGCGGTCGCGCTTAGGCTAAATGAATGGCGGTCGGAACAAACTTCACAACAATGCCCAAAGTGGACTTGTACTCTCCGCTGCCCTCAATCACATCAGACATGCCCCAATGATACACCCCAACTGTCTTTTGGTAATGAAAGCCATGCTCAGCATGGAAGATACACCTGGTGGTCATCACTCATGTGGACACACCCACATACCACGGCATAAAACCAATCCCTTCCTGGACCTGCATCCTTTGCAAAGCAGGCGCAGAGAGACAGAGAGAGACAGGACACCATTTCACAGACATAACACATCACAGAGCACACCATCACACACACCTATCTCCACACACCACCTCTTCTCATCCACACACCTGACATACCTCACAAATCTTCACCACCACCTTGCTCCCTGCACTTTTCACTCATTTGCAACATGCCCCCCAAGAAAATGCCCAAATTCACAGACACAGAGTTGAAAGTGATGGTAGACGAGATAAATAGGTTAGAACCACATTTGTTTGGGAACCTGGTCCAACAGACCCCTATAGCGAGGAAAAATCAAATGTGAGGAAGGATCTACAACAAAGTCAATGCAGTAGGGACCACCCTGCGTACACTGCGTGACATCAAAAAGCGGTGGGCCGACCTCGAGAGCAGGGTCAAGGCTCGGGCCCAGAGGAACCATGAGGCGGCTCAAAGAACTGGTGGCGGCCCACCCATTCCACCACTAACATTCACTGAATGGGAGGAGAAGGTGCTTGTCATACTGCATCCCAAGAGTCTCACAGGAATAGCTGGGGAGTGCAGACTGGTAAGTACAAGCAAAATGATCACATCACACTGCAATGTACTGTTGTGCACAACAATTGAGCCTCAATTTTCAGACTAAATCAAACTTATGTAGAATGCACGCTTTCAATATGAATATCTCACAAGGCTACCATTTCCTTCCTCTGCTGCACATCACAGGTAGGTAGTCAGATCTTGCACCCTGGCCTCCCTCCCAAACAGCATCGAGCACCTTCCCCACCCCACAGCCATGGGGCAGCCATCTCCCTACTCTGCTTTACCTCAGAGGTAGGTAGCCATCTTACTAGGGAGTGGGTTTTTGTGACCTGGGAGCAAGACCACGACTCCCACCAGGCCCTCTGGCCTCCCTCCCAAACAGCATGGAGCACCCTCCCCACCCCACAGCCACGTGGCAGCCATCTCCCTACTCTGTTTCACCTCACAGGTAGGTAGCCATCTTACTAGGGAGTGGGTTTTTGTGACCTGAGAGCAAGACCACAACTCCCACCAGGCCCTCTGGCCTCCCTCCCAAACAGCATGGAACACCCTCCCCACCCCACAGCCATGTGGCAGCCATCTCCCTTATCTGCTTCACCTCACAGGTAGGTAACCATCTTACTAGGGATTGGGTTTTTGGGACTTGAGAGCAAGACCACAACTCCCACCAGGCCCTCTGGCCTCCCTCCCAAACAGCATGGAGGACCTTCCTCACCCCACAGCCATGTGGCAGCCATCTCCCTCCTCTGTTTCACCTCACAGGTAGGTAGTCAGCTCATGCACCCTGGCCTCCCTCCCAAACAGCATGGAGCTATCTGACCACCACATCCTGCACTTGTTAGCCAACTCTGTAAAGCTCCATAAGTTGTAGCCAGTGCACACACAGATAATCCCATTTAGAGGTCACATGAATCACAGTGTCAATGATGAAGTCACATGTAACTGAAAAGCAAAGCCCAAGAACGCAATGGGCAAAATCCAATGTGCAAGTCCCATTGTCTCAAAGCATAAAGGCTCACATCAACACAACACATGCATGGAGACTCAGTCAAAGCTCACAAACCATATGATGTCAGTACAAAAATCCCAAATGAAATCATGAAGTTGCTGAATGGCAGAGAGAGACTTACTGAAAAGACTCCAATATCCTAACATAAACTGAAGTGGACGAGCAACAAGTTGGTACATGAGGACATGTCCTTGGAAATACAAGATCTGTACATATGAAAGTGTTGGCATCGCCATGTCACATTGCTAACAAGCAATGTATGTACCTCTACATCATGTTCGACTGCTGACAAACTGTTACGAATGCCAAGTAATGCCAATGTCAAATGTTTGGTTATCTCAAATGAAATGTCCAAAACATGAACATCAAAGTTGTGTCGTGAACTGAACATGCTGACAATATAACCTCTGTTCAACAGGTGATTCGCTAGCAACACCTGGCGACACTGAGATCAACGAGCCAAGCCAGTCTCCCCCCCAGGAAGGTGACCTCTCGGATGCTGATTCTCTCTGTTTCTCAGACTAGGAGGACCAACCTGGCCCCTCAGGCGTGTCTGGGCAATCTCAGTCTCAGGGCCTCACTGTCCCCACCACCACCACCACCCACACAACTCCCACAACAGCAGCAACAATGCTGACCCCTGCAACAACGACCTGTGTGGCAGCTACCTCCACCATCACCACCGCTGCCTCCAACACTGTCCCTGTGGCAGTTGTCACAAATACCACCAGGCAGCCCGGGGATGCTGGGGACAGTGTGAGGGGGCGTCGACAGGCAACGCCACAGGTCCGTGTCTGCAGGGCAGGTGGGAGGTCAACTGGGGGACAGTCACAGGAAGACAATGAGACTGAAGCCCTAGCCACCGTGAACACAGTCCTTGGCGCATACCAACAAAACCAGGGACAGATGGGCCAGGTTGTGGAAGAACTGCGTGAACTCCGCTTGCTGCAAAGGTCCATAGACACACGTTTGGGACACCTTGTGGAATACATGGGCCAGCTTGTGGGTGTCCTGAGGGACATCCATGCAGCTCAAATAGCGGCACCCCCACCCAGTGGCCAGCCTGATTATACTCACAACACCTCAGCAGTGGCCACAGGGAGGGGTGAGGCAGAAGACACAGACTCCTCAAACACCTCTGAGCATGCAGCAGGTCCCCCCCTTCCAAAAGGCAGATAGGACGTCCGAGAAAGACCAGGGGAGGATCACGTGGCAAAGCACCTTGCAAAACCAGTTCTAGGAGCCACCGTTGATGTCACCAGTGTTGCACAGAGCATTGACTTTATTGTACATCCAATCCCACATTGCCACATTGATGGGACTTTTCTGTTGGACTGTGGAATTCCACCATTGTGTGTCACACCCTAATTATCTATGTACCATCGCTATCAACTTGAATACTCACCTCTCACTCACGTATAAATAAACACAATTCACACCCCTATGCCTTTGTGTCAGTACCATGTTTATCACAGTAAGTAGTATGTTAACTCACATTGCAATGTACCACACGCTTTGAATGCGACAATCCATTGAGAGGGCGGAGGAACCTAGAACGTCACAAGAAAATAAGAGTGAGTTGTCATATGATGGCATGACAGCTAAAACACACCACTAGTCAATACTGTACAAGATGCATTCCAGATTACACTGACAGCATCAACATGGACATGAGGTAATTAGAAAAAGTACCACAGCGCTGCACAGAGTAACCCTCAGCAGTGTGCCAACAACAACCAGCATCCAGACACATCCTAAAAGTTCGGGTCAGAACAGCAAAGCGCACAGACACTGTCATAGTTGCTCAATGCAAACTTACACTTAATGGAAGTAGGTGGCGATGAGCTGTTGACGCAGGTCAAGACCTTCTTCCTCACCACTATCATAGTCACTGGGCATGTGTGGGTTTGCAGCGGGGGGCTCCTGCTGCTCATCATCGTCCTGAATCAGGGGATTTCTTTGCGCAAGGCCAGGTTGTGTAGCATGCAGCAGGCTACTATTATCTGACACACCTTCTGGGGAGAGTAGAGTAGTGCACCACCACTCTTGTCCAGACACCTAAATCTAGACTTCAGAAGTCCAAAAGTGCACTCCATCAAATGACATGGCCTGCCATGGGCATCATTGAAGTGGACGTCCCCGGGCGTACTTGGATTCCTCAGTGGGGTCAGCAACCACGGATGGTTGGGATACCCTGTCACCTAGTTGTGAGAAACACAGAACAATGTAAGAGAAATATGTGAGGAGAGCAGCATGTTACACATACACCACACTAATTGACACAGCCCAGTCACCAACAAGCCAGGCCCGCTCTGGATGAAGATTTGCCATCAATTGTGGGATGATGCTGTTCCGCAGTATGAATGAGTCATGTGTCAAACCAGGATATTTTGCACACACGTGGGATATGATCTGATCAGCTTGGCATACCACTTGCACATTTATGGAGTGATGATGCTTGCGGTTACGGTAGATGTGCTCACGAGCCTGTGGTGGAACAAGGCCAATGTGTGTACCGTCAATAGATCCTACAACATTTGGGATGTGTCCAAGATCATAAAAACCCCCCTTCACATCTGCCAATTCATGTCTTCTTGGAAATTGAATGTAGCTGTCCTTGTAGGTCATCAATGCAGACAGGACATCCCGCAACACCATGCTGAACATAGGCTGAGACATCCCACCGGCGGTGGCCACCGTGTACTGGAAAGACCCAGTGGCAAAGAAATGCAGTGCAGCCATCACCTTCACTGTTGCTGTCAATGCTGCTGGATATGTGCGGTTAGGCTTCAAATGGGGCTCCAACTGAGCACATAGCTCTCGCAGGGTAAGGCGATTCAGACGGAATTTCTTGATGATGTCGATATCCTCCATCATCGCCAGGTCTGGTATAGGGCGAAAGACATGTGGTCTCCTCCTACATACTCTGGCAGGGGACACATGTTAAAATGAGTCAAAGATGAGATGTGGGAACCAGCTTAACAAATGACTCACAGAACCACTACATTGACAGGACTCTTGAACACGTGTAATGCACAAGTGTCATGCATACACACCTTGATCTTCTGTATTCATTCTGGTAGCCAGGGTGTACATACTAACTACTACAAGATCAAAATAAGTTGATCTCTATGGCATATGGTACACTGCTACATCATGTGTACCCAGCCCTGTGGGTAGATGACACAGCATATGTGGCTAACAGCAACAATGCCGACTTGTATGTCACTGCTGTCACAGCACGACCTCAACTTACAGTCACACACTACACAACATCATCATGAAATGAGGGTAATTAGTGTAAGCTGGGCAACAATACATGAATAGACAGCAGAGTGGACAGACAGATAGGAACATTACGGTGTCAGTCCATCGTGACTGTGGGAGGAGATTGCGTAACAGACATTGCCATGTTCACCAAAATGAAACACAAGTTACATCTGAAGCTATAAAACCTGTACTATTAAACACCCCCATACCACTGTCTGGTGATCCTAACAGTGATGCTGCTATCTTCAACCATTGGGTCACATCATCCCTTGACCTCATAGCTCCCATAAAAACTAGGAAACTGACTAGAAATAAGCCTACGGCTCCTTGGTTTACACCTGAACTCCGTCTAGGGAAAAGTCTCTGCAAGAAACTTGAGCGGATTTGGCAAAAAACCTACAATTTAGAGACAAAAAACTCTATAGATCAGCATTAAAAAACTTTCATAGACAAAAGTGTAAAGCTATAAGGGACTACACTGCCAAACAAATTAAATCTTCAAATCACTCTGCCAAAGCAATCTTTAAGATTGTTAAAGATTTTACTAAACCAGATTCGATGCAAAGTGATATAGTACCCTCTGCTACATTATGTGAAGACCTTTCAGCGTTTTTTCATGAGAAAATTCAAACTATCTATTCATCATTTTCCCCTAGGGAACTATCTATTGCACCTCTGTCCCGTGTTTGCCCTCCTAATACCTGGTCAAATTTTAGACCCTTAAGTCCCGAAGTCTCTTTGACTTTGTTGGAAAAAACAAAATCAGGATCTCCATTAGACCCTTGTCCAGCAAGATATTTTAAACTCTTGGCCCCACTACTTAACCCCAATCTAAATGAGATTTGGAACTCTTCCCTGGAAACAGGCATTTACCCTTCTGCATGGAAAACTGCACTCGTTCAACCCATTCTTAAAAAAGAGGATGCAGACCCAGCGGATCTGAAAATTTTTAGGCCAATCTCCCTCTTACCGGCACCTGCAAAAATCTTGGAGAAGGTAGTGCAGATTCAGCTCTCCGAACTCCTGGAAACCAACAAATTTCTCCACGATTCACAATCGGGATTCAGGTCAGGATATAGCACCGAGACAGCACTGCTAGAAGTAGCTGAAACTGTCCGGGAGACCTTGGATATTGGGCACTGTGCAATGCTTGTGCTGTTAGATTTGTCGGCAGCATTTGACACTGTGTCACACAAGATCCTTTTGGAGAGATTAAGACAACTGGGAGTCTCAGGGACCACATTGTCTTGGTTTAGTTCCTTCTTAGGGGATCGATCCCAGAAAATTCTGCTGCACCCTTTTATCTCGTCTCCACGCCCTATAGTTTGTGGAGTTCCCCAGGGCTCGGCCTTGAGCCCTGCCCTTTTAACATTTATCTCGCCCCTCTAGCCTCACTGATTGAACAGCATGGTGTAAGTGTCATCTCATACGCTGATGACACTCAGCTGGTGTTCTCCTTCAGGGAACACACCGAGGCAGCTTTCACTAATTTTAAACAATGCCTGATTAACATCTCAGCCTGGATGACTGATAACTGTTTAAGACTTAACTCGGATAAAACTGAGGTTCTATTTTTAACCAGCCATCCCCACCACCATCGGATTTATGGTGGCCATCTGAGCTCAACCCTCCCCCTCGGCCGGTGTCCTCTGCTAGAAATTTGGGTTTTAAGTTTGATTCTACCCTTTCATGCAAGACTCAGGTAAATCAGGTCTCATCCTCATGTTTCTGGAAAATGAAGTCCATACGAAGATTTCTCCACCTGCTGCCCATGGAATGCAGAAAAACAGTGGTCCATGCACTTATTACCTCACAGCTAGACTATGCAAATAGTCTGTACTTGGGTCAGCCAGATTACCTGATCAGGAAGTTGCAGACTATACAGAATGCAGCCGCTAGGCTCATTAGAAATATCCCGATACAACACCATATTTCCCCCATCTGAGGAGCCTACACTGGCTCCCAGTAAAGAGGAGGATAGAATTCAAGGCTTTGACTCTAGCTTACAGAGCAACAAGAGAAACGGGCCCACAATACCTCAGAAAAAGACTCCGCAAATATCTCCAGACAAGAAACTTGAGATCCAATCATCAAGGCCTACTAGTAACTCCCCGCTTTGTAAAAGCGAGGCTTGGTGGCCGGTCGTTCACAGTCAGAACCACTCGGCTGTGGAATTCCTTACCGGAACATCTTAGGAAGGCTAATTCGGAATCTGTCTTTCGTAAATCTCTAAAAACCTGGCTTTTGACCTTCCCTAAGCTTCTGTAGCCTGTGGCAACTTGCTTTTATTTTTATATCCGCTAGCGCCGGGACACCTCCGTTGGAGGTAGCTGTGCGCTCTATAAGCTTCAAATTAAATTAAATTAAATTAAATTAAATACACATGGAATGTGAATCCATGCACACATGGCGTAAACTTACAGGTGATGTCGGACAGATCAATATTCCTTCACACATGTGCACTCCTATGACGTGTGTTAAAAATATACAGGCACTGGCAGCTAGGGACACTGTATGCCACGCCACTATGTGTGTTTTAAGTGCTAGAGGTTACAAGTATGTCTGATCTCCGTACAATGGACACCTCTAATTAGCAGACAACATCACTGGCCCTTCATAAGACAACCCATGGACAAGTAAGCGACAGACAAATAGCAAGGGATATTCAAACAGTGTTCCCTGGTGGAATGTTTCAATCGACAACATTAATACAATGCGAGAGTCCTTTGTCCTCTTTTGACTCCTTAACTTATTTCATTCATTTCTGGCCACAAGACATGACAAAGAATGTGCTTTGACTCTCCTTTTCTTGTACATTACATGTGTGCGAAGACTTAACTCAAAGGTCACACTCTATAATCCCTTTACAGGGTGCACACATCACTCTAGGCAAATGTGTTGGTATGAGTGATGCAATTAGCAAAGCGAGAATGAAAATGCAAAATGTGTTTACAGGCGCGGTAGCTGGCATCCACTGCGATAACACGCATTGGCCCCAATTGAATGATGCAGGATAGCGGTCGCTGCTTCCTGACCGCCGATGTGCATCACCGCCTATGAGATTTAGCCATCAGCCAATGGGAACCGCCAGCGCGCTAGTGGCTAACATATTTGAACGTCGCGCTATGCGTGCTTCGCCACTGCGGGGCCCGGCATTGGCCCCAATTGAATGATGCAGGATAGCAGTCATTGCTTCCTGACGCCCGCGGTGCATCACCGCCTATGAGATTTAGCCATCAGCCAATGGGAACCGCCAGCGCGCTAGTGGCTAACATATTTAAACATCGCGGTAGGCGTGCTCTGCCACTGCGGGGTCCGGCACTGGCCCCAATTGAATAATGCGAACAAGGCTGGCCAATGGTATCAGCAGAGCAACACTGGAACAAGCCTAGGGGCCTATATATATGTCTGTGAAATGTCCACACCTGTCACATGCCTAGAGACACTGCTGCCTGCCATTCCTTACCACGAACTGCTGCTGTACCTCATCTCTGGAACCAGTCATGGCTCGTACTGAGAACCTGAGGGCCCGTCCCTTCACCACAGAGGAGCTGGTGGTCCTGGTGGACGAGGTCCTTGGATAGTACGGGCAGCTCTATGGTGCTCCAGAGGTACTGGTAAGTGAATGTTCAACTTACTTTGAATGCTCAGAAGGCTCACAATATGTTACTGTACAGTGCTATGTGCCTCAGACTGCAAGACAATATTCGTGCTTTCTGATTTAGACGTCTGCATGTCCCATACATGATGTTCTAGTTGATGCACTTGAGTATGTGGGGAGGATGGCACACTCGTCAATGTTGCAGCTCCATTGATGCCAAACATCACACATGTGAATCTCTGAAAGTAAAGTGTATATGTGTGAGAGTCTGTCTAGCAGAACGATTACAGGTTCATGGTGTAGAGCCTTGTTCACCCTGATCCCTGAGTGCATGCAATGAAGAATTTGCCATTACGTGGTTTCTCAGTAGTACAGTTACACTGATGACTTCATAAAATCTCATTTTGTATACACATTCCCTGTGCCATGTCCTCTATTAGTTCATTATGTGTACATATGTACATTAGTGAGATGGTGCCTGTCGGTTGGGCAGAGGGTACTAATCATGGGGTGTACTGATTCTACAGGGATACTATGGAGATGAGCCCAGTATGTACAGGAGTACAGGGCCTGTGACTGTCTAGATTAGTGTGAAATTACCTCTCACATCTGGTAAATGTACAGTGGACATGTCATCCTTCTTTTGGTGTCATTATGTGTAGACTTGCTTATGTGCATGCACTGTGTACTGACACACAATGCACCACTACAAAGTGTTAAAAAGCTCTCCTCTTGTCTCCCATACCTACAGCTCAAGGTCCATCAGCGGAAGGCAATTTGGAGGGCCACAGCCCGGAAGGTGCGGGCACTAGTGGTCTCTAACCGGCGACATAACCACTGCCACAAGAGGTGGGATGACATCTGCCGCCTAAGCAGAAACGTTGCAGAAATGATGCTGGGCCTGGTTCCTTGGAGTGGTTGTTTGGCGCTCCGGAGCATGACCCCACTATTGCCCCACATCCTGCCAGTGACACAGTCAGAGCTGGATGGACGCTTGAGGGCCCAGCAGCAGCAAGTTAGGGGTGAGTACAGTACAAAGTGTAATGTTGCGCATGAAAGACTGCACGAATCCCAGCCCTGAGCAAGGCATGAACCTCTGAGTTGTCTCTAGTGTGGTGTAATAGCTTCTAAGTTGACTCAGTGGTGAGTGCAGATATTTGGTGTCTGTACAACATCTGCATTGTCATGTGGCCAGGTAACATCAGCATAAGTGTCAGTCTCTCAACTGGAAGTGAACATCAGTGATCATCATGTCAGGGTGCATTTCGAGATTGATGTTGGGCATTTCCATGTAATTGATATATCTACAGATTGCTAACCAATGTTCAACAGTAGTTGTGTTGCAGTTCCTAAATGAGTGGATGTAAGGATGTCATGTCACTTCACAATAGTTTCCTTTCACTTTCTATCTGTGGGGTTCTGTCACCTCATACTTCAAGTGTGACACTCACAGTAACTACAGATGTGTAGCTCTCTTAGCTGAAGGCATGTAGGTATGACTATAAACAATAGGATGTGATGTTGAGATGTCGACACATGCACAGCAATTTGGCAGTGTGAACGCAACATGGAGCATGACTTTTCAATAAGCATGTTTCCATGCATCAGCTGATCATAGAAATAATTGTACTTATGCAGAAAGTACGTGGAGAGTCAATTGTGTGACTTAAGTTCAAGCATTTCTGTTTGTATTGCATCTCATGTTTGTGAGCCGGCAACTTTACTGAACAGTGTCTCTGTCTCTTACAGAATCTACCGAGGTCAGAGAAGGAGAGGGGCCCGACACCGTTGGGGAAGCTACTGGCATCACTGCTCCCCGGGAGTACAGCGACACTGAGGGGACCAGCGCATCGGAGGGGGACAGGAGTGCCCTGGAGGAATCCGCTCCAGAAACACCTACATCCACATCTTCACAGTCCAACGGTGACTCCTCGGTGTTGACGGGAAGAAGAAGTCTGACCTCTGCTTCGTCGTCCGCCACACCCCGTCCTGTGTCCACCCTCCCTGATGCTCCCCCAACTGGTATCCGGGCCCGCTGCCCTAAGAAGGGTAGAATCTTTTTCCCCCCAGGCTCCATTGCCCCAGCCCCTGTGTCCCCTGCTGCCCTCACTGTAGAGGCCATAGACATCTTGCGGCAGGTGTCTGTGGAGCAGACTTTGCTCCTGAATGCCCTCCAGGATCATGGCAACAAGTTGTCACAGGTTGTTGCGTTCATGGAGGGCATTCATTCGGACGTCAATGGCCTGCACAGAACTGTCCAGTCTTTGGCCTCCACACTGATGGCAGCCATTCCGCAGTCACAAGCTCCCTGTCCAGCTCCTGTCCCTTCCGCAACCACCCTGCCAGTGACCCCACCTGACCAGAGCACACACACACCAGAGCACTCAGGCACCAAGTCATCCCCATGCAGCACACGAAAACAGCAGTCCAAGCGACACAGACACGAGACATCATCCCCAAGGCACAGAAGGAGCACACATGCCAGCCCCACTACAAGCACATCACAGGACACTGAGAAGCAGAAACACAAAAAACATGCAGCCAGATTGCATACCTCACATTCCTCGCCCTCCAAGAGTCCTCCCATCCCCAACCCTGATCCTAAATCCGCACAGGAACTTGCCCTGGCTGCCATGAACCTGGTGCCTGCCACAACTGACCCCACCCCACTTTCAGAGGGCTGTTGTGCCCAAGACTTGCACTCCCACCCCCCCTCCCTAGGAAGCAGGGACAAAAAAGCAGTGAGGTAGTAGTAGCTTCAAAACAGGGGAGGCAGGGTAATAGGCCAACTCCCCCCCCAAGCATACCACCAGATCCGAAGGTTTTTCCCAGAAGGATCCACGAGCACCTGCTCCACTTCCTGGGAAGAAGGAAGCTGTTGTGGCCACCTCACCTAGCCCTTGGCCCAAGACACTTGGGGGCTATCGTATCCCCAAGCAACTGTGGCCCAGCCCTCCACATGCAGCATCAGCCACTGAGCCTCCCCGCTACATTTCACTACCTCCATGTGCGACGACTCCACCAGGTCCAGCAAGCCCTCAGGCTCACACATTCAGGGATCCCTCTACCTCAACCAGTTCTCCCCCTCCCAGGTCCAGTCTTCCGACTACCCCAGACTGTCATCCCACACCCAGTTCTCCCCCAATTTGAAGCAGACTCCCCCTTCCCACCCCATTCCTCCCTGAGCGGTGCCTGACCTGCCCATTTGCTGGCCATATCCTGTTGAGATTCACATGGCGGTGGACTGTGTTTCAATCATCTATGTGAAATTTCAAAGCACACATGTGCGGACTTGAGTTTGTTCTGACCTTTGCCCTTAATGTTTTGCACTTTAAATGCTGATACAGAGTTTATGTAATAAAAAATATATTTATGTTGTGAGCGTTGTCGCTGGCGTTGCTCATGATGCAGTACAATGTATGTGTATGTGTTCATGGGTTCCATGCTCTGAAGTCAACATTACCATTGGCATGTACTTAATTTGATATTGCAGATGTTCCCAGAGGTTCCGGCAACTAATGTTCACTTTTGACTCTGAGGATTGATGGGGGCAAGCTGCTTGTCTGTGATGGTCTACTCTGGTCTTGTTCATTATGTTGGCTGGGCTCTACTTTTTCACACATGTCAGATTTGTTTGATCTCCATCAAGAGCAGCTATTCCAATTTACATGATGACTTGAGGGTTGGACAGGGTACAACATATCTGTGTGATCTATCTTGATGTGTACACACCAGTGTAGGTGTGTTGTCATCTTGGATAGGTATGGCTTCGTAGTCACATGGATGGATGTACATGTGCGCACTGGAGTCATCAGACAGTGTGAGTGTCCTGTCATTGGCAGAAGTGTTCATGTGATGTGCCCTTGAGCATTCCCCTTTCACACATGTAAGATCCAGTTGATGAGGGCCTGTTTGTTTCCATGACCAGACACCTTCTGGAGTGTTTGTGCACATGTTGGCGTTGTTGCCGGAGCAGTGCACAGTGTGTCATTATAACCTCGCAGTCCTAGGGTACACCTACATCTTGTCCACATCATTTGTGAGTATGCAGAGTATGTCACTGCAATGTCTGTGTTGTGAGTCTTGGGATCTGGCCGAGCTCTTGCTTACCTTTGTTCTCACTGTGCTGAATGACTCTGGGAAACAAACATGATATGTGACTTTTCACATGCATTGCTGTCACTTTCCACTTTATCTGCTCCACTTTGTGTTAGTCTGATTCATAGCGGTCACAGTCATACCATTGAGGCCTACACAATGTGAGATACTCCACTATGGCTTTTTGCTCTGTACACTCCTCACCTGTACAATTCTCCTGTATACACCACTTCAGTCAAAACATGTGCCACTGCATGCCATGCAAATGTCTGACCCTCCCCACCACTCCATGGTGTGACACTGCACTGTGTGAGGATGATTTGTATCCAGAAGCATTGTGGCCCTCAGCACTGTTTCAGTATGTGATCTGTGCAATTTGACCCTACTTGATTTCAGTCATGGTTGCTGATGTACAGTACAGATGGGTTTCCAGCACAGTCCTCTTGTCTTGTTCCACCATAGATGTTTGCCTGAGTTGTGTAGCAGTACTTGATAGCAAAAGTGTGTAGCTGTTTGCTGCAGCACTGCTACCCATCCTGAGTGTGAAGTGCTGTGAGTGCTGTGAAGATTTGTGCTGTTCAAGTTCATGGTGGTGAATTCAGTTATGTCTGATACTGGAGAAGTGACTCTTGCCTCATCCATCACTCCTGTTGCTATACATTTGTTTCTGATCCTATTGACATGTAATTATGGTCACTGTGCCTGCACTTGACTTCTTGCTGCAGGTATGTTTGGATGACTAGAGGCTCTTTTAGATATGTGGTGGGGTGTGGCATGGTATGTGGATCTTGATAGCCTGGGAGAGTGTGATGTACTTGTAAAACAATGGGGACAACGTTGTTCCGCAGATTCAACGCTGCGGTGACATGACTGCCACGGCCGGGCTTGTTGCCATCCTTTTCAATGGAGAAGGGGGCCAACGTGGCTGAGGTGACATTAACTGGGCGGGCTGTGTGATTTGTGTGGCCATGGGCAGGAAGGGAATGTGTTTGGCCCCTCTGAAGTAACACATTCAGGGCTGTTTACATCTGAATAGATGTCCGTGCTCCTGTAGCTGCTGCCCCTCCCTCTGAGGCACCTACTTGCACCTCTTTACAGCTCATCAAGGGCTGGAGTTGTGAGCGTTGATTGTTTACTGAGAGAGTTGGAACTGTCAGGGAGCAACACAGCAGGGCAATTGCCATCCTGCTGTGCCTCTGTGTGGATAGGGGGTGGAGGCGTATTTGCTAAACAGACCTGGGGAATGTGTGTTCCTGCAACTGGTAATGGGGGCCCCCCTCACCTCGTGTTCCCCTTGCTACACCATGGCAGTGAGGCCAGGGGAGAGGGGCCTCCTAAGGTGGCATCTTTCATGCCATGGTCTGACTCTGTCGCATTGTTGCAGGCCCCAAGTTGAACGGCTGACTACGGGGCCCTGGGCAGCTGCCCACACTGGCCATGCCTATTGCAGGCCCAGGGTGACCTCCTACCTGGCTGCCCATTGAGAGCCACAGCGGGGCACGCATCGTCCTCACTTTGCAGTCTGCAGTGTATTGATTCCCAGCCCCCAAGCTATTCTGCCACCTTGAGCCAGATCTGAGCTGTGTGAGTGGTGCTTGTAGGTGGGAGAGTGGGGAGCAGCGTTCCAGGAGGAGTCAGCACGAGGCAGCCTTCAGGTGCCCTGAGGGTGTCACTCATGTTAATTGAGGGAGCTTCGCACAATGCAGTTCGCAGGTTGCCAAAAACATCGTAGACCGGGCCCAGCCTGCCCGCTTGCTGGGAGTTGTTGTTGTACAGGGGTTGCATGCGTGGAAATGTTTTGGACGTACCTCTGCTGTAGGGCGCGGAGGCGTTTTATCTGCTGGTAGTGCATCAGGTAGAGCAGCGGAAAGGCCTGTAGAGCAGGGTCCATGGTGGCTCTGGTCGTATGGAGTTGTTCTGGGTAGACTTTTCCTCTCTGTAGTTGTGCTTCTGCCATCCGCGATGAGGTGGTTTTACCGCCGCGGTGTGATGGGCTGTTTGATTCATCGTAATCTGGTCGGCGGACGGAACATCATTCCGCATGACGGTCTTGCTCTATTGGCTCCGTCTGGCACCCTTGCGTAACAGAAAAACGTGCGGAGCCTGAAACACCGCGGCGGTCGGAAAATGGGCTATCTTGGCCCATTGTAATATGGCGGTCGCAAGAACCGCTACCGGAGCGGAAAAATCAACGTTTGCGCCACCACTGCGGTGGCACTTCCGTTCGCCATCGCAATCGGCCCCTAAATTTGCAGGAGGCTCAAAATGTGCTGGCTTTTGTTCCAGGGAATGACACATATGTTGTTACTGATGCAAGTACGAAAGGTATTGGTGCAGTTCTTATGCAGAAAGCACAGGGTGAGGATGTAACGATTTCCTTTGCAAGTCAGTCATTGAGGGGCACTGAAGTACGTTATTCAGTCATTGAGAGAGAGGCACTTGCAGTGCACTGGGGTTTAAAGTAATTTAGGAATTTTGTATGAAGTGAATCGTTTGTTGTGAAGACTGATCACAAGCCATTACGAGAAATTTTTATGAAAAAGGGCTTGATACTGTGTCTTCGACAATTCGTCGATGTTCATTGATCTACGAGAATTTTAATTTGAGGTACAATATATTCTTGGCGTACACAACTGTGCTGCTGACAGTTTGTCAAGATTTCTCAGCATTAAAGAGGAAGATGGTGCTGATCCAGATTGTTTCATGGATGTAAATGTGTGCGTTGTTACTGAAGGCATAATTACAGAGTGTGAGTGGAAGTAAGGGATAAGTAAATATGTTGAGCTAACAAATGTAATAAATAAATTAAAACAAGATTAGAGTAAAGTTTGGAAGGAGAAAGATGAGAATTTAAAAACATTCTGGAATGTTGTGGAGGAATGGAGTGAAAAAGATAGTTTAGTGTTCAGGGGATCACAACCTATTCCTCCTAAAAACCTTAGACACAGGATTGTAGAATTGGCCCATACTGGACATTTTGATATTTTGGTGGAGCATTTAGTGCAAGACTGTATAAAATGTTGTAAATGTAGTAAGGTACTGAAATGTTAAAAAAAATCTATGCAGACTAGACGTTTGACAGAGGCTCTTTGAGAGGAAATAGCAATTGATATCATGGGTCTGATACAAGGGGAACATAATTGATTTGTCTTCAAAACCTCCTGAAGTCAAACGTGTGATGGATATTTCTTCAAAGAGAGTAACAAGATCCCTGGAAGAATAGTTTCTGAAGGAAGGGTATCTTAAATCTCTACTATCTGATGACGGGGTGCAATTTTGTTTGAAGGAAATGGAGGAATTTTTGGTTAAATATGATATTTTCCATAAGAGATGTGCACTTCATTATCCAGTGGGTGCAGGGACAAAATATCAATGTAAAAATATCGATTTGCACAAATATTGAGGTGAAAATATTATGGGTCAGAAATAGCGACAGAAAGAATATTGTGGTCAAGAATATCGATTTTAGGTAAGTAATATCGATTTAAAAAATATCGAAGTGTTAAATATCGTTTGTAAAAATATAGGGGCCCATTACGATGGCGGGCGGAAGCACAACCGCCGTGCTGGCGGATGCAAAAACCACCAGTTACCGCCGGCACGCAGCAGTCCACACGCCCGCCCAATTACGATGCGAAAAGTAGGCCAAACACCGCCGGCAAGCCAGCAACACCGTCCGCCATCAAAGTGCGCCCGTACACGTAGCGGCGCAGCACAACTGACACACACCGTCCGACGAAACATGTACCGCCCGGCGCATAAATTACGATGCCGCAAACAAACGGCTCCCACGGCCAAGAGATACCGTACGACAAACCGAAGCGGTAACACGGACGCCGAGCACGGACAACGAAGAAGCGGCTCCCCGAGCATGAATCCAGCACTGCAGGCCCTCCCCATGCTCCTGCTGATGCACCACCAAGGACGCAACGTACCGCGGAGACGCAGGTAGGCACACACACAACAAGTGCACGCAAACAGCGCACACAGTGCAAGGGCGGAAAAGCGGACAACCCCCCACCAGCGCGTGTACACTACACATCCACCATTGCATCCACATATGACACACAGGCCAAATCGTAACATCGCGTAACACATGTGTACACACCACCTGGGACTAGGAACCAACCACCCCGTCACGGCCCCAAAGCGGCGATGACGCCGCCACACATGCGCACAACGCAGAGGCCAACCGCAGCGCCATGCATGCGTCGCACACAGACACAGGGACACAACCAAGCAGCACACACATCAGCCCCACCCCGAACGCACATGACACGTGACAGGCCTGCCACAGACATGTCCCCAACGCCCAATTCACGGACAACACCCAACGCCACACAACCGACGCACACATGTCAGTGAAGACACGCAACTGCAGGACACACCCCAGTGTAACAAACATGGCGTAGCACACAGCGGCGGCAACACCAACTAGGAGAAGCAGGGCCCCTTCGGGAAGAGGAACGCCAGTACCACACTGAAACACCCATACCACCCTGCACATATGAACAAGACATATAAAGCGGAACACCAAAGAGCCCGGGGACCGACAACAGGTGGCCCAAGAATAACATTCACACACAAGGCCCAACGCAGAGCGGAAAGGCAGCCTGCCGCCCACACAAGGGAGAGCAGACAGCACTGAATGACCTTCCATTCCAACTCCGAAACCACAGCCCTACGACAGAAGCCGGTGAATACAGCCATTGTCCAAGAATAGACCAACACAGGCATGCCGAGGAGACTGACCACAGGGCAGATAGCGCATATCACAGAAGCACACAACGGACAGGGAAGAAAGAAGAAAACACTCCCCATGTCGGCCACATGCAAGTTAATTGGAAGGAGTCACACATCACTGACCTTGAACTGTCTGAGAAGCATGTGGGAAGAGGGCCCGTGTCCTCCAAACAAGCCAACAGAACACAAGTCCTGTCTCCCTACGACTACACAGAGCTCACAGCAACCTCGGAGCGTGCACATTGCAGACTGCACACACAGCCGGAGCACGCCACCACAACGCACCGCTGCGAAATGGCAACCGCAACACACCTACCCAACTACGCCGAACAGCTCAAGCTGTACAAAACCAACCTGTTTCATACATTGGGATGCGATCTCCTGTCCCTGCTGAACGTAAGTTACCGACTGACTTACCGCATCACATTGTTCAGCTGCGTCATGCCCGTCTTCTACTGTCGGAGGTGTCCCTACCAGCATCCCGTGGAGATATGCCTCTCCAACCCGGCATGTCTGAAGGCGGACCTGCTACCACTACTCCTCCCTCTGGACGCACACGACAGGGCCTGCTCTGCCTATGGGGGCATGGCGTATGTGGCCAACATCGCACCCGCACTGAAATGGGACCACTGTGCCTCCACACGACGGATCATCGAGAACAGCTACATCGAATGTCACCCAGCATGCCCCATCATGGTCCTCCAAGGGACAACTTACGAACAACACCTTGACAGCCACCATCCGCTACATTGGCTGGCAAACATGTACACCACCAATGACATGGAAGCCCTGCTGGACGGCATCGCATACCTGACAACCTGTCAATTCGTCGGACCACAACGCAGGTTCCCCGATTGACCTATGATGTCCAACCCCGCACCCATGCTTAGCTTCCGCACGGACTGGCCAGTCACCACCACAACAGCCATACCAAACGACCGGCAACTGTAACCACACCATCAACGACATCGCCATGACATCGGATATGACCGGGACATGCACACTGTTCCCCATCACATCCAGGAACACCGCATGCATCGTGGGAGGCAGTGGCATGGGCTCTGTGTATCGCACCCACATGGACGGAACTGCACGAACAACCAGGACACGACATGGATCCAGCGCCCATGGACACACACACCGCTCAGTGGACATGAATAGGTCGCCTGGAGTCTGTGGGTGCTGCACCCCTCCCACCCCCGCCCCGGGAATCCCATACCAGGACCTTTGCATGGACGACAAGTGCATACAACAACAACACAACCCCAGTGACTGTGACATGTCCAGTAACCACCACAGTGCAACAACAAGTGGCACGCCGCTGCATGCACGCAAGCACATGCCCTGATGTCATCTCACATGCACGCGTGCATGAGGAACAACCGCAGCAAACCTGTCACATGGAACTGAGATGGACTGTGCCCATGATGCCAAGCGGTCTGGTAGGCTACATGTATACCGTCTGTGTCAAAGTCCGCAGCTCCGCAGCTATACGTAAATGTACATTAGCACAGCCTTGGCCAAGCAGATGTCACTCTGAAGCCCACATCCCACATGCAACAGCCAATCACATGTAACCCCACACCCTATCCCATTTGCAATCATGCTCAGTATATCCTCAACATGTATTCCGCTGCCAGTAGTGTCCACTATACTGCATCACAGAGGACAGAAGACTCAATATAATGTTTGAAACCAAAACTGTCTCCGCTGACTCATTTCACAAGTACGAATGAGAGAGGATGAGAGTATGTGAAGTACACGGCAGTCGTGACATGACCATGTAGTCCACTGGTATTGGATGTCAACGCAAATGAGTAGCACTACTGTGGAAGACACACATGTGTCGTGTGAAGTCGTATGGACGCAGTGCTCAGGTGGGTGGGTGCGACGGGTAGATGCGCACATGCCAAGTTGGAGCACGCCGTGTTGGGAGGGGTCATGAACAGTACACCACCGCTTCCCTGGGCATTGTGAGAGGACACCTGTCGGGGGGAGTGAACACATGTGTGCACAGCAGCCGGGCACACGTACAAAGCGGTACCAGGCGCACCTCAGCCCACCCTCTGTGGACAAGCTGGATCCTGTTGTGCGCCCGCCATGCCCCTTGACAAGGCACACACAGCCCCAGTCGACCAGGTGTAACCCCAACATAGTCAATCCGCACAGGCGATACAGGGCACGGGATGGCAGTGGAGCATGGTGTGTGAGAGGTCTCCTCGCGCTCCTCCTGGTCATATCACGCAGGCAATAGAACCTCAACGTCTAGCATGGCACAAGTCAAATGGAAGTGTAGGGGGACGCACCACAGCACGAGCAGCACTGACGTCACGGGAGGTGGCTCGCACCATCCCATCCATTGCCCATCATACCAACCACGCCACATGCCATTGCGACTAAGTGCAAGCGCGTGCGCCACCACCCCCGAGCCCTCCCCAGAGAGGCCAAAGAGTGAATGTGTGGGCCATCAGCCACAGACGGACGCGGCCTGGCCGCAAGGGCAGCCACAGCCACTGGGTGTCGCAGGTGGCGGATCCGGAAGGCGAAGACTGTGATGCATAGTCCATGCAGGCCGGGTCTCCATTTGGGGCACCACGCAGGTGGACGGCGTCCCGCCACACATCATACCCTGAGACAGCCCACTCGTGCAACTGGACCCACACATACACTCCTTGCCCTCTCTGGTGCGAGCTTGGGGCTGCCTGTGCAGGCGCTAGCCTCGCAGGTGAGCATGCATATTGGGGGAGCGAGGGGAGGACATGAGGGCTGGGGCGAAGATGACTGTATCACTGTCAGTAAGTACAAGGGATGACCCAGATGTGGAAAGGAAGAGACGTGTCCCGTGTGTACTGCAACTAGTCGCCAATCCAACTACCCCCCATGTCCGGAATGTAAGCCCGCACCTAGGCCCGCCCATCCGCCACATCGAACATACCACCAGCACGACAACCTTCCCATTCGAAACACTGACTGGGGGTGGCGACCAGTGTACAATCATGTGTAGCCTACCCACGCGTACATGTGGGCCCTCCATGATCCATGTCACCTGCGGCAAAGTCATGACATGCGCAATGAGGGAAGTGAGGAGAGCTGTCCGCCCCACGCGCAGAAGGTGCATCAGCTCCACAGACCCAGCAGCGAGTCCAGCAGGGGTCACATGTGCAGGGGCAGCTGTGCCTGGTGTGAAGGCACATGCAAATAGACAGCACATCGACCAATGTGTAGTCTGCCCACATCTACAGTCCATCATCATGCGGACATAGGAATTGAACACAGGGCAACACATCTTCAGTTGGTGCACCCACCGTGACCAACAATGCGCAATCATCGACGTACCCGCCCTGTGCATGGCCCCCCACCCAACGGAGGCACATCCAGTGCCACCATCCCACACACACAAGCCTTCCACGGAACATGCTGTGTCCAATGGTCAGTACAGAGTCAGCGCCCATCTGGTGGATCCTGAACAGGAGACACATGCACACACATGCCAGCTCCCACTATGTACGTCTGCCACCTGGCACGTGCAATGTAACCTCTCACCTGTGACGTGTGGCTGCAAGCACACAGCCGTCTTGGCATGGGGCTGTCAATGTGGACACCTGTCAATGTTTCGGGAGGTGTGATCCGTACAGTGCTGTACATAGGGTGCAGTGCTGACACCTACTACTGTCTCATGTCCCCTCGTGCCACAGGTCCCACTTGTTTTGGCCGCTCAGCCTGTGCCCACATCGTCGTCGTCGTGTGCCATACTCATCCAGCCGCGGAAGCAGTTCCATGCTCAGCAGACATTCATGTTGCCGTGGCGTTGCCGCTTGACGGATATGCAGTCAGTCCCCATCAGCACGCCCCGCAAGTCATTGGGGCCTAGATCCCCATGTGCATGCACATGGCAGTGGTTTGTATCACTAGCCATTGCCATTGTTGGGAGACCTGTGTAAGTGTATTGTGGCCGTGCCGTCCCAGCTTGACAGCTGGGCTGTGGCTCATGTGCTTGCTCAGTCATGTCAGTGATGTGTATGCGAAATTGCTATGTGTCGTGTTGCTTTGACATGTGTCCTCTGCCATTGTCCCTAGGCGGAGACCGAACATTGACCGCCCATACCAATTGCTGGCGGACATGGACGATACAGAGGTTATTAGGAAGTTTCGGCTGGACAGGCCAACCCTGCATCGACTGTGTGCCATGTTAGAACCCCATCTCCGTCCCCGCAGGGTGTATCCGACTGCTGTCACCCCCACGGCTAAGGTGATGGCCGCCATGCATTTCTTCGCCACTGGGTCATTCCAGCACACAGTGGGCATTGGAGGAGGGATGTCCCAGCCCATGTTCAGCAAGGTGCTGAGGGATGTACTGGCAGCCATGATGCTGTACCGAAACAGGTACATCCGCTTCCCCAGGGCTCGTGAATTGGCGGCAGTGAAGGGTGCATTCTATGCCCTTGGCAGAATCCCACACGTCGTTGGAGCCATTGACTGCACACATGTCGGCCTTGTTCCACCACAGGCCACTGAGCACCTGTACCGCAACAGGAAGCACACGCACTCCCTGAATGTGCAAGTGGTGTGCCTTGCGGACATGGTGATCACCCACGTGTGTGCAAAGTTCCCAGGCTCGGCCCATGACGCACACATAATGCGCAACAGCATCTTGCCACGACTGATGTCCAATATGCAACAGGATCGTGCCTGTATTGTCGGTGAGTATGTGGAGTGGTGTAGCGTGCTGGTTGTGCGATGCTGTCCCCTGTCCAGTTGGAATTGCAACGGTTCTCTGTGTCCCTCACACCCAGGTGACTCTGCGTACCCGAATGGGGCATGGCTGCTCAGTCCATTGAGGAATCCTCGCACCCCAGCAGACGATCGCTACAATGAGGCACATGGGAGGACCAGACGTGTGGTCGAGCGTACCTTTGGCCTCCTCAAGTCCAGGTTCAGGTGCCTGGACCGCACCGAGGGTGCGCTGGCGTACTCCCCACAGAAGGTGTGCCGGATAGTGGTGGCGTGCTGCATGCTGCACAATCTGGCCATTCGGAAGCAGATCCCCTCATCGTGGATGACGGAGATCAACCAGGGCCCCAGCCCGCAGACCAGGACAGCTCGAGTGAGGAGGACAGCGGAGAGGAGGAAGCTGGTAATGTGCGGCAGCAGCTCATCGCCCGCTACTTCACTTGACGGTGAGTGTCCATGTACGACGGCTGATGTGGCTGTATCTGTGCAGGTGTGTGTGTGCTGTGTCAGGGTGGCCGTTTGTTCACTGCGTGCTGTGTGTCAACGCTCCATGGCCAGGGTAGTATGCCACTGTTGGTGGCTGTGGCATTGTGCCCTATTGCTCTGTGCGATGTGTGTACATTGCTTGTAGTTGTTGACATGTACTGTGTGATGGGTGTGTGACACACTCATTGAATGTGCTCCTGTTCTGTCTCCCACCCCTAGGTCCCTACAGGCCCTCCGGATTCAATTGCCATGCCACGCATCAGGTGCCTTTCCGCCCAAGGTGGCCGTTGTATTCCGTACAAATAAAACACAGGGCACAAACAGCAGTTAGTGTAAAAGGTGCATTTATTACAAACTGTGACATGTGATTGTGTGTAAGGTGATGACAAAAGTGGTGCGTGCAGTGACAATGAGCTGTCGGTCATGGCTGCGTGATGCTCAGGGTGTACCCACTGGTTCTATGTCCATAGTCCAACACACACATGCCATCCAGATGGCTGTGTGGAGTGGGATCGTAGTCCAAGTCAATGCAGTGGCTGGTCAAGGAAGGCTGGCGGAAGGCTGGCTGGCTGCCTCACTTGCGTTTGGAGCGTGCGAAGTCCTCCCGGGAGATCTGTTTCCACTTCGGACGGCCCCTTCCACGTTTACGAGGGGGTGCCTGCTTGCGACATGCTGGTGGTTGAGGTGTGCTCACTGGCTGTGGACGCAGGGGAACTGGACACTGCTGCTCCACCCTGCGCCCCGGCAGGTGGTGGCGGAGGGGGAGCTGCTGTCCCTGGCTGTGACCTCACCGCCACCACCAGCTGGCCCATGAGGTCCACGATTTGGCCCATACGGGCGTCCATGGACCTCAGCACCCCCAGCACCTCACGCGTGTCTGAAGCAGACCGGACCCATTGTCCTTGGGCCTCTTCATAGGCCCCAAGGACTCTGGCCATTTGAGGCAGGGCATGGCTCCCAGGGGAGGCTGGCGTTTCCCTGACCCTGCTCCTCCTACCAGTCCTGCTGCCACCGGCCTGCCCACTAGCCACATTGCTCACCACGGTCCTCGCTGTGGCTCCCAGGGTGGATCCAGTCGGCCGGGCCACCACCTGCGCTGGGGCTGGTGCCAGCGAAGACGTGGTGGTGGTGGCGGCGGTGGTGGTCGGTGCGGCGATGGTGGCGGTTGCGGCAGTGGTAGTGGCCACAATGACCGTGGGTGTGGCCGCAACGACAGTGGCAGCAGGGGGCTGGGAATGTTCAGCAGCCCTGGATGATGGGTTGGTGGGTAGGAGGGGTCCTGGGGAGCGGCTGGGCCCTGCCACACCAGATGGGCCTGCTTGGTGGTCCGTGTCCGAAGAGGAGGACAGATCCTCCAGATCCGTGTGTCCTCGTTGGGGGCTTGTAGGCTGGCTGTGCTGGCTGCTGGCTCCATCCCCAGCATCCAGCAGTTCGTCACCTGTGGAGAGAATGAGATTTGTTATTGTGTTGCACCTGGCGAAGTATGTATTTGTCGTCTGACATTAACAGTTCGTGCAATCTCGTACATGGGTTTCCCGGAGGCGTGTGTGTGGCTGTAGCATCTGTAGTTGTGTGTGCTTGGCAATGGGACTGTGTGCTGTGCACATGTGGCATGGGACGGATTGGCCATGCCGATGGGTGTGTTGCTGTGCCCCTACTTATTGTGACTCTGGTGTATGCGGGCTCCTGGCCCATCCTGGGTCTGGTTTGTACTTTGCTTTTGGTGTTCAGATGGGACGCTTAGGAACGCATATGGCAACATGGGGGCCATGCCCCAGATTCGCATTTGGGAGGGAATATGCTTTTGGGGTTCAAATGGAACGCTTAGGAACGCATATGGCAACATGGGGGCCATGCCCCAGATTCGCATTTGGGAGGGAATATGCTTTTGGGGTTCAAATGGAACGGCTTAGGAACGCATATGGCAACATGGGGGCCATGCCCCAGATTCGCATTTGGGAGGGAATATGCTTTTGGGGTTCAAATGGAACGCTTAGGAACGCATATGGCAACATGGGGGCCATGCCCCAGATTCGCATTTGGGAGGGAATATGCTTTTGGGGTTCAAATGGAACGCTTAGGAACGCATATGGCAACATGGGGGCCATGCCCCAGATTCGCATTTGGGAGGGATATGCTTTTGGGGTACATGCTGTGAGCCATGGGTGCCGAACGTGACATGTGTTGTGGCAGCATGACAGTGCATGGTTTGAGGTGTGTGCATGCTTGACATGGCCTGCATATTTGCTGTCTGTTGTGATTACTGGACATGGCATTGGACGCATCGTTATGAGTGAGTGATGGTTGTGTGCCAGCCAACGTATTGCAGTTGTCCCATCTCCTTGGTGTGCGTGCTGCCCTGTGCCATGTGCATCACTGCAGTGCTCGGGGGGTGTGGCCCATGTTGTGTGTTGTTGCTCACAGTGTGTCGTGCGCTTCATTGACTTCTGGCACATGGTTGGTCATGGGCATGTATCTTAGCGTGACTGCTGTATGTGTGGCAGCTGTGCGGATGACATGCCTTTCATGAGACTGGGGCTGACGGATGGGATGGATGGTATGTTGTATGTGCATGGTGTGTCTGTGTGTTTGATGGGTTCAGTGGTGTTCGTGTGCATTTATGTTGTTCCGCTCTGTTGCGTCTAGTGTTGTTTGTCTTACATAGGCGTAGTTGTGGGGTGTGTGGTTGACAGGCAGTAGGGGCTACATGGACAGGACTTCAATGGTGTTTCGGTTGTGTGTGATGAGTTGCACAGTGGCTGCCGTGTGGTACTATATTCAGTGTGGCTTGTGCATGCAGACGTGGCTCCTTGGGTGTTGCTATGTCTGTGATGGGTCATGTGGGGTGTGAGTCTGTTGTTCATGTCCGTGTGCACATTGTTCACTTGTTCGTGACGGTGGGCGGTGCTGCGTGTTCGTCTGCTACGTGACATGTCCCATGTGTTGGTCGTGTTATGGTCCTCATGCCTCCAGTAATCCAGCCCTGTCCAGTTTCCCACCTGCAAGTTGTTCGTGCGTGCACTGTACTGGATGCCACATGGCTCTAAGCGGGGGGTGCTCCATGTTGCAGGTCTGTGGGGGTGGGGGGGTGTTGTGGGTCGTGGGGGTGGCTGGACACTCACTGACACCGATTGCTGTGGACCGTGATGTCTGCCTTTCGGCTGTCGTTGTGCACTGCGGTGGCTGACACGTGGCTGTGGGGTGTGGGGGATGCTCCTCCTTGCTGTGCTGTGGGACTAGGGGCCTGGTGTGTGTTGTACTTGGGCTGTCCACCGTCCCACCCACTGCACTTTGTGTTCCTGCCACTTACCTGTTACTTGTCGGTTAGTGCAGCTGTGGCGGACACATGGGTGTGGTGGGTGCTCGTTGTGGCGCTTCTGGCATATTTGGGGACCTGTTGGTGGTTACGTGGCTGGCTGAGTGTACACATGTCCCCACGTATGTTACAGTTGTTCGGTTTGGGCTGTGTGTGGTGGTGTCTGTTGCATGTGTGTGTGATGTGTTGTGTATTGTGTGCTGGACATGGGGGTGTTTGTCCCTGGGAGCTGTGGCATGGTGGTAGTGCATGTGAGTACATAGCGGTGTGCTGGTATACATTGGTTTGTACTTACCAGCCTCCACTCCCCCTGCTAATCCGGCGAGGATCTCCGGATGTATTATGACTCGCACCTTCTCCTCCCACGCTTTGAAGGTCTTGAAGAGCACGGGATTCCCTCCGCCAGTGACGGCAGCCAGCTCTCTGTTTTGCCCTCCTTCTTCTTGACCAGGCTCTTTACCTCATTCCAACGTTTGTTAATTTCTCCTCTGTTCCTGGGCAGGGTCCCGACTGCATTGACCTGGTCTACGATCCGGTTCCACATTCTGTTTCTGGTGGCTAGTGGTGTGTGCTGGACCATGTTCCCATAGATTTGTGGGTACACCTTGATGATCTCGTCGACCATGACCGTCAGCTCAATGGGCGTGAACTTGGGCATTCTTTGTGGTGCCATGGTGTTTGTGGTGCTGGTGCGGTGTGTGTTGTGTAATGTGCAGGGGGTTTGTGGTGCAGGTGTTTGGTGGTGGTGGTGGTGGTGGTGGTGGTTGTGATGTGTGCGTTTCTGTGGTGTGCTGCTGTCCTTGCTGTGTCACTGTGTCCTCTCCTCTCCTCTCTGGTTTGCAATGTAGCAAGGGGTTGTGGTCTGTGGGAGTGCTGCTTTTGTACTCACCTATGTGGGTGTGTCCTCATGGTCTGTTGTTTTCAGGTGTGTTGTGTCTGGGGTTCTGGCCTTTGTATTTTTTGTTTGTCCGGGGGTGTTTTCGGGATGTGTACTGTGCTTGTGTATTTGTGCGTGCCTTGCTGTGTGGACTTGTTGGCCATGTTGTGTGCTATTGGTTTTGTGAGCGGATGGTTTCTGTGCAGGTACGTGGGCGCCATGGCTTCTGCCGTGTCGATTCTCATCGGCGTTGTTTGCGCTGGCGGGCGGTATATTTGTGGTTTTCCGCGCTCATGGCGGTGCGATCGTAATTTCACGTGCGGTGTGTCGGCCGTGAGGGCGGGCGGTTTTGTGTTGTCGTGCGTGTTTCCGTCCGTGGCGGGCGGTTTGACTCCGACTCGGACGTTGGCGGGCGGTATTTTGTGTGATTTTTCCGCCGATGGCGGTTTTCGGTTTGTGTAATCGTAATGGCGTGGTCGGTGTTCAGACGGTGTGTGCGGGCGGATTTTTGCCGCTTCCATGCCTGGCGGATTTTTTTACGCCGGGTATCGTAATGGGCCCCTTAATTCTCTAAATAATGCCACATTAATAGTCATCTCTTTCACAGTGCCAAGTGCACTGTGATATGTAATGAGGCAAACAGAAAGGAGAAATTTACAGTTATACATATTAATTGAGCGGCCAAGTAGGTAATTTTCATACTGCAGCAATAATGTGGTTTTGAAGAAAAAACATGATTATCACAGGTGACACCAATTAACACGACATGGGAATGACTAATGACAAGGACACCTCTGAGAAAGGCAATGACGTGCAGCTGAGAACATCAGGCGACTTCTTCGGCGCCTGGAGATGGCAGAAAATGGGCTTGCCGATGGACTACAAATAAAACAAGCAATTGCAATGTAATAGGTCTCGCATTTGTCAGAGTTAGAGCTATTGGCGTTGTAAATGACAATATCTTTTATCTATGTGTTTTTGGTTTGGAGTGTAGTGGATGTATGAACAGAGACACAGCTGCAGCACTGCCTAGAGGACTTAGAATCAGGAATTACCACTGGGACCAGAGCAGCAGCTAGCATCACTGGCCAGAGGACTTATAATGAGGAATTACTGATGAGACCAGAAAAGCAGCTGCAGCACTGTCTAGAGAACTTAGAATGAGGAATTACTACTGGGACCAGAGAAGACAGCTAGCAACACTGGCCAAAGGACTTAGAATGAGGAATTATCGATGAGACCAGAGAAGCAGCTGCAGCACTGTCTAGAGGACTAGGAAGAGGAATTACCCCTGGGACTAGAGAAGCAGCTGCAGCACTGTGTGGGGACTAAGAATGAGGAAGTACCACTGGGAACAGAGATGCAGCTGCAGCACTGCCTAGGGGACAAAGAATGAGGAATTACCACTGGGACCAGAGAAGCAGCTGCAGCACTGTGTAGAGGACTAAGAATGAGGAATCACCACTGGGACCAGAGAAGCAGTTAGCAGTATTGGCGAAAGGACTAAGAATGAGGAATTACCACTTGGAACAGAGAAGCAGCTGCAGCACTGCCTAGAGGAGTAGAAAAGTGGAATTACCACTGGGAACAGCTGCCACATTTGTGACCAGATAAAGAACAAGATTTACAGCCTTGTTTACAGAAACGGGCTCCGAGCGAGTGAAACATAATTAATGCTAAAAACGAAAGTTTGGGTGAAAGGGAGCTAAAGTCAAATTTCTAACATTCTAACTTTGTGACTGCTCAATTCGATCTTCAGTGACCCAGACTCTGTAGATCCTAAGTGAAAGCTAAGGTGTGAAGGGGAGAACACACTGAGAAACGGTGGGTGGGAGAAGAAAGCAGTAACACTGATCAGCTGCTTGTGTTTGCAACATTTCCAGAAACGGAGGCAGGCAATTGGATAAAATAGTGCGAGAAACTAATTGAAATGGACAGAAGCGAAATGAGCCCTGTGACAGGGCCAGTCGCTATGGGAGGGAATGACTGACCAAAAGGAGGGACAAATGGGCACAATTTACCATTCAAAATTAAGGAATTTAGAAAGGCACCTGGAACAACCAATGACAGGCGATGGACCGACTTGAAGCCCATGTGCCTGAATACACCATGCCTCGCGAGTCAGCGCATGCGCACTGCTAAGCCAGACCTATAAAATGAATGTGTCCTTGTGTAACGTAACTGGTGCTCATGTAAAGCGCTCCAATACCTTCAGGGCGAGTTTGCGCTATTTAAAACTGCAAAAAGAAAAACAAAAATACAGCTAAAACTCCTTTGAAATAGAGACACAGACATTGAGAAGGAATGCATAAGGGAAAGAAAATGTGATGCAAATTGCTTAATGGTACTTCTTTCCATGGAACCAGTAATAAAACCTGGTCTATATAAATGTAGTCAGAATCAATTGACTTTGTCTGGCCTCTTGTCAGAACATAGTCATCCAGTGCCCCCATGCCCTGTGTGAGCACCAGCAAGTACTGACTTTTTCTGTAATCCGCTCTCTGCATTCTGAAACATGCTGGTTTTTTCTTATTTAAATGCATGGGTTTCCATGTGCGGCATGCTAGTAAATTTGCATGACAAGGGAGAATTTTTCAAAGTGAGGGTGGCAAATCCAACCTCTGAAACCATACAAATATTCTCACAGTTTATGATAAAAGAATTTGAGGGTGATATTTAAATTGGAGCGCTTTGTGTATGATCAGCAAAATAAGCAGTTATTGAGATATTTCTTCGTAACTTGTAGGTGGTATGTGGAAAAGTGTGCTACGTTGTGACATGTATTGCTGGACATGGATATTGCATAGTAATCCGAGGCTGGATGTAAAACAATTTTTAATACACCCTTTTTGAAAATGCTGCACTCTTCCTGTTTTTGTAGGATTTAAATTCCCCCGAGTTACAACTCTGGGGCCGATTCCGATCTCGGCCGGTAGGGCTCCGAGATCGGATTCGGCTAACCGGATCCGGTCGGAGCCTATTGCCCGACCGGTCGTACGCGTCCGGGCGGCGAGTACGATGCGAAATCGCCGACCGGCTGCGTCCGGGCGTCCCGACCGCTCCGACCGACTCGTTCCCGGGTCTAGCCGCACCGACCAACTCGCTCGGACTCGGCTCGCACCGCGCAATGGAGACGTTCCCCGGCCGGAGTAAGTACGATGCGCGCGCCGCGGGCACGAGTCCGACCGAGCCGCGCACTCCCGGCTCTAAAGAGCAGTCGGAGCCGTACTTTGGGGGTCCGTGTCGGACCCCCTGCCTGCACGCGTCGCTGTGCGAGTCGGCACACGAGGGGACCCATGGGTCCCCCTACTGCCTGTGCGTGTGCGGCGCGAGTCGCTTCGCGCGTACACGCTGTGAGGGGTGCACTTGTCCGCCTCGCACCGATTGAGTCAATGGGAGCCAGCGTACGCGTTGTGCGACCGGCTCCCATTGACTTCGATGGGAGTCCGACTGAATCGAGTCCGATGGCATACGTGCGCGTCGTACTGCGTTCGGTCGAGCTGCTGAGTCAGGTCGGTCGGAAATCTCTCCGGGTCCGGCTCGGTCGGGAGATTTCCGGCCCAAACTCAGAATGCGGCCCCTCTGTCTTTGCAGAAGGGCAGATATTTCACAAGAAGAGATAAATTTAGCATAGTCAGGCAGAAAAACAATATTTGGTGTAACTTGATTATATGTTCCCAGCCTTCCTGATACACTTCATCTACTTAAATAGAGCAGCAGAGACTAGTAAATCTGACAAATAAACCTTTTCTTTTTCTTGGTCTGCGTATTTTAATTATTTAGCTGAGCATGCACTTTGTGAAGAATATAGTGGGGCTGCGTAACTGTTGGCATGAGTAGCTGCATGCTGTCTGGAGCGACACTACTCAGAAAGCACAAACTGCAAGCCCTGAGGCGCAATTGTGGCAGTGGTTCTGCCACTGTAGAAAAGCAGCTCTGTGCACCTGTGCTGACGTTTAGTGTGAGCTTCAGCAAGCCTTATTCCACAATGGAAATACGGAGAGGGCTCAAGTGTACTGCCAGGCACTCTAGCTGCCCCACACCCAACATCTCCCCCAACCCATAGGCAGACATAAGTAAGTAAGTCATTATTTTAAGCCCTATGCGCATGATGAGTTTACTTGCTGCATAGTTTAGTCAAAACTATTGCATAACTTGAGCACTGATACCGCATAATTCCAATGGCCCTTATCATAATCAATCCCATAATGCTGAAAACAGGTAAATGCACGAATGCGCAAAGGGCGGAAATAATGTATATGTAGGTTTTTGTTCTTTTTTGAGCTCCGAGCCTCATCTAAACACGGCTGCTGCGGTGAAGGCACAACACAAATGTTAAGGCATCATAGAACAGTTTCTGTGGTGCCCTTTTGCACTATATCTAATCTGCTGTTGTGGGCACTGTTTTGTGGGACGAGGGGTAGGTTGGACTTCCTCTGAGCCACTGTGTTTATGTTTTTGAAGAGTGAAAAATATATATTTTTAATTTAGGCCCACCTGACCTTAAAAACCGAAAATGTCATTCTGAACTCAGAATCTGTTTACCTGTGTGAGTCAGTTCTCAGAAAGTATCGCAGTTAGAGGTTACTCGTCAGAAATCATAGTTGTGTTGTTTGTGTTCCAGTGGTTCAGGTACTGTTTTAAACTAATTTATTAACCTATATTTAATATTTTTAGATTTGTCTTTAGAAATGTAGTTGTGTTTAATAAACAAGACATTCCAGCAGTTATAGCAAGTTTCTAGCGTAAATGCACCATGATGATATAGTAAAGCGAATCAAATTATTAATTCACTTCTACGAGAGATGTATATCGGAGCAATGATAAATAAAGAAATCAAGCCAAAAGGTTTTACTGACCTCTGAGGCCGGAGTTACAACCTCAAGCCATTCCTCACTCATGTTCTTTCTGCCCATGGGGTGGATTTGCACTTATGCTGCTGCTCAATGGGCAGAAACATAAACCAACAAGCATTGGCATAGCCAATAGGTCTCGCTTTTGGGACCTTATAAGTATTTAGTTATGCAGCCACAATATCCTTGGTACAACAACATCAACTGTTGCATGGCGAAACACTTATAAGGTCCCAAAGCGAGACCTATTAGCTATGCCTGTTTCATAACAGTTGTGTGCGTGGGAAGAGGCAGATTGTCAATGCTCCATGGAATTCCTGTTAATTGTAAAATATTTTTATTTGAACAAGAATTCAATTCCATATCTTAGCTGTCTAAACTGAAAAGTAGCTTTCGCCTTTGGCAGACTTTTTGACACAATGGGTGATCAGCAGGAGAGCCCACTCACAGCAAAGCAATCGTGATTGACAGAAGGTGCACAACTTTACCTCTGTGAGACAATATGAAAATATTACAAACAAGCACAGAGTTAATCAGTTTTCTCGAATTGACGCTTTGTGGTGCCAAAAAAAAAAAAAAAAAAAATATATATATATATATATTTATATTGTTACACGTTACCATGATCTGGGCAAGGTTTTACTCCATTAGTACCAGTGCAACACCCAAATACAACAATCTGCAAATTTAAGGTGACCATACAACTTTTGCCAATGAACCCTCACTGCACTGCCATGCATTTTGCTGCATTTTTAGTAACTTTTGAACTGTTTGAGCTAGAAAACTTTTTGCTATAATCCATCAGCATAATCTGCAGATTTTATGTGGAAAACCATAATTATGTGGACAAATGGCATAGCCACGGAATCACATAATTCCAGTGGCTCTGGTCATGTTATATAAATATAGGAGGCTAGTGCTAGTCTGCACACTCCATGAACGACTGAAAGGGAAGAAGTAAGACTATTATTAGCTCAGAAAACAGGCCTGCACGTAATCCCAGATGGAGCGATCTATATCCAGGTCCTCCACGGGCAGTGGCGCTAGTCTTACAATTTCTCTCACCATAGCCAGACTTAACTGCACAATACCCCGCTACAACCATGCTTTTATGTTGGCAAAGCAACAGCCATGAAATTTGAGAATGCAAGAAATTTTGTTTAGCAATCACTTCAGTTACAGGCAGGGCCATAACGCCTTTCAACATGCACTGGGATGTGTAGCGACAGAAGGAAACGCCTAACCAGACCGCAGCCACCGGTAACAGAAACAAATGCCTGATAACTTTCAACTACCATAGGATGATTTAGACAAAACGAGAGACACATTGGTGCAAAAACATGACTCCAGATTGGGGCATATTAGCAAGAGCGGCGAAAAATTATCGACCGTTTTAGCGGCAGGAAAACTGCCGCTAAAGCGTGCGATAATGGGCTTGCTAATATGCGTTATAGAAATTCAATAGAAGCCCAGGTTAGATGTGCAGGACATCTAACCTGGGCCTATTGCAATTCGCTTGCGCATGTTAGCTAAGCCCATTATCGCCGTTTTAGCGGCAGTTTCCTGCCGCTAAAACGGCGATAATTTATCGCACGGTCTTCTAATATACTAGATATTTGGTGAGAACTGCTCTTCCTCATGACAGTACCTCTAAAAACGTCTAACAACGAGACCTTACAAAAGCATTAAACCGAGTTACTCCAATTACATAAAGAAACTGTGCACAGCTGATACCATATCTTATAAAATCATTGTCTTACAAGCATTTAAACAGAGTGTCCAAAGTGGATCCAAGCCAGATTATTGCTAGATTTTCAAGACAGTCACACAATAAATTTACATCAGTTAATCTAAATGAATACTTATATGACCAGAGGGGTATTCTGACACTATCCACAGAACACACACGCCTTCTTGAAATACTTACCATGGGTACTCCAGATTTAGACCACATCTATTTTGACAAATTGTGCACTGTATGTTCTCATTTTCAAAGTGTCAGAACAAATCGAACCACATTTTTCGTTATGACGGAAAATAGAGGGAACATGAAAATGGACTGCCATTTATAGGTCAAACCAAGACCAGCAGAAAAGCCAACGTGATACACAGGATAAGGATATACAAGTTTGTGGCATGATTTCCCCTCCCATCCAACAAAGAAGAACGCAGAGACGCTCCCATATTTTATTTACAGACAATGAAGGCTCCCAGCTGTTTAAGAGCCGTCATCGGTCCATTGCTGTTTTCCACAACCCACATCCGCACTGCAGACCTCTCCACCAGAAAAGGTGTCAGCGGGCCGAAGAGCAACTCTTCCCCTCCCAGCGGGACGAGAGAACGCTGTGCTAGATAAAAACAAGCATCCAGCACCACTCCCTGCGCTGCACCTCGAAACCAGCTCCCATGCTAGGTTAGTATGAGGCATGGCATCCGCACTCGTGAAACACTGGAGCAGCGGCCGATGCTTTCCGACTGCTCACCATACTGGGATGGGCTTTCTGCCGACAATACAAAGCCTGCTCAACCCCACTTGGAAATGGCAAGCGCTGTGCAGGCGAAGAGGCAGCTGCACTACCATCAGGGTAAAACACAATTCTACCCATTACATTCCCAACCACAGTTACGATTAAAAACCAGGCGCTGATTCCATCACCGAGGCGGCCCCGCGAGGTGTCGTCCACATGCCGGTGGCTCAAGAGGCGTGTCTTGGACTAGAATGGTTTACACCGCAGGGTCGACGTTCTGCACGGTTTCGCGGATGCCTTTTCCCGAACAAGGCAGACCATGGAAAAGTCTGCAGATGAGGGCTTTTTGTGTTGAAGTCCTGTGTGCATGCTACAGACGAAACTGGAACAAGCAGTCTTTGCCGGATCAGAGAGGGAGCGGGCGGCGGGGCGGCGGCGCGGCAGCGTGCAGAGCTGACCACACGCTCGTGCACTCGTGCCTGAAACGTGCGGGTAACCGCACGGAAAAAGCCATTGTGCACGACGCGTGGTCAGCTTTAAACCCCACTAAATAAAGTCTTCGCCAGAAGCAGGCGCTGCATGCGCTCTCTAGGCACTCGACCTAAAAGCGCACTTGCTATTTGAAGCCACATTCCCATTAGAGCGAGTACAATGATTGGCACCGACAGTGCCAGGCTGCATAAGAATTCTTCGTTCCTTGTATTCTTTTATTCCCGGGATTAAGAGTTTTCGCTCAGCAGGGCATTTCTCCGGCATTGTTTCCTTTTTTCAATCCATGGGCGGTGGGCGCGGAAAGGGCGAAATTACCACCAATTTCATATTTTCTTAATAGAGGGTGGGGAAAGGGGCAAATTCACCCGCCCTAGATAGTACAAAGCCAGTGGGTTAATTACATGATTTTAAAGAAACCTCAAACTGCACTTGCATAACAAAGGTGAACTGTAAATCCTATTGCTGAACACATTACATGTGAGATCACTCATAATATTTATATAACGAATGAGCCAGGGAACAGTAGGCTATGATGGCTACTGATTTAAATCCAGTCCTAGCGAAAATTAGGATTTCATTGGCACGCGTGGGTTGGAAACACAACAGGATATAGTGCAAAAGCAATTTTGCAAGTTCAGCGCGTGCTGTTTGCAGGGGCAATCCCTCGGGGTTTTTGTGTGTCAAAGTCAAGTGGAATCTTAAGGCAGAAGCAGCGATTAAAAAATTGCAGTTCACAAACATTTTTTTTTTAAATGTTCTGTGGATTTGCTTCATCCAGACATCCTGGGAGGTGTTACTACTGGGGAACCAATAAAGGACTAAAGGGAATTTTGTTCTGTCTGCAGCAACTTGAGCCGCCAGCCAACATTTCAGAGATAAAACGTATTTATTTATGTTTATATTGTGTGTGTTCATCATGCAATGCTCTAGAGAACCACACGACCTCTTATCACAGTCACGCAAACAATCCGCTGATTTCAATGTAGTTCAGTGTTATCGTAAAAGCAATGACTGATACGGGAAAGTCAGAAAAGGTCAACATGATCTTTTGGCATTTTTAAACTTGAGTTAAGACTTTAATTTGTAAGCAGCCTAGAGGAAGAATAGGACCGGAAAACAGTGTGAGGCAGTGTTTTCTGCAGGCTGTAGTAATGAAAAAAGGCGCCACAGAGACTCAGTGAGTGACAGGCCGCTGGTCGTGACTCTCAGAACGAATCATTGTCTCTGCTAAAAATGCAGTTTGCCTTTTTCATGGCAGGGGAATACAATGCATTTTTAAGACTGGCTACATTGAGCTTCAAGCTTTCTTCTGAAGTCACACTGGCGATGGTCACGATGGCAGGAATAGGGAGGACTCTGGGGCATATTAGCAACGGACATATCGTCGCTTTACGGTGCGTAGCACCGGAAGCGGCGATCAGATCAAACTGCGCTATTAACAGTGCCCGCTAACATGCATTAGCGCATGTTAGCAGCAGTTTCATAACGCCTCGCCTTGCATCGCTAATGAGATGCAAAGTAGGCGTTCCTGGGGATAACAGCATTGTCACTACGGGCTGACACGGCTTCGCCGAATTAACAAGCCGTCGCGGAACAGCGAAGTGATGCCTAAACTCGGCATAAGCCCCTATTATCGCGGATTTTAACGTCTACAAAAAGCAGACTTAGCAATGATATCCTATGGGAGGTGGATTATGAAGTTAAATCCACACCTCAGTATCCAGCGAGCTCTGGCGTAATCGCTGAACATTTATCTCAGAATTCTAGCGTTGAAGGGGTTTTAGGCTGCTATCACTGGATTTTATATCGCCAATGCGCAAAGCGTTGTTAATACAGAGCTATTGTGGCGAAAAATCCAGTTATAGTCGGCAATAGAAATAAACGCTAAGCGCGTTCAGCGATAATTATCGCTACGCGTTGTTAATTGCCCCAGCGTCTTTTGGAACTGCATTTTAGATGCAGTTTCTTTTCATTCGATCTGTTACATATTGGCATTGGCTACAAATCTGTGTAGGTGTTTAACATGCATGTTTTGAAATAAATAATAACAAATACAACCTTGTCCTTTTAACTCTGCATGTGCTGCGACTGTCTTTGAATGCCATTCTCCTCATTAGAATGACGTCTTTGTCCCAGTTATTGCCAGAGCAGAGGGCAGGAAACAGAGACATGAACCCATTCATGTAGGTCTGGTTGTAGGGGGACTCATTTACCCGCTGCAGATCACATGTCTGTGTTTGACCCGATGACCACAGGTGAAAATCCTGTCAGTTCTCTGAGTCAACCTTCAACATCGATAAACTGAGTAACACTGAAGGGCATATTACCAAGAACGTCGTTAAAATTATCGCCGCTTTAGCGGCAGGAAACTACGCTAAAGCGGCGATAATGGGCTTGATAATATGCCTTTGAGAATTCCAATAGAAGCCCATGTTCTGGTGTAAACATGGGCTTCTGTTAAGAGTTCTCAAAGACATATTATCAAGCCCATTACTCCACTAACTTTAGAGGCAGTTTCCTGCCGCTAAGCGGCGATGACTTGCGCCGTTCTTGTGTAATATCCTAATTTGTAATATTAAACATCTGTTATCTGTCAATAGCGCTGAATGTGCACTGTACAAGGACCCTTGTTTTGTTGTCATGCGAAAGTGTCATAAATCTCAGAAACAATTTACACCGCTATGTTATAACACCCTGACAGATCCCGTCCGGGCCCACGCTGCAAGCCGGGGCTACTAGGCCACACCTGGGAGGAGGCGGTGCGTGGGGTCATTTGCCTCTGATGTCCCAGGGTGTGTTCTACTATGGCTGTGCGTCCTGGACCAATTATGGGGAGCAGTTACATGTTTCTCAGGGAGGTTAGTGTGGGGCACAACAGACTCAGCACTCAAAAGGCACCCAACAGGGTAATAATATGATTGTCAGTTCAGTGCTTATCTTTGTAAAAGAGATGCACTTTAATACACAGTAAAACTGCAATGATACAAGTTTGTGCACATTTGGGAGAAGCGCAATGGGCTTCTATGAGTTTCACTTCAGCAGCACAGGCCTCATTGGGTAAGTGCCATGGCTTTGACAGCAAAGTCAATTCAGGCACATATTGTGAGTACCATGATTAAGCAGTGGTATCATCTTAGCGTCACACAAGGAGATGATGTACGGAGCGCTGAAACTTTTCATACACTCACTCCCAGTCACAGATCTGGAGTTGAATCCATCATCGTTCTTTAGCTCACTTCGCCACCCCAGTTCAGACACAGCTATGTCAAATCAGTCTTGACCCTGTGCCTCCTTGGGAACAGTCCAGCCCAAACTGCCAAGCCTTGTCTTCCTGGACCGGAAACAAGCATCCTGGGACCGGTTTCGGGCTAACAGCCCTCATCAGCCAGGCTAGCTTGAATCCAGTGGCAAAGTGAGCAAGGGATTCACGGTTTGGGCATACCCTGCCAACTTAGGGGCGAACAAGGAGATGATGGACGGAGCGCTGAAACTTTTCAGATACTCACCCCAGTCACAGATCTGGGTTGAATCCATCATCGTTCTTTAGCTCACTTCGCCTACCCAGTTCAGACACAGCTATGCAAATCAGTCTTGACACTGTGCCTCATAGGAGCAGTCCAGCCCAAACTGCCAAGCCATGTCTTCCCTGGACCAGAAACAAGCACCCTGGGACCGGTTTCAGGCTAACAGCCCTCATCAGCCAGGCTAGCTTGAATCAGTGGCAAGTGAGCAAGGGACCCACGTCTGGGCATACCCTGCCAACTTAGAGGCGGAACAAAGCAAACACAAGGAGATGATGGACGGAGCGCTGAAACTTTTCAGACACTCACCCCAGTCACAGATCTGAGTTGAATCCATCATCGTTCTTTAGCTCACTTCGCCACCCCAGTTCCAGAGACAGCTATAGCAAATCAGTCTTGACACTGTGCCTCATGGGAACAGTCCAGCCCCGAACTGACAAGCCATGTCTTCCCTGGACCGGAAACAAGAACCCTGGGACCAGTTTCGGGCTAACAGCCCTCATCAGCCAGGCTAGCTTGAATCCAGTGGCAAAGTGAGCAAAGGGATCCAGTACCAGTCAGCAAAAAAGTTGGAGGGTGCCCAGGGCGACTTTGCAACAATGTGCATTTGTACAGCGCATGTAAACCCAGGGGTATCTTGGCTGAATAACAGATGTTTATTGTTACCCAACTCAATGGTGCTCATTTTATCAAGCTCAGAAGGATGAAGGGCTGAGTCGGCCCACAGGATTTGAGCCTGTGACCATGGTGTCAAGCACAGGCCCCTCAGCGGACATTAGCCCACTAAGCCAGCTGACCCCCTTATACAGGTACAGAAGGCAGGGGATGTGTATTCTCTCTCACACTTCGAACCAGTTTGTGTCAGTTCTTCTCTTATGTGGCCTTTTCAAGCTGTTGTTCATACTCAGCATTTGTCTAGAGGTATTGCTCCTAGCATCAAGGTCACCTCCAGGATGGTGCACCCACAACAGATTAACATTTTTTTATTTTTAAGGTTTTATATAGACGCGAACCAGACCCCAGAGGGTATCAGAGCGCTTTACATTCCTGGTCGTTGCGTTACAAGTTACATCAGTTATAAGAACATAGTAA